>CAMZMU010000053.1:54219450-54459134 GCA_947311845.1 Poa pratensis
GGGTCGATGAAAGGCCGCAACTATTTTTATATTAAATTAATAAATAGTGCGTTAGGCAGGTCTTGAACGACCTACTGGCTCTGGCTGATACCATATTGAATTGATGCACTAGGAAACTAAATAAAAAGTACGAACCGATGGAAATGGGTAGGCTATATATTCCAGCATTATTGAATTGATGCACTAGCCAACTAAACCAAAAGTCTGAAACTGATGAAAGGGCTAGGCTATATATTTTAACACTCCCCCTCACGTACAGGAAGGTTGCAACTATTTTGGATTTAATAGTGCGTTGCCCAGGTTTTGAACTTGAGACCTATTGGATCTGATACCATATTGAATTGATGCACTAGCCAAACGTCAGATGTGAGAGAGGGCGGGGGGGGGGGGGGGGGGGGGGGGGGGGGGGGTTAAGTATATTATACCACCACTTTCCATCAGATCGTTCTTTTGAGATAGTTGGTTGGAATCAGAGCGCCCATGTCTCTAGTTCAAATCTCAATACCCGCACCATTAATCCCCAATTTATCCACGCCGTTCTTTTGTGATAGTTGGTTGGTAGAGGTATCTAATAGGTGGAGATTACGTATAAATAGAATTAAGGTAACCTGAGTGCTCAGGCTTGATTGTTGTGGGTGCGACCAAATTAAATTGTAACAATAATCTCAAACAGGGATATTGATCTTTTTAACATTGGACTGCAGTATATTTCTGTACTTTCCCTGATAAGTTGGATGAGATCTGCTATACTTAGATTTTATCTCAGTCACCCATAGGTCTGGTAGGTGAAAATGACCTTTAAGTAAGGCAGAGCGTTCTAAATATCGAGTTAAATTGATTTCCTTGCATGTTGCCTCTGCAATGGGTTGCCCTCCCGTCCCACTGAAAATGACAGAGTTTTTTTTTCCTTTTGTTTGTAGAAAGAGCTTTGTCAATTTATCTTTACTATTAAATGGGAGTTGGTCGTTCGTGTAACCGAGCGAACCATCTCTCCCTCACGCTATCTGGCTCGCCTGTGGCTCGCTCGATCGCCACTCCCACGTGGGCCATCGAAAATGCGCACACGGCCCATATGCCGCTCAGGATGCGTCGCCTTCGCCCGAAACCCTCTCCTTTCCTCATCTACCTCTCGTGTGCGGCGGCGCAACGCTTGGCTGGAGAAAGGTCATCGACCCACCATGGCAGCTCCTTCCTTCTCTCTGCCGCTGTCTCCTTGGCCGCCCCCTGCAAGCCCCATCGACACGACGTATGGCAGCGACGCCCCCGGCCCCCAGCACCACCTAGGGCTCACCGCCCTTCCCGGCCCCCAGCGCCACCATAGCTCGACGCCCTCCCTGTCGCCCAGCTCGGAGAGATGTCGTGTGCGTGGTGGAGACAGCGGCCGAACACGCAGCGGAGGCGGTGCATCCACGAGCAGATGGCGCAGTGAGTCTGCTCCCTTCCCCATAATTCTTCCATCCCCGGCCCTCTCTCTCCCGCCGCGGTGGTGCATGCTCTACAGGTCGAACGGCGCGGCGGCCGCGCGGTGCCGGAAGCCAAGGCGCGTTGACGGATCGGGGTTTCTTCAGGTGCCTGGCTTCAGAAGGTTATGGGATGCTGGCCGGAGGAGAGGACATTGTGAGGACTACCAGAGCGCCTCGTCGGCCAAGCTGCTAACACAGCTGCTTTGTTTCAGAGAAATAGTAGCAACAACAGCGCTGATGGTCACCACGATTTGTCCGTTTACTGTGGTTGGCTAAATACTTGTTGATACTTGATGTTGTTAATTGCTTTGGCTAAATGATTAAATACGAGGTGGATTGTTACATTGTTTTGGGGGATTAATTTCTGAATCTGTAGCTGGGGAGTCGCTGCATCAGCTGTGAATCTTTTTTTCCCTTTTGGAACTGATCAGATGTGAGAAGCTAGCTAACTTGTAACGGGCATCAATGGTTTAAGTACACAAAGCATGTAGAAGCAGAGGATCCGCCTAGAGCAAATCGATCGATGTTATAAGCTAGCTAGCTTTCTTGAGGTAATTTTGAATCAGTGAACTCATTGTAATTTGCCTCACACATAATTGTTTTCTTTTTCTATAGAGAGATCAAGTTTGCCTATTGAGAAGTTGATCCAGATCGATGATCCAACTGAGGACAAGAACCAGCAATAAGTACAATACACCCCCATGCTTCTGATATAAATGTGTGGTAAATCAGGCTTTTGTTGTCCTAATATACATGATTTTTAATCTTGACTGGTAGTTTTCATCTATGAAAATTTGTGCCCTCCAACACATGCCATCCGTTTGTTTTAATGCCTTAGAGGATATGCATATATATATATTTGGAGGGTCACCCAGGATTGATTTATCACTTGGGCAACAAATCTATCTTGGGCGCTTGTTCTTTTCCACGATAGGAGTCAATCACCCATATGCCTTTTTAGGCTGACGTAGATGAAGCTTGCAATCAGATCCATAAGACTAACCTCTCGAATCGAAGTTTCTGCCCGTCCTTCACAAGGCACGCAAGCTTATATTGTAAGTGCCTGTTATAGATGTTTTCTGGTTGATGTGCGAGGAGATGAGAGTGCAGGCTCGGGGAATGGAACTGGGAAAGACGATTGTAGAGCGACATCGTCTCTAATTTCAGGAGTTTGTTTGTCCATGTTTGCTCTTCTCATTGTTTTTCAAGTGGTTACTTCTTCATAAGTTCATCTTCGAACTTTCATTGTCTCAGCTTAGCTTGCACTTCCAACTTAGATTTATCAGATTTATAGGATAGCCAAATTGTTCAAATTTACATCGTCCCATTTATTTATAATCAAACTACACAAAAAATGTTTGTGTGATTCACAATTTTCTCATTCTTTTACTTATGTTTATCAGGTCTGGAGACAGGAACCAATTACCAAGATGCCTTTCCTAGGCTGATGCAAATGGAGATTGCAATCAGATTTTTTTTAGATGCTTGCAATCAGATCCTAATTGAGAAAGCTCTTCCATACTACAGACTTATGGTATTAAGATGCCATGTATGCAGTGTGCGGTTTAGACTTTTTATGACAAAGCTGACATATCTGAACAACTGGTTTTAAATGCATATATGTAAATATACCATATGTTGTAAATGCTTATTTGTCATTGCAAAATGAATGTATTATAGCTCAGCTGAAATGATCGAATATCTCCTTGGCACAAAAAACAGATCCAGGCTGAAATAAAACTGACATTCTTGCTTCTAAATATGCTTATACGTAGATCTGGTTTCCTCTAACCTGCATTTTGATCCTTTACCCTTTTTAGCTTGCATTTATCGTGGAAAGATCCACAGTTATTGGTCGTCCCTGATGGAATAGCTTCCTGTGACATGTTCGAAGATGTTTGTGAAGGAAGGAGTGTTCATTGGATATTGGATTCTGGTACATGCACATATTCACCTTCAAGAAGCAGCCGCCGTCGCTGTAGTACTGTTATTACTGATAAATATTCCTTCGATGAACCAAAGGGTTAATAATGTTGGGAATATATATGTCAATTTCTTAGCTATGGCAATGGGCAAAAATTTGAAAACTGTGTGCCTATGTTGATTTACATTAATTCGACGATGCACGCTGCTCTCGAATGTACAGTTGCTTTGGACAAAATAATTGTAGTGATTTTGTAAGAACTGTGAAACAACACAGATTGCAAACACCGCCAATCTGGGTTGTGTTTACAAACTTGAATGACCTTTTTGTTTCCCTTTTATCTTACCATTGCAACATATATATGTGGAGGCGCCGAGACAACTTTTTATGGAGACATGGCGAGACAAGTGTGGAGACAATCACGTGATAAAATTGTCATGTGACGCTAGAGCGAGTGTTATGTGAGCTTCTACATCAAGGGGGTGATCTATATGGAAGTTTTTTACTTGGAAGACATATCCATGATATGAGCAAAATGGAATTGTTAATCAAAAAAAAGATTATTGTTGCTTTCTATGCACATTATGTCAATTTATGGTTTTTAATCAAATTAAATTAACTGGAATCTTATTGCTTTATGTAATATTATGTGGCTATATTTCTTTCTATACACATGATTTTTTCATTTTTAGCAAGACAAATTGAGAACCCGTAGCAACGCAAGGGCATTCAACTAGTGATATTTAAAACTTCTTTCTAGGAACTTGTGATCAACTGGTTATTTTATAGCACAGTGAGAGTTGCTGTTTTGATATTTCATACGACTGAAGGAATCGCGCGTGCGTAGTGAAGCTTATTCATCTTAAGAGATGTATTGATAGTTTGATACTGTGTTGTGTTAGGTCTGCAGCAAATCAATCAGCTGAATTCAGCAGGAGGTTGCTGGACCTTAGTTGATCCTATCTTTTTTTCCTTCAGTCGTTCCTCAATTCTGAGGAAGTTTAATAAGATGCATACATCTGACTGGATTGGAAGTCTATTTATGTTCTGGGATGATCTATGTTCTGCATCACACTGAGGTAGATTCTGGAATATACAAGTGCTCCCTTAGCTATACAGGCTGGGTGTTCTTTGATGTGCTGGATCATATATGAGTTTGCATTCACACATGCACACTAAAGCCAGCACACTATTCAGATAGAAGGTTTGCAGACTTTCAGATTCCAGATACATAAACTCATGATTCTTCGAGGGAATGCAGAGATAGCGCAATTTTGATAATACCAAACGAGCAACAGTGAATTATTTTAACCTAGTGATCCTAGGTAACCCCTGTAATGTTATAAAGCTGAATGTTTATTCTCTTCTGTTTTAACGACAACTGATTGTTTCTCTTCAATGGCAGCACGTAAATGTACATACCTTCTGACTTATGAGCATCATCCGTTGGCACATGCGTTTCTTGGCTGGAGGATTGACAACTCATGGTGAGAACTATTTCTTCTGAAGTGGGCTATCCTTTGTATACTTTAGGATGCACAACAATAGCATTGGTGTGCCTGTACCTTGTAGTTCTGCATGCCCTAATGTTACATTCTACAACATAACTAGACTGGTATTCAGCACATAACATTATAGGTTACCGGGTAGTCTCTGAATTTCAAACAAGTAGAAACTCAACTGCTTACACAATCTTGCAGCAGAAGCTTGCATATAATGTATCTGTTCAAGCTAAGAACTGATAAGAAACAGAGACTTGACAGATCTAATTAGTATCTACTAGAGTATAACCAAGGGTACTGTGGACTTCCATAATTTAATCAGGTCTACTAGAGTACTACTGTACTAGCTACACAAGGTTGGTCTTGCCTGATCTATCTGTGGATCATCTTCCACTTGAGAAGCTGGACGTCATTGCATCGCTTCCACCTGTGCTTGCCAATGATGTGTACTGGCTGAAGCCTTCATTTTGCATCGCGGCCAACATACTATAGCTTAAGTTTGTTGGCATCAACTCCGGGAGTGGTCTCTCACCGTCCAGGTATTGCATAACTTGCCGCATACTGGGCCTTGCATTGCAAAATGGATGGGCGCACAACAACCCTAGCTTCAACACCAGGTATACCTCATCAGCGTCATAGTTGCCTTGTATCCTCCTGTCCAGTGTGTCTGTGAGTGATCCTTTGTGCCAATGCTCGACAACCCAATCAATTAGTATCTCTGAACTATCATCCACCCGATTGTCGATAGGCCTTCGTCCGCAGGTTACCTCAATAATGAAAATGCCGAATGCATACACATCTGTCAGAGGTGTTGCCTTACCAGTGCGTGCCAGTTCTGGAGCAAAATATCCCATGGTGCCGACCACCCGTGTTGTTTGTGGGTCGGTACCATGGTCATACAACCTTGCCAGGCCAAAGTCACCTAGCTGACCATTCATTTCACTATCTAGGAGCACATTGCTTGCTTTGATGTCTCGGTGGATGACAACTTTCTCCCACCTCTCATGGAGGTAGAGTAGGCCACATGCAACACCCTTGATGATAGCAAACCTCTGAACCCAGTCTAAAGTGTGTTTATCCTCTTCAGTGTATAGATACTTGTCAAGACTACCATTTGACATATAGTCATATACCAACAGGAGTTCACCTCTTCTCCTACAATAACCGAGTAACTGGACGATGTTGCGATGGCGGAGGCGGCCGATACTGACAATCTCAGCAATAAACTCTTTTATTCCTTGCTTGGAATCGTGTGAAACCCTCTTCACGGCAACCTCCAGTTTAGAGACTGGAAGAACACCTTTGTACACCTTCCCAAATCCCCATGGCCAAGTACATTCTTATTATGAAATCCTTCTGTAGCATGGCATAAATCCTTATATGAGAACCGGTGTGGCCCAAAATCATCCTCCCAATCTTCATGAAGCTCTGCATACTTCATCGCCTCCGCACCACTAGAATTATAGCTGTTCCTACAAGAAAGATGAATGTCCCACTGGCTATGGGTAAGACAATCTCCAGCACTTGAGACCTGGGTTTTGGGCCAATGCGAGGTAACCTTGGCAACTTGCTGATGTCAACGGATGGAGCAGGACGGTTTATACCCAAGCTCCAGCCAAGCACGCAATACAGTGAGTCAATTGGACCAGTTGAAGCTGTGAAGCCGATGTAGGATGGATCTTGCAGCACTGTCGAGAGGTTGTAAGTAGCTGAGACTAGTGGCCTCAACGGTTTGGCTACCTTGAGGGGAGCCAAGGTAACACTGATCTGTGTGCTTTCTGCATCATAGTCCACCCATACTTGCATTTGCTTGCGGCTGACGAGGGACAAGTTGTTTAAGAGACCATTCTTGTCATCATAAAAGCCAGCTGGCTGTGCTTGAAATGAGGTGAGACTATTGATGTTGATGCCGACGTGGTTGTCATCGATGTCCTTGAACTCAGTATTTTGGCTACTATCAAGCTCAACTGCAAATATGTGGTTGCTTGATTTGCCATCGGTTGTTTTGTTGAGGAGGCCCAAGTATTGTGAGGTTTGTGCACCTGAGAAATCCTTGCTGGGAGAGATCAGGAAAGTCATACCATCGGTACATTGATCGGAGTAGACAGGAACCATGCCGAACACAAAGGTGATTGAGAAGGACTGCACCACCTCCTTCGGTGACTTGCGGAATTGCCATGGAGTTGGATAGAAGGCGTGGCCCTTGAGGTGAACCGTGCCGTTCGTCAATTGAAGAACACCATCTGGTGTAACCGTGGCTGCACCGTCGAGGCTGAGGTCATTGCTAGAGAAGCCGGAGTAGACGAATTGATCACTGGTGGCAGTGGCCAAGGATGCATGATTTATGACCAGAGAGAGGAAGAAGTGCAAAAGGAAGGATGAGTGCTCCATGTTAGGCACATGTGCAACTGTAAAAGCTCAGCAAGATGGAGAAATGGAGTTTTTCCCCAGACCAGGAGGGAGATGTTTCTAGACCATGAGGGAGTGGTTTCTGTTGTCTGTCTACTCTGCATCCTGGAATTTATTTGCAACAATAGCCACTACTCCATCTATGTAGCAGCCCATGACCGTTGTGCAGGAGTCACTCATCTATGTAGTTTTCCATGTTAGTCAAAGTGTTATCATTACTATATTTTGTTTGTTGCTGTAATCAAACAAAGATTAGCTTACTAATTTTTATGTGGAATGAGGACAATATTTTTTTAAATTGCGGAGCTAGTAAATCAGTGAATCGATGTCAGGGGGTTGGTCCCTTGCATTGAATTCTTTTGACCACTTCTAAAATAGTATCTAGTGCTAGGAACAAAATGTTAGTTCATAGTATAGATCAAATTTAATTTAAAATCTGCTGGTACTGTTGTCAGTGATAAAATGTTCAGTTGAAAGGAATCTCTTTTTTCTTCTGGAGGCGTGTTATGTCCACCTTCTTTTTCCAAAGCTGACACCGCATACTTAAAATATGGTAGACTGAACATTGTAGTGCCTCAGTCATGGATCTGTTATTCAAAGATGCTTTGCCCATCGGTAGTCAAGGTACGAAAAAATGTGCAGAATATCACTGCCGTCGATGCTTGATTATTTATAGTACAAGGAAAATTTGTGATCTGCGGAGTGTGAAGAAGATTCTAGATTTTTTTTTGTTTAATGTTGGTTGTGGACTAATTTTCTGCCAGCTAACTTCTAAGAGATTTTCATTTGATGTTAGTTATCAAACTTTTTTCAGGAGGCATGCTGCATACATCTTTTTTTTTTCCGTGTCTGATAGTACAAATACAAGCATAATGGTCATGAAGAAATTTCAACGTTATTATGCGTCAGCCATGGATCAATTATTCTACAAACTTTGCTCATGTATTGTGCTGAGGGAAGAAAAACTGGGGAATTGCATAGTCTAGTATAAAGTAGGTCCATTTAGGAGAGAAACGCGTTTTGGCTCCGGGAGCATGTGCTCCCGGTATGTTCAAAAAAATTTCAAAAATTCAAAACTTGTCGAAAAATTCCGAAAAAAATCATGCATGTACCTGAGAATGTCACGCACCACCGTGTCAAATTTGGCGACGAATCGACATCGTATGCGCCCTGTGCAAAAATGACAAATCTCAGATCTGAAAATACAAATTTTAGATCTCATTTTCTGTCAGAACTTTGTCAATTTTGCACAGGGCGCATACGATGTCGATTCGTCGCCAAATTTGACACGGTGGTGCGTGACATGCTCAGGTACGTGCATGCTTTTTTTCGGATTTTTTTGACAAGTTTTGAATTTTTGAATTTTTTTTAGCATACCGGGAGCATGTGCTCCGGGAGCCAAAATGGATTTCTGCATTTAGGAGGTCTAAGTATGACTGCCAGAGCAGGCTTGATTTGGTATGTGCCTACTTAGTTAAGATCATGTCTATTGGCTCTGGTAGGTCATATGGTGAGAGGAAAGGTCCCACAATAACTTTTTCCTTGAATCGGTATAAAGAGCAAAGGTGGATCACATTATAGCAGCAGGATTCTTTTCGGAGCTTCTTTTTTATTATTAAAGTTGGAGCCAGTTGTTAGGGAATAAACCAAATTTTATGGTGATTCCACACCCATATTGATAAAAAGATTAGTAAAAATTCCATTAAAGGTTCTGGCAATATTAAAAGTGATAAGTCAAATCTCGAACGTAGAAATCATTCCCTTGAGATAACGTATAAAATTATCTGGTCGGGGGATTCAAGAATATTGCTGCTGAATTTATTGATTCTGATGGCATAGGTGTTTGATGATATGATTGTTTTTTCTCAGCGTCCTTTTCTTTCCTTGCCTAGGTGGAATGTGTGTAGAACTAGCCAGCTGTTTCCTAAAACTTTTCTAAAATTAAAGCTAGTGGTCTAGGAACAGCCCATTGTTTACGGTGTTGCAGAATTCTAACCCATCGATATCAGGTTTATAGTTTCTTCGAGATTACAACGTTGAAAGAAACCAAAAGAAATTTCAGAAAAAAGTGACAAGTCAAGTCTTGAGCGCGCGAATCTTTCTCCAGGAGAGAATTAATAATAGATAGATGGAGGTAATTCAAAGTCCGCTACTCCTCGATTGGTTCTGGTGACATGTGTCTGATGACTTGGTTGTATTCTTTTGGGCATGCTTTTCTTCCCTTGTCTTGGTAGTAAGAGTATAAGCACTCTAGTCAGGTTTGTCTTATTAAAACTGATGGTTAGGAAGCTGCCTTGTGTTCGTGGTGTTGCAGAATTCTACCATGGATCAAAATCATGCAGAATATTCAACTACAGATCACTGGTTGGAGAAGAGGAACAGATCAAAACTCAGGAAACGAGTGGCCTAAGAGGATGGTGAAAGTCAAGTCTGGAGTGCAATAATATATTTTCGTGGGAACTAAAAGCAAACTGATGAGAAAACTAAAGGTATACACCTCTGCACATTGGATCTCATGACCATGCATTCTTGATGTGATCTTATTTCAACGTCCTTTTTTCTCTCTGTATCTCGATGAAAAGAGCAGTGGTGGTTAGATAGTTGTAGAATTTTTGTCTGTATATTGTTAAAAAAAAGTTCACTCACTCCTCCACTCCCCAAATTATCATTTGATGTTAGTTGTGGACTAATTTTCTGCCAGCTAACTTCTAAGAGATTTTCACTTGATGTTAGTTATCAAACTTTTTTCAGGAGGCATGCTGCATACATCTTTTTTTGCCCCGTGTCTGGTAGTACAAATACAAGCCTAATGGTCATGAAGAAATTTCAACGTTATTATGCGTCAGCCATGGATCAATTATTCTACAAACTTTGCTCATGTATTGTGCCCAGGGAAGAAAAACTGGGGAATTGCATAGTCTAGTATAAAGTAGGTCCATTTAGGAGGTCTAAGTATGACTGCCTGAGCAGGCTTGATTTGGTATGTGCCTACTTAGTTAAGATCATTGTTGGAGCTAAATCACTTAGCTCCCTTCTAATAAGGTTGTGCTTCACACACACTAACACATATGCATATATAACAGACACATATATGCTCTATATTTCATAGATATGCTTGAGGCTACATCTTGGCTTACAATCTTTCCTTCTTTCTTACATGGGAGGGGTGGTACCCCTATTTATACGTGTACATGACCCTTAAGATTGCTGCCATGTGGCACAATCCAAACCCTACACCATACTTCTAGAATACTCTACAAACTTTAGATATTTCGTACTACTCCTAAATATTCTTACTCTAGAACATTCCTAATTCTAGAGTTCTCCAACATACCTTGAATACTTCATGATTAAGCTAGAAACGACTAATCTTGTCATATCCGTTGCCGTCGCCGGAGTTGTTGCAGCTCCCGTCATCGTCGTCGTCGTGGCCGCCACCACGACCACCCCAAGCTTGACGTGGACTCCATCTTCTTCCTTGGCGACAAACGCCAAGCTCCGACGACACACGCCGCAGCTTCTCTTTTCGGCGCACTGACGCCTTTCTTTCACCCGAGTTCAACCTCGTGGTGCTTCAACGGAGTTACAGGGGGTGGGGATATAGCCGTGGCTCGCACATACGTCGCCACGGCCACGACCACGACACGCACTCACGCGTCAACGCACCCACTACGCCACGATCGGCACGCCCTCAGCTCACGCACATGCCGCGCACTGACGCAGGCAACGCGGCCGTCTCGAGCAGCTCGATCTGGTCCTCCCCCTAACTCGCTCGTCGCCACGCTCCACACGCCCCAGCTCGTGACCATGACCGCGCGCTGACGCGATCAACACGGCCGGCCTGCGTGCCCAGGACGCGGTCTTCTTCCTCGGCGACACACGCCGAGCTTATTCTCCGCCGGTGACACACGGAACAACCGGAACACACACACACGCCGGTCGCCACCGTGCTCACGCTGGTCGCCGCTTCCATGGCCGTCGCATGGCGCCGCTACGGCCTCCGTGGCCGCGCAGCACCTCCACGCCGCCGCCATGCCGCACCACCGCGGCTCCTGCGCCACAACACAGGACCTCCGCGGCCTTCTCGCCGCGCCGCCGTGGCCGCTGCGCTCCCACGCAGCGCCTCCGCAGGCCTCCGTCCGCCGCGCACCACGGCCCGAACCTTGCGGCTCTGATACCAATTGTTGGAGCTAAATCACTTAGCTCCCTTCTAATAAGGTTGTGCTTCACACACACTAACACATATGCATATATAACAGACACATATATGCTCTATATTTCATAGATATGCTTGAGGCTACATTTTGGCTTATAATCTTTCCTTCTTTCTTACATGGAGGGGGTGGTACCCCTATTTATACTTGTACATGACCCTTAAGATTGCTGACATGTGGCACAATCCAAACCCTACACCATACTTCTAGAATACTCTACAAACTTTAGATATTTCATACTACTCCTAAATATCTTACTCTAGAACATTCCTAATTCTAGAGTTCTCCTACATACCCTGAATACTTCATGATTAAGCTAGAAACTTCTTCTTACATATACATATGACAAGATTAGTTCTAACAATCATGTCTATTGGCTCTGGTAGGTCATATGGTGAGAGGAAAGGTCCCACAATAACTTTTTCCTTGAATCGGAATATGGAGCAAAGGTGGATCACATTATAGCAGCAGGATTCTTTTCAGAGTTTCGTTTTTATTATTAAAGTTGGAGCTAGTTGTTAGGGAATAAACCAAATTTTATAGTGATTCCACACCCATTGATTAAAAGATTAGTAAAAATTCCATTAAAGGATCTGGCAATATTAAAGTGATAAGTCAAATCTCGAACGTAGAAATCATTCCCCTTGAGATAACATATAAAATTATCTGGTCGAGGGGATTCAAGAATATTGCTGCTGAATTTATTGATTCTGATGGCATAGGTGTTTGATGATATGATTGTTTTTTCTCAGCGTCCTTTTCTTTCCTTGCCTAGGTGGAATGTGTTTAGAACTAGCCAGTTGTTTCCTAAAACTTTTCTAAAAGTAAAGCTAGTGGTCTAGGAACAACCCATTGTTTATGGTGTTGCAGAATTCTAACCCATCGATATCAGGTTTATAGTTTCTTCGAGATTACGACGTTGAAAGAGAAACCAAAAGAAATTTCAGAAAAAAGTGACAAGTCGAGTCTTGAGCGCGTGAATCTTTCTCCAGGAGAGAATTAATAATAGATAGATGGAGGTAATTCAAAGTCCGCTACTCCTCGATTGGTTCTGGTGACATATGTGTCTGATGACTTGGTTGTATTCGTTTGGGCATGCTTTTCTTCCCTTGTCTTGGTAGGAAGAGTATAAGCACTCTAGTCAGGTTTGTCTTATTAAAACTGATGGTTAGGAAGCTGCCTTGTGTTCGTGGTGTTGCAGAATTCTACCATGGATCAAAATCATGCAGAGTATTCAACTACAGATCACTGGTTGGAGAAGAGGAACAGATCAAAACTCAGGAAACGAGTGGCCTAAGAGGATGGTGAAAGTCAAGTCTGGAGTGCAATAATATATTTTCGTGGGAACTAAAAGCAAACTGATGAGAAAACTAAAGGTATACACCTCTGCACATTGGATCTCATGACCATGCATTCTTGATGTGATCTTATTTCAACGTCCTTTTCTCTCTCTGTATCTCGATGAAAAGAGCAGTGGTGGTTAGATAGTAGTAGAAATTTTTGTCTGTATATTGTTAAAAAAAGTTCACTCACTCCTCCACTCCCCAAATTATTAGTTTATCCCACACTTGTTGAACATATTATTTTTGGTTTTGTAGATATTTCTGAATGAAGTCAGGGAAAAAAAGTAGTTTCGAGTGTAAGAATATACATTGAGTAGAGAATTAATATATTTTAATGAAGCAAATTTAAGGAATGATCTGCCTGTTTATTTTGTTGTTAACTAAGAGTTTGATGACATGTTTATTTCCATTATATTGTTTGTACCAGCTTGGTGTCATGCCGTCATTGTTGAAAGTATCATAAAGACATCCCACATGGTCGATAGATTCAGGTTGCCGGTTCCCCCAACGAGATCATTTTGTTGTCTAATCTTCTTTTGCTCGAGATTGACCAAATCTGGCCCAATAGGTTTTGTTTGTTTGTTTGACATTGACTTATACCTCGTTCAGTAGTTAACATGTAACTGGTTTCCTTGCATTTGCTGAAAAAAATATATGTATATATATATTAACTAGTAACTAAATCAAGCCTATGTAGTTTCAACTTCCTAATAAAAACATTTGGGAGAAAAGAAAAGGATAAGTGAATGAAAAAACTATATGCACCAAAACAAACCAACAGACAAATTGTGCGTTAATGTGAGAACATCAGTACAGAAATATGTCACATTAATATGCACACTTGTGAGAATTTGGGGAGGAATATGTCTATGTGCACCATAAAAGGACACCAGAAGTAGTTTTTCTGTTCTATTATTATTATTCATTTCAAGTAGAGAGGGCCTGCGATCATATTTCCTGTACAAAGCATCTGAAAGCTAGAAATTCGAACAGAGATCAAAAGCGATAGTTGAGTTTTTGTATGGCAATCCAAATTTCCTATTACGGGAGCTCTTTTACTAGCATATTCCATTTATTTGGTACAACCACTACTAAATCACTTCAGAAAAGGAACAGTAAAATTAACAATGCATACATCCTCAAGGTTCCAAAATATAGTTACACCATATAACATGTAAACATGTACTGAACACTAAGACGGTAGGTTGCCATGTGAATCATCTTCCATCTTCTAGCAAGTCGGATATTGAGCCAAAGCTCCTCATCATCGGAGATGGATACAAAGACATTGTCGACGAGTCAACAACCTGGCCTTCATTCTGCATCAAGGACAACATGCCAAAGCTGAAGTGCGCGGGCAGTACCTCTGGCAGTGGCACGTCGCCGTCGAGGTACTGCACAACCTGCTGCATATTGGGCCTTACATTAGGAAATGGGTGTGAGCACAGCAACCCTAGCTTCAACGCAAGGCATGCCTCGCCAAAATCATAGCTGCCTTGGAGCCTTGTGTCGACTGCATCAAGAAGTGATCCTTTGTGCCAATTATGGAGAACCCAATCAACCAAGAGGAGTTGATTGCCTTGAGGGTCTTCCTTGATAGGCTTCTGTCCACAGATGACCTCAAGTATGAAGATGCCAAAAGAAAATACATCGGTAAGGGTAGTCGCCTTGCCTCTGTGTACCAGCTCTGGAGCTAGGTACCCTACAGTGCCAACGACATGTGTGGTTTGTGGGTCGGTGCCATGGTCATACAACCTTGCGAGGCCGAAATCCCCTAGTCGTCCATTCATCTCTCTGTCAAGAAGCACATTGCTTGCCTTGACATCCCGATGGATGACAACTTTATCCCATTCCTCGTGGAGGTAGAGCAAACTCAGTGCGATCTCTTTGACAATTCGAAACCTCTGCCCCCAATCTAAAGTCCGTCCCCTCTTCACAGTACAAGTGCTTTTCGAGACTTCCATTGGCCATGTACTCATATACCAGGAGAAGCTCACCTTTTCGCCTGCAATACCCAAGCAATTTCACAACATTACGGTGCTGAAGATGACCAATGCTTACAACTTCAGCAATGAATTCCTTTACACCCTGCTTCGAGTCATATGCCACCCTCTTCACGGCGACCTCTGACTTAGATGTTGGAAGCACCCCTTTGTATACCCTTCCAAATCCACCAACACCTATCAAATGTTTGTCCTTAAATCCTTTGGTGGCATGGAACAAGTCCTTGTAAGAAAACCGGTGTGGGCCATATTCAACTTCCCAATCTTCACGGACCTCCTTGTACCTAAGATGTCTCCTCACCATCAGAACAACAAAAATGCCTATAACTAACGACTATGGCCGAAGCTATTGGCAGAACGATCTCTAAGAGTTTGGATTGAGGTTTTGGGCCAAGACGAGGCAATTTGGGTAGTTTCCTGGGATCTATTGTTGGAGCAGCACCATTCATTGCAAAGCTCCAACCAAGCACATAGTGATGCCCTGTGCTCAAACCTGTTGAGGATGAGAAGCCAAGGTACGCTTGCTCTGTTAGCACTCCTGAGAGGTCATAGGTTGTCGAGAGCAGTGGCCTCACAGGTTTTGCCATGCCAAGAGGAGCTAAGGTCACATTGATTTGTGTGGAGTTTCCATCATAGTCCACCCAAATTTGCATTGGCCCACCTCCAATTAGTGGCAAATATGTGAACATGCCACTCTTACTATCATCGTGGAAGCCGGCAGTGAAAGATCGCACGGAGTTGAGGCTGTTGACGTCGATGCCGACATGGTTGTTATCGATGTCCCCGAACTCGGTGTTGAGGATGGTGTCGACCTCTACCGCGAAGAGGTGGTTGGTTGCGCTGCCGTTGTTGCTGGAATTGACAAGACCAAGAACTGGATCGGGAAAGCAGTAGAAAGATCAGTGCTCGGGGCGATGAAGAAGGCGAAGCCGTGGCCCCTTATGTCGCCGAACGAGGAGAGGATGCCGAACACGAAGGAGACGGAAAAGGATTGCACCGTGCCGCTGGGGGATTGGCGGAATTGCACCGGCGCCGGATGGAACGCGTGGCCCTTGATCCTGAACGTCTCGTTGGTCAGCTCGACGAGGCCGGCCGGCGTGATCGTGGCCGCACCGTCGACGATGAGGTTGCTGCCGGTGAAGCCGGTGTAGACGAACTGCTCGTTCTCGCCGCCGATACTGTAGGCTACGAGGTTATGGCTAAGGCCTACGGTTAGGACCAGCTGGAGGATGGAAAACATAGGCTTCATGGTAGCGGTACTGCCCATGGCTGTGTCGAGTTGTATTTCGCGGACATGGAGTGTCGCGATTAATAGTTCGCGGAACACTCACTTATTACCGAACAGAGAGTACATGACCTAGTCTAGTCAAGTCTAGTCTAGTCGGTGCGCTGGAGCATCCCGCTTCGCTCCAGCAGGTCACCAAGGAAAGTCCAGATCGTGGAATAATTACCTATGACGTCCAAGACGTAGAAAAAGAATGAGTGGACCTCCGTGACACCTGCATGTGTAAGAAATTCATCAGCATCTCCTAGATGCTTTAATTAGTTTTTTTTAATGAATTCCGGTTCTTACCCCTAGTACACTAGTTACCCATTTAGAATTTTTTTATCATAATTACCCGTTTAGCAAAAGTTGGAGCAATTCAAAATATTTGATAGCGATCTAGCAGGTGGGCCCGGCCATCAGGTACATGTGGCATGCCATGTAGTTTTTCTCCGGTGCCATCCCACCCGATCTTGCCCGTGGGGTCCATGTGCATTTTGGTGAACTCACCATACGTTTTCTGTTTATCGAATTAGTTTTTGATCCTTGACCAATATACAAGCTGGATGTCTGTTGGGCATCGGTAATGGGTCAAGATTCATGGCCTTCCAAGTTTCACATAAACAATCACTCTCCAAGGTCTTTCACTTCGGGCCACTAGTTCCATTTCTCCTCGTCTTGATTTTCTTCCGGGTCTCAACATCATTAGCTAGATGCGATCCTCTTCCTTCTCTTCTCACTATGTGCGGTGGTGGGAGCGGGGCCTCGGCTTCGTCCTCGGAAAGGCCACCATCACTGATAATTTTAGACAAGATAGCGGCACCTTCATTTTATGCACACAAATGCAATGCCTACATAAACCTATGATCATGCTATCCACACAACTTTGTTCCCATATCTCATCGACGCCGAAGTCAAAGGGCGTCGTTCCTCTGAACAGGTTGAGATCAACGCTGATGCCGACTTGACAGGGGTTGACTCTGATAGGGGAAATACGTTGGGTCGAAGATATGATCGTTAATACCGGGGATAACTGTTAACGAGGTATCACCACGGCGCACTTGTGGTAGTAGCTGGGCTGACCCTGTTAACAAGGTACCACCACGGCGCACTTGTGGTAGTAGCTGGGCCTGACCGTGACGCACACTCCTTGACTGACCGCCACTGTGGTGCTCCCTTGGATTCAACCCGTGGCGGGTTCCGCGTTGAGATCTTGCAAGCGGCCGCCGCCTCCATCGCCATCTTGTTTCCTTCCTCAGCGTGGTGCCGCCCGTTGCGGTCGGTCGTGGCAATCTTTCATCGGGCATTTTCCTTGTTCCAGGATTCATCTGAAATCCCATCCGCATGAGGCATGCAAGCATGAGGGCGGGGGACCTCCGACATCGGCGGCTGGCAAACAAAATGCGTCGATTGTCGTCGTATCGGCATCGTAGATAGGAGACGGGGGTCCTCTAGCCGAGGGTGAACCGAGGGGGTGAAGGGGAGCGTCGTCGAGGTCGGGATTGCACACGGCAGTTTACCCAGCTTCAGGCTCCACGGCGGTGGCGGAGCCCTACGTGCTGCTATAACTCACTATAATGGCAGATCGCCATGTTACAGGTTACAATGAGTTGGATGTTGTATCCTCTAGAGTATATTTAACGTATGCTATTTGTTCTTGCCCTAAAGGCATCCCTGGTCCGGCTTATATAGGCGGCTGGACCTAGGGTTACAGGGAGATTACGTATCCGGCAAGTATTCAGAGTCCTAAACCTATCCGGCAAGTATGCCGGCTACCGCCTTAATCCTGATGGCTTCATGGGTTTCGGTCTTGGGTTTCCTCCTTGCCGGCTTCCGCCTTCCCTTGGTCGTCAGCTATCTGGGCCGCCTGGCAGGCAAAGCCTTTATCACCACTGTGGGCCACCCAGGACTAGCCGGATTGACTCATGCTGGTGATACCCCTAGTTGGTATATCCCCAACATTAGCCCCTGGAAGGGTTTAAGTTCTTCAGGCGCCGTCTTCTTTTGTGGCGACGTCCGTCTTGTCTTGTAGGCGGCTGAAGAGCTTGAAGCATTTCAAAGTTGACGTAAGCGGCGATCCGTCTAAAGTAGTCGGAACAATTGCCGACAACATGGGAAAGACGGCCTGACTGCTTGTCAGGAATCATCCCTGAGTGGTCTTGTCAAATGTTGACGGATGACGTCACGGGGTCCACGATAGTTTGAACTCCGCGCACATCATGATTACTTCTCCACTACGCACGGAAATCGAGGCGACGGCAGCAGGCACCGCCTCCACGATGCGCGAGATGCACGCACGTGGCAGAGATCGTGGCTCCGGTCGTTGCGCGCACGAATCGCGGAGCAAGGGGAGGATAAAATCCCCAAATCACCACAGCGCCGATCCATTCTCCACTTCCGCACTTCGCACCACCGCTTGCCCTCCTCGAGCTCTCTTCTCTCTGCACCCAACTCCGGCGAGCACTTCCGAGCGGCGCATCCACCACCAGATGGCTAGCACCGGCGAGCAGAGCCTTGCGGCGGAGGCGACAACGGCGGCGGCAGTAACAATGGCTGCGTCTGGATCCGGAGCCGCACCGGCGGCGGCGGCGAGCCTCACGCCGTCGTCTTCTTCGTTCCTCACCACGACTACAGGCGGGGTGTCTTCATCTTCTCCGGCGCCGGCGGCGCCCACCACCACTGACTCTCCCACCTTCCCTTTGCCTTCCATGGTGACGGCGGAGGCTGAGCCTGCGGCCGCCCCGGAGGTTCCCGCCGACGAGGCGCAGGAGGAGGAAGAAGAGGTGGCGGAGCTGGGCTCCCGCTACTGGCTTCCGTCTTGCGTGACGGAAGCGTACTTGAAAGAACTGGAGGAAGGCGGATTTCTGCCACCCCGGACAGAGTGCTTCTGACGAGTACCCGGCGACGAGGTAGTGTCCGAGCCTGAAGACGGAGAGAGGGTGGTGCTGGCCTCGCACCTTCTCCGCGGTATGACCTTGCCACCTTCCGCCTTCTTTTCCGCCGTGCTAGAACACTACGGGCTGCGGCCACACAACATTGCACCCAACAGCATCCTAGTGTTAGCCGGCTTCCAAGCGTTGTTCGAGGGATACCTAGGCATAGTTCCTACGGTAGATCACTTCAAGCACTGCTTCCTGTGTCCGGCAAACTATACCAGGCGGCCAGCTGGCAACTTGCGGCAGCGTCACGTTCAACTGCTGCCAACCCGACTGGTTTCCCAAGATACCATACATCGAGTCGGTGAAGAATTGGACAAGCACGTTGTTTTACTGCAGGATATCCCGGCACCCGGCAAGACGGTGGGAATCCCTGCCTTTGTCAACAGGCCGCCAACCTACCAGGCCAACTGGACGGAGAAGGCGGCACTCATTCTGCCGAAGGAACACCGCATCGCCTTTAGGCGGATCGATTTCCTCACCAAGACAATGGCGCCTCCACTCCTTGACGGCGTTGACACCATATTATGCTGGCTTCCCGGAAGATCATGCCACTCCGCCATCGTCCGTGGAAGATGTGCGAGTACAAGGCGGAGGAGACCAGCACAGGCAGCAGCACACTCGACGAGGATGTGTTGCTGTGTCGGATGAGGGAGCTCATCCAGCCCAAACAGATCAAGGCGGCCGAAGGCGTCGCCATGTTCACCCATGACAACCCAGCCCTAGAGGTAAGCCGGAACTTTCCTATAGTCACTTGCTTGTTTTGCTTACTTGCTTGCTGGATTGACGGATGCTGTCTTTCAGCTGAAGACCCTGACGGACGCCGACCTGGCTCCGAACTGGTACGATCCTGGGACTAAGTCCAGGAAGCGCAAGGTCGGTCCTTCTTCCACCAAGGACCTAGAGAAGAAGAAGAAAGCCGCCACCACCACCGAGGCGGAGGATGAGACCCTGGGGAGCAACATTCCCAGAAGCGGTAAGTAGGCCCTTTGGCGTACTAACTCACCCTTCGTTATATGCGTTTACTAACTTGCTTTTACTCCCTTGTAGAGCAAAGCCCATCATGGCCAAGCTTCGCTCCAACATCAAGGCGGCTGCCGGCAGAGCCAAACCGCCAAGATCCTCTCCAGCAACTGCTCCAGCCACCCCTGCCAGCAATGTTCCCGCGGTTCTATGCCGGGAACCTTTAATGCTGACAACATGGTGATGACTGGCGCCGCGAAGGCAACTGCAGAGAAGGCGGCCGGCAAGAAACTTGTCGCCGGCGTCTCCACCTCAAAGACGGCTGAAGCTCCGGCTAATGATGCCGCCCGTTTTATCGCCATGAAGCAGGAGATGGCGGACGAGACGGAGAAAACCGCCGCAGCTCGTCATCCGGCTCCGGTCAAGGAACTGGCGGGGGAGTAAGAGATCTTCGGCAAACGCTGAAGACCATGTGCGAGGGTACCAGCAAATGGTACTCGCACATGGACGGCCTCCATGACCACCTCCACGGGCAAATTGAGGTAACCTTACATAGTTGCAGCCCCGAGCACTTTGGCGATTAAAGAAATTTTAGTCGGCAAAGCGCTCATTCGACTATAATGTGTTAATCTTCAATTTTGTACCCGCGCCTTTTTCAGGCTGTTCTTGCCTCCCACCTGGAGTTGTTCCGTGCCCAGGAGAACAAGAAAGCGGAGTGCCGCCAGCTGCAGCAGGACATGGAGTTGAAGGACGCCCAGATTGCCAGCTTGGAAGAAGCTCGCAAGAAGGATGAAGGTGACAAATTGCTTTGCCTTCTTATTCGTCCGTCTACTTTTTTGGTTTTTCTTCCGCCAAGTATTTTAGTAGGAATTTTCCATGCTGTTTTGTAGAACTGTTAAGCACTGCACAAGATATCTCAAGAGCTCAACTAACATGCAAGCTTTGATTAACGAAGCTGCAGATTTGGCCAACGAGGTCATGAAGTTGAAGGAGGATCACCGCAAGGAACTAGAGGAGCGGGACATGGCTCATGCCACCGAGGTGAGCAAGTTGTCGGAACAGGTGAAAAATCTGAGCGACACTCTTGCCGAGGTGAACAAGAATTCCAAGCTCCAGCAAGAGAAACATGCCGAAGCCGTCCGATAGCGAGGAGACACTTGCCGGCCATCTGGACGAGATAAACGCCATCCATGAGCACGTCCTTGGTAACCACCTTTCTTTTCACGTCATTTGAGTTCCTTGAGTCACTTTGTGTTGCTAACCATTCATTTCATTTTTTCGCCGTTGTAGTGCCGGCTAACTTTGGCGACAACGAGGATTCCTCGCCCCGCCTTGCACGCATTCTGAAGGTTGGTGAGATAATCACCAGCATTCTCAGCGCAGGCAAGGATTTCGCCGCCAAGTTCTTCCCGGATGCCGGCAGCGATCCCATTGTCCTCGAGGCGGTGCCTGAGGTGATGAAGAAGGCGACTCATGAGCACGAGAACGTGCTGCGTTCTGCCGCACGCGGCGGCGCAAAGGTGCTCTTTCGCTGATGGCTGCCTGGTACCAGGAAGCTGACATCCACCAGGTGACGGAGTACATGCCCACAGAGGATGAAAATGGCCAAGCCATTGACCCAAAGAAGGTGGCTGCCTCCGTCGCGGCTACGCGACACGGGTTGCCAACATGGTTGACCTCCGGCTGTTCTACAAGGCGCATCCCGATCCTCATCTTGCTGCAGGCGGAACCTCCTTGGCGGGTGAAGGCGGAGCCCCGGCTGACGAGCTCGGCCCTCAGGATGGCGGAGCCAGCCCCAAGGATGCCGGCGTCAGCCCCCAGGACCTCGAGACGGCTTCCCCCAAGGCGGCAGATCCTTAGATTCCTTGTCCTGCAAAACGATGCACAAGTAGATGCGTTAAGCTGTTTAACGTGAAAAAACTTGTTTTATTCTGGGATGTACATATTTTGTTGGGCCAAACTTTTATGCTACACTTGGCGGTAGGCTTATTTAAGTGGCCCGCCTTAAAATGTATCTGTGTTTGCATGTTTAGCTTTTTCATATGTTGGCGGAACCTCATCTCAGTTACTTTAGCTGTGCCAACCAGGTGCAATACCAATTAGTTTAGACACAGAGACAAAAGCCGGCATGTTGGTGCCAACGACATACTACTAGGCGACCCACATACAAACAAACAGATAGTCATAAAAGGCGGTGCAAAGGTTGTTTGCTTAGGTTTTAGCCGACTGACGGCACATGTCGAAAAAGTTGGAACCACTAGCACAAAGCAATAAATTTTAGGTAACTTTTGACATGACAGATATATGATTGCAAGAAAAGACAAAAGATGGCATGATCTCAAAGCGGAATGAGCAAACCACAAACTTTTATTTCATAATCATATAATACTTATTACAATCAGAAATTGCTAAGTGTAAAAAGGACGTAGCTGCTCAATGTTCCAAGGCCGCTTTGTTTCGTCGTACTGGTCGTCGACCTTCCTTTTGCGCTTGCGGCCTCTCGTCTTCCTATATCCGTCTCGTATGTCGACCAGGTAGTAGGATCCATTGAGCAGTGCCTTGCTGACCACAAAGGGCCCTTCCCATGGCGGGGATAGCTTATGCAAGCCTTTCCTGTCTTGGATTAGGCGGAGAACCAGGTCACCTACTCTAAAACTGCGCTGTCGCACTCTCCGGCTATGATAACGTCGCAAGTTTTGCTGATAGATGGCGGATCGTGCGAGGGCAACGTCTCGTTCTTCGTCAAGTAGGTCTAGGCCGTCCTGTCTTGCATCTTCTGCGTCTTCTTCGACGTAGGCTTGAATTCTGGGAGAATCGAACATCATGTCGGATGGCAACACAGCTTCTGCGCCATAGACTAGGAAGAAAGGAGTAAACTTGGTTGATCTGTTTGGGGTTGTTCGTAAACTCCAAAGGACAGATTGCAACTCTTCAACCCAAGCCCCAGCCGCCCTGTGCAATGGTACTTCGAGACGAGGTTTGAGCCCTTGTAGGACCAAGCCGTTTGTACGCTCTACTTGACCGTTTGCTTGGGGATGTGCCACTGAGGCCAAATCCAGCCGGATGCCATGTTGGTTGCAGTATTCCTCGACTTCGCCTTGCGAGAGATTCGTGCCATTGTCGGTGATGATGCTATGTGGCACCCCGAACCGAGAGATTATTCCCCACAGAAAATTGGCGGCTGTGGCGCCATCAAGCTTTTTGATAGGTTTAGCTTCAACCCATTTGGTGAATTTGTCTACAGCCACAAGCAAATGTGTGTAGCCACCAGGTGCCGTCTTGAATGGACCAACCATGTCCAAGCCCCAGACTGCGAAAGGCCAAGTGATGGGTATTGTTTTCAACTCCTGAGCCGGCATGTGCGGTTGTCTGGCATATAGTTGGCAGCCCTTGCATCTTTTGACGATATCTTCTGCATCTTCCTTGGCTGTCAACCAGTAAAAACCTTGTCGGAAAGCTTTGGACACAAGGGAGCGGGACGAGGCGTGATGCCCACAAACTCCGGCATGTATCTCTCAACAGGTTTCTGCCTTCTTCAGGTGAAATGCAACGCTGGTAGACTCCGGTGGTACTACGCTTGTACAATTCACCTTTTATGATCGTGAATGCCTTGGCTCTTCTGATAATTTGTCTTTTCAATACCTCATCATCCGGCAACTCCTGATTGATCAGAAAGTCCAAGTATGGTGTCGTCCAATCCGGCTTCACCAAATAGACGGCATAGCTTGCATCGCCTACTGGTTCTGCCGCTTCTGGGTCAAGGAGGTCTGCTCCTTTTATCGACGGCTTGTAAGGTGCTCCAGGAAAACATCCTTTGGTACCTTTTTGCGCTCGGACCCAAGCCTGGCAAGCGTGTCTGCCGCCTCGTTTTGGGCCCTTGGAATGTGGCGGACTTCGTATCCTAAGAAGCATTTAGCGAATTCGTCAACGGTGGCACGATATGCCGCCATTGTCTTGCTTTTTGCATCCCATGTGCCACGTGTCTGTGCGAACCAGGTCTGAATCTCCGTAGCAGAGAACGCGCTGGACGCCTAGTTCTTTGGCGATGTGTAGACCGTGAAGGAGTGCTTCATATTCGGCAACATTGTTTGTCGCCTTGAAATGTATTTGTAGCACGTAGCTTAGCTTGTCTCCTTGCGGGTTTCTTAGCACAACGCCAGCCCCCGAGCCCTGAAGCATCTTTGATCCGTCAAAGTGCATAATCCAGTATTCTGATTCAGGGAGAGGTACTTCATCCATAGTTTCCGTCCAGTCTGCGATAAAATCTGCTAAGGCTTGAGACTTGATGGCATTTCTGGGTTTGTATGCGATGTCGAAGGCGGCGAGCTCAATGCCCCATTTGGCAACTCGGCCTGTTGCATCCGCATTGTTGATTATATCTCCCAGAGGTGCCTTGCTCACCACAGTAATCGAATGCTCCTGAAAGTAGTGCCTCAGTTTCCTGGCGGCGTAGAAAACGCCATAGACCAGCTTCTGGTAATGTGGGTAACGCTGCTTTGAGGCGGAAAATACTTCACTAATGAAGTAGACGGGACGCTGCTCAGAGGCGTCGGCTGTCTCCGCCTTGCGCTCCACAACCATAACTGCGCTGACAACCAAGTTGGTTGCCGCGATGTAAAGCAACATTGGTTCCTCTGTACGAGTGCTGCGAGGATTGGGGCAGTCGTCAGTGCTACCTTGAGCTGCTGCAAGGCGGCATCTGCTTCGTCTGTCCACTCAAAGGTGTCGGATTTCTTCAGTAGCCGGTAAAGAGGCATTGCCTTTTCACCAAGGCGGCTAATGAAACGACTGACGGCAGCTGCGGAGCCAGCTAGGCGCTGCACGTCCTTCAGACATGTGGGTCTGGATATGTTGAGAACAGCCTTGATTTTTTCCGGGTTGACCTCAATTCCTCGCTCTGAAACGATAAAGCCAAGCAACTTGTCGGCAGGAACCCCAAAAACGCACTTCTTTGGGTTGAGTTTCATCCTATATACCCGGAGGTTGTCGAAGGTTTCTCGCAGATCGTCAAGCAAATACGCCTTTTTTCGAGACATGACGGCAATGTCGTCAACGTAGACGTGAACATTGCGGCCAATCTGCTCGTTCAGCATCTTTGCATACATCGCTGATACGTTGCGCCGGCATTTTTTAGGCCAAAGGGCATCGGATGTAGCAGAAGGTTCCGTAGGGGGTGGTGAACGCTGTTTTTAGCTGGTCCGATTCCCGCATTTTAATTTGGTGGTACCCGGAGTACGCATCCAAAAAGCACAGCAGCTCGGAGCCGGCTGTGGAGTCTATGACCTGATCTATACGTGGTAAAGCGAAGTGGTCCTTAGGACAGCACCTGTTCAAACCGGTATAATCGATACACATCCTCAGCTCTTTATTAGGTTTCGGAACCATTACAGGGTTTGCCAACCAGTCTGTATGCACTACTTCCCTAATGAACTTTGCCTCCTGCAACTTGATGATCTCCTTCCCTATCGCCTGCCTTTTCTTCTCGCCATAGCGTCTTATTCCTTGCTTCACCGGCTTGGCTCCTTTATAGACATTAAGAGAGTGCTCGGCAAGTTCCCTAGGTACACCTGGCATGTCGGCGGACGACCATGCGAAGATGTCCCTATTCTCACGGAGGAACTCAATGAGCGCGCTTTCCTATTTGTCACTTAAGCCGGATCCGATGGTGATTTGCTTGGAGCTGTCACCCTTTGTCAGATCCACCTGCTTTGTTTCTTCGGAGGCCTTGAAAGTCTTCTTTGGCTCGGCGGTTTGTACCTTTTCCGGCAACTGCGACATATCAGTCTCTTTCTTCACATGGCCAGCTCCTCTGCATGGAGGACTGCCTCATCGAAGGCGGCATTGCCACATTCGCACTCCTTTGCTTTCTTGAAGTTGCCACGCCTTCGCACTCCTTTGCTTTCTTGAAGTTGCCATTGACGGTAATGGTACCGTTGGGTCCAGGCATCTTCAATTTGATGTAGATGTAACATGGCCTCGCCATGAACTTGGCGAAAGCTGGCCTTCCAAAGATGGCATGGTAAGCACTCTTGAAGGGGACTACTTCGAACCGGATATGCTCAGTGCGATAGTTTGTCTCTGGTCCAAAAGTGACCTCAAGCTTGATGCTTCCCATGAATTTGGCTTGCTTTCCCGATACGATACCATGAAACATGACCTTGCTGTAGTCAAGCTGCTCTCCGTCAAGTTCATGCGCTTCAAGGTGTCTTCGTACAGGATGTTGAGGCTACTGCCTCCGTCCATCAACACCTTGGTCAGTCTGAAGTTGTCGACAATGGGTCAACGACAAGGGCGTACTTGCCGGGATGCGGCACGTGGTCTGGGTGGTCTTCCCTGTCCCATGTGATTGGCGCTTCGGACCAGTCCAAGTATTGGGGAACATCTGGCACCGTGGCATTGAGCTCACGTAGTTCCGCCTTTTCCTCTCTTGCCGAAGGAGTGCCCAGGAAGCAGACCAATTGGCCGTGTACCTTGGGATACTTTTTCTCCTTGCGTGGCGGCTTGGGGTCCTCGTCCTCTGACATGGAGACCGCCTCATCGTCGTCGTCCTTCTTTGTCTTCTCAGATTTCTTGCTCTTTTTCGGCTTCCAGCCAACGTTGGTGTCCTTCTTGAAGTCATCTATGAAGCGGCACTCTCCCAGCGTGTGGTTGACCTTCCCGAGCGATGCGTGGATGGGGCAAGGCAAAAGCTTCGCTGTTCGTAGGTCATGCGATTTTTGCTAGGAGTGGTATCCTTGCCCTTGCCTTTCCACTTGCGATTGCCGCCTTTTCCTTCGAAGGCGGCGGCAACCTTGTTGGATGGTCCGGCTTCCTGGGAGCCTTCCGCTTATGATTCACACGTCTGGCTGGCGCCAAGTCCTGGGCGCCGTCTCCGTCGCGTGCATCATCGTCCGCCTGAGCGTACATGGTGGCAACTTCAAGCATGACCCCGAGGTCTTTGACTTGCATGCGTACTAGCTTGTGTCTGAGACTTGAGCCCTTCAGTAGGCCCGTGGTGAAGGCGTGGATTGCTTGGTTGTCGTCGACGTTTTCGCAACTTGCCTTCGTCTGGATCCACCTTGCCAGAAAAGTTGTCGCCGTTTCATCCGGCTTCTGCACACAGCGAGTCAGATCGGTATACGTATTTGGTCGCTTGTATGTGCCCTGAAAGTGTTGGGTGAATACCCGTTCCATGTCTAGCCAGCTATGAATGGACTTCTTTGGAAGGTTTTCGATCCAGCTTCGGGCTGTGCCCTCTAGCATGAGGGGGAGAAAACGAGCGGCGACAAGGCCATTGCCCCCGGCAATCTGGACTGCCAGGGCATAGTCCGACAACCACGAGTTTGGCTTGTCCGCTCCGTTGTACCTTGGGAAGCCTTTTGACACTGATATCATGTCCCTAGGAACTTGAACGTTGCGGATGGCTGGGCCAAAGCACTCGGGGCCGAGGTATGACTCTTCTTTTCCCGCCTTGATTTCGTTAAGACGATGTCGTGCGTCTTCCGGATTGAGCTGCCTGTTGGTTCTGTCGGCATGGGGCTCATCCTGCGCAGCCCGGCTTTTGCTACGCCTAGGCTCGTTGTGATGTCCCGGACTCCCGTCTTCGTGCCTGGGCGCTGGCGTGGGGAGCGTGTGCGGTCCCTGCTTCTTCTTGGCGGAGAGGCATTATCACGGTTGCCGCCACTCCTTGGCGGCTGGTGGTTGCCCCGGCTCCCGCCTTCATCCCTCCTAGGCGGTGGAGGTGGCGCCTCGTCGCGCCTGTTGCCGGTGCGGGACGCTTCGTCTCACTGCCTCCTAGGAGGCGGCGATTTCCGCGGTTCCTTGTCCTTATCCTTTCCCTTCCCATGGCTGCTGGAGCTAGATGGATCCTCGGGACCGCCGCCGGCAGCTGCCTTGCAAGCGTTGGATTTGGACTCCAGCTTTCCTCCACGCGCCTCCGCCTGGTCAGCACGAGAATCAGCCCGTGCCTGCTGCTCCAACGCTTTGTAGGCGAGAACAGAGGCATAGTAGATTTTCTCGTCCTTGTCGTAGTCGTCGTTGTTCAGGATGTCTAAGGCGGCTGCAGTGTTGAGGACAGGCGTGCTCAGGATGATGTCGCCATTTTTGTCCTTCCGCTGCGGAGCCGTTGCCCACTCGAAACCAAGTCGTTGTGCCGGGGATTTGAACTCCTCGGGAGACGGATCCCGATTTTTCTTTTTTGACGGTGGCACTTTTGATTTGGCCACCGGCGTCGTCGTGAAGAGGTTTTTCCTGGAGGTTATCTTGGCGTTCTCTTCCTTGGCCTCCTTGATTAGGCTCAAGACTTCACCTTCTTTTTTCTGAAGGCTCCTGGTTTGCTCTACTAACATTGTGCGGAGTTTCTCCAGGTCAGCCGGAGCCATCTTGTCGTTGACCGGCCTGTTCAAGACTTCGGCCAAGGCGGCGATGTCCTCCGCTTTGACGACGTCCTTGCTGCATCCGCCTTTCTCCAGGATCTTCTTCTTTGGAGCCGGCGGGGGCTCCATGCTTGGCAGGTTGTCATCCAACGGGGAGGCTTTGGCGGCTGCTGCCGCTTGAGCCGGATCCGTGTTGGTAACCTCAGCCACAAAGGCCTGCTGCATGGTTGCTGACGAGCCTGTTTCCGCCTCCGAAGGCGGCGGTTCTGGTGCGTGGAAGCACTTTTGAACCTTCTGCTCGAACATGCTCACGGAGTCTTCGTCGGAGTCAGAATCTACGTTGACGTGAACGGTAGACCTGGATCCGGCATCTGAGATCGCATCATCCTGGAGTGCAGGAAGGATCAATTCAGGGTCGTTGCTTGCCGGCTGGGAGTCGGATCCCAGTCCGGCAACACCACAGAAAGTGGAGATCGGAATCCGCAGACTCCTGGGAGAAGGCGGACTCAGATCCGTCTTGCGCGTAGTCGAACTCCGGGTGGTGGGTGGGCGAAAAAACGGTGTGATTCTTCGGGAAGCCCATGGCCTCCGGCGTGAACCCGATGAAGATCTCAAGCTCGCCAACTGGGACAAGCGTGTAGGCGATGAGTCCGTCTTTCGCCGGCATCCACGTTGCGTCGTCTTGTACGTAGCCGATGGAGCCGAATCGCGATGAGCGGCCGACGGCGATGGTTTCGCCGATGCCGCCAAGTATTCCCGCGTCGAACGTGACACCCGACGCCTTAGGCCCCACGGTGGGCGCCAACTGTCGTCGTATCAGCATCGTAGATAGGAGACGGGGGTCCTCTAGCCAAGGGTGAACCGAGGGGGTGAAGGGGAGCGTCGTCGAGGTCGGGATTGCACACGGCAGTTTACCCAGCTTCAGACTCCACGGCGGTGGCGGAGCCCTACGTGCTGTTATAACTCACTATAATGGCAGATCGCCGTGTTACAGATTACAATGAGTTGGATGTTGTATCCTCTAGAGTATATTTAACGTATGCTATCAGTTCTTACCCTAAAGGCATCCCTGGTCCGGCTTATATAGGCGGCTGGACCTAGGTTACAGGGAGATTACGTATTCGGCAAGTATCCAGAGTCCTAAATCTATCCGGCAAGTATGCCGGCTACCGCCTTAATCCTGATGGCTTCATGGGTTTCGGTCTTGGGCTTCCTCCTTGCCGGCTTCCGCTTTCCCTTGGTCGTCAGCTATCTGGGCCGCCTGGCAGGTAAAGCCTTTATCACCACTGTGGGCCACCCAGGACTAGCCGGATTGACTCATGCTGGTGATACCCCTAGTTGGTATATCCCCAACATCGATGATGGCGTGGGCTGGGTCAGCAGGTGGGAGAATCAAATGGGAAGGGGAAGGGATAGGAAAAGAGGGAAATGAAATAGAAATTTGACTATGTCAATGAAAGGGCTGGTCCGACTTCAAAATCTGATGTAGCGCTGTTTGCTGTTGTCTCCATCACTCCGACCTCACTCCTATGGAGCGGAGCCGTGGTTGGGAGTGACGAACAGTTTATTAGGCCGGTGCGGCAACTTTGCCGCGGCTGGACGCGTTTTTTGTATCCGGCGTCCCTAGACTCATTGGGAGGACTATTTGTGAGCGCCGATGGAGATACTCTTACATAGACGATTCCGCCGAGGATCCGTCAAACGAAAATTCCTTTATCATATGTGTTTTCTATATAAATCCTGGGTCGGGATCATTCCAACGTCTCTTTAGCCAAAAGTAGCTCACTGCGGCTATTTCGTCAAATAAAAAGAAAAATTGACGAAGCAGATTAATAATCTGAACAAGCAACATGCCTGGAAGAATCAACGTAGAGGTCATCTAAAGAAACATGTACTAGCGGCTAATGCACGCCGGATGAAAAAAGGGAATTGATCAATGAGTTAGATCCTTGGAATCCCGTAGCAATGCGGTCGACGACGAATCGGAAGAAAGAGTGGCGTCACCGGCGTTGATCGAAGAAGATCGAACTCCACTAGAGCTGTCAATCGAGAATGCTCCATACGGGCCTGACGACGCAGGAACCTGCACCGTCTTGTACCGGCAGCCTGGCGTCCTCAGACTGCAGGACCTGCATGACCTGGGCGACGGACGGCCGGTCGCTCCTGTCCGGGAGCGCGCACCAGAGTCCGACGACGAGCACGCGCTCCATCCACCGATCGTCGGCCTCGTCGCCCCTAAGCCTCTCATCTGCCGCGTCCAGGATCGCGCTCCTGCCGTAAAGCCTCCACACCCATCTCAGCAGCGTGAATGATCTCTCCGGGGTTTCCATCACCGGCCGCCGGCCCGAGACGATCTCCAGGAGGACGACGCCGAAGCTGTACACGTCGGACTCAGTGCTTGGCCGGCGCGTGTTGACGAACTCCGGGTCGATGTACCCTGCGGTGCCGAGCACGGCCTTGGTGGTCTGCAATAATGCCGTGCCGTGGTCCACGAGCCGCGCCAGCCCGAAGTCCCCTAGCTTGGTGCTGAGTGACGAGTCGAGCATGATGTCGCCGTGCACAATGCACTGCTCCCATTCTCCGTGAAGGTACCGCAATGCGGATCCCAGGCCGAGGATTATGTTGTAGCGTTCTGGCCATGTCAGAAATCGGTCACTGCTGTAGAGGTGCTTGTCGAGGCTGCTCTCTAGTCAAGCAGGAGGCCCTTGCGGCTGTCGCACCAGCCCAGCAGCTGCACAAGGTTGCAATGCTTCAGCCTGCTTATGATCCTCACTTCTGCCTCGAACTCTTTCCTCCCTTGCGCCGATGACTCCGCTGACAGCATCTTCACCGCCACCGGACGGCGGCTTTGGTCACCACCGGCTGTGAGCAGGTCACCGCGGTACACGCTCCCGAATCCGCCTCGTCCGAGCTTCTCCTCCTCCGCGAAGTTGTTCGTTGCAGCGGCCAGCTCGCGCACTACGGGAAACCGTCAAAACGCCGACGGCCGTCCTGTACGCCGACGGCCAAATGTCGGGGCCGTCGGCGTACAGCACGGGCTTGGGCAGACGACGAACAGGCCGTCGGCGTACGAAGCGCCGTCGGCGTAGAATTACATCCCCGACGGCTGCCGTCGGCGTTCTAAATCCCGTCGGCGTACAAAGGGCGGCATAACGCGAACCGTCCAGCGTCGTTGATACGCCGACGGTACTGCCGTCGGCGTACACGCGATAAAAAACACCGACGGCTACCGTCGGCGTTTAGTAGTTTTATTATTATTTATTTTCGTATATAATATTCATTTCTTTATTTCTCTATATAATATTTAATGTAGTTGTAATTTATATATATATTGGACCTATAATTGCCCTCCCAATTTCAGTATCCCACCCTCGTAAAATAACGGTTTGAGTTTTCTGAAACCCAACCCAACAACATATACATGTAAAACAAATAAAAACTTTTCCTGGCTATCTAGAGAGAAAGTGATGCCGGTGATGTCGGTCACACATAGGAGTAGATTCTTGCACATTTACAACACACAACACACTTTTATACATATGGTATGTCACAACCTAGGTTTGGGTAGGGTTCCGACGCTCCGGGGCCCCGCTTCGGTGAAACACTGAATCCGCTGGAAAAACCCTAACGTTTCCGTCTACCCCCATAGACGTGCGTCGAAAGGGGGTAGCCCAGTGGACTTTTTTGCTTGGTTGTGTTATGTTAGGCCATAGGAACATGAGAAACCAAAGTCTACCCCAAATCGATACACGATTCCATCCGGTTCGCCCGAAAGGGGAGAATTGGCGGGAAACAGGCGCTCGAAAGAAACACACGAAGGAAACACACGATCCTGCTTTTGCCTCGCCGACTTCGACGCGCGCGCTCGTGGTGCATGGCACTGGTGGTGCCTCGCCGGGTTCGTCGCGTGAGACCACACAGTCCCGTGGCTCTCCGGATTCCCTGTGTGGTTCAACTGGCCCACGCGGTCGGTCGCCTATTTTCACGCGGTCAGAGATAGGTGGCTCGACCTCTCACGAGATGTAGGATTAGTTCGGGTGTTCCGGGTGTCAATTCGAACTATGTTTCTGTCATTTTGAGTTTGTATGAATGCTTGTATGAATTCGAATCATGTTTGTGTCATTTTGGATATATGTGATGTTTTATGTGATGTTTCTGTCGTGTTTTATAATTTGTGCAATTTTAATTGTATTTAAAATGCGCCAGAAACCAGCAGTAACAAGCAGCTAAAATTGGAAATTATGGTCAAGGATACGCCGACGGCAGAGAACTTCCCAGGCGCACAGGGTGCTGCCACGTCATCTAAAATGGACCAAATGGTCACGAATACGCCGACGGCTTTACCGTCGGCGTATGCGTCCCAGACGCACCAGCTCGTTCCACGTGGCACGCTAGGCCGACGGCACTGCCGTCGGCGTATGGGTGGAGCAGACGGAGACGGACGGCTTCCGTTTTTGTGGGTCCCACAGCGGCTACGCCGACGGTTACGTATACGCCGACGGTTATTTGTATACGCCGACGGGCTGCTACGCCGACGGAGATACGCCGACGGCCGCCGTCGGCCTAGGCCTACGCCGACGGCAAACGTGCCTACCCCGACGGCTTCTGGCCGTCGGCGTATCGTGGGTTTCCCGTAGTGGCGGTACGTGTACCGTCTGGGGCCACCGGCAGCCACACCTTTCTCGAGGTCACCTCTGTCAACTCGCTGTTCTTCAGTGTCGCTATCAGTACTGCTGTCCTCATTTGTTCTGATCGATCTTGTTTTCTTGTGTCTCCGCCATGCCATGGCCGCACATACCAACACAAGTAGGAGAGGAACTAGTACGGATAGTAGGATTACTAGAAGGAATTGGCGCGCCTTGCCGCGCCCGTTTGTACACTGGCAAAAATAAATGATGTCCATGCCTCAAAGTTCTTTACCACGAAGAGACAATAACTCATACGGAGCAACTGTTAAAATGAGACTTAAACAAATTAATAACTCAAACAATCGAAGAAAAGAAATCGTCTCAAATGCGATAATTTGCTACCGTGTTCCATTTCTAAGATAATCAAGTCAATCAACCACAATGTCACATTTGACAACCTATTGTTTGATGCTTGTATACTCAATCGTACCTTCCCTTCCACGAAACTCCCAGTATGTAGATTTAATATTTCCCAAGTTGCAGAACTCCAAGACATCGAACCATTTATTCATTCTACTCTCTTAGCCATGAGACCACCATGCTCCTCAGTGGTATTCTTTGCTTATGTGCAGGATGCCTACTCATGTTCAGCTCTCCGTAACCAAAAAAAAAAAGCTCATGGTTCTTCCTCTATTGGTGAGGTTAATGGGTATGTCATGCATCAAATATGTACAACACATAAAGGTGACAAAATTAAATAAAAAGGCAAAAGTATATGTTTATCAATTATCATTCAGTAGGCTTAATATATTTCTACTGTAACAAAGAAGAGTGGCACTTTGTGTACCACAAAATCTTAACATAGCATGCTTGGAAGTAGTTCAAAAATAAATATAGCTAAGAAAATAGTCACTCGGCCTTGATTCACAATAGCCCATTATAATATGAAAAAGTATACAAGTTGTAAACTAAATTACCATCAAATTACTTTATAATATGAAAAAAGCGACCAGTTGTCAACTAATGCGCAACTAAAATTAGGTTTGTAGTGTCACTACATGGAAGAGAAATAAACATAAGCACGACAATGATGAGAACTAATACTTGGAAGTTGATCCTACAATGAGAGAAGTTCAGATTGGGTTGTCATCCACTTCGGCAGTGCCAAAGTGTGCTTGCCTTAAAAAAATTTATATGATAATCAAATCAAACCTCAACAAAATCAGTAGCAAATATCATAAAACTAACCGGCTTGATAAACCAGCCTAAGTCAGGGTTCACAATGGAAGGGCATCCAAGTTGTGTCAATGGTAACACTGATCTAAAATCCCAACCTACAATAAACTCATTTCACCTCTCTTGCAAATTAAGACCAGAATGCAATACAATCATGTATTCAGAAGACATCACAAGTTTTTTATGTGACTACAGATTAGCTCTTGGTTCCTAGTGAACATTTTTCACAATCTGAAATGGAAATTATTTGAAATCATTAAAGAAAAACAAGGAAAAGAATTGATTCCTAATACATAAATTTATTTGTTAAATTGCATTACACTCTAGTGTAAAATATCTCGTATATACATTAGTTATAGAGTGGTGAGAGTTGTGATATATGACCAGTCTGTTAAAAAAATGCAGACCTTGCACCGCCTGATCAAACTCTAGAACTAACAGCACGACTATAAGCAGCTAGCAGAGAACTGTTAGTATACACCAAACCCACAGTTCATTTCTAGAGAAGTAGTCGATACTTAAGCACTATAAGGGACGAATGGAACTTGTCATGATCTTGGTCCGTTTCTTCGTGTCAGCAACATGTGCTACACTACGAAAATATTGTTATAAATTGCGACATATCACTCTTAAGATAATTGTTTTTAGTGATTTACAATATATATAAAAGTTAGTAATGTTTGTTTCTGGAATCAAATATATTCATTTTGATCAGTTCATTTCCAATGTAAGAAAATGGTAGTCAATACCAAGACATTGCAAGGGATAGTGGAACTCATACCTAACTGCCTAAGTAGCTAGCTTGTTCCAAAAAAAGCTTGTTTGATTTGTCCCAAAAACATGCAACTGTACAGATAAAAAGTGAAGTGGACCAATAATCAAACATTTTCATCTATGTTAGGCAATGATCAAAAAAGTATTTAATGCGCAAATTCCAAATACTCTTCAGACTATATCACCCAAATTATATAGATAATGAGGTGTGAATTTTGTTAACATGAGATTGTTGAATCAAGGACGACATCAAGTATCCATTCAGTTTTTTCTTGGATGTGAGTAGGTTTTTAAATCGAAGGAGCAAATTTGAGTTTTAACAGACTTAAAGTGATGCCAAAATATTAGACCCATACATACTTATTATCAGGTTGTAGTCACTAATTAGCATAATTTTCAATCAAGATTCAATGTACATTAAGGATTCAATATGCACACCACTATATTCTAGAAACAAAGTATAGGCGCACTCACTAAATACATACTACTCTGCAGGCAACATGTCCTTCTAGGCACTAATTAAATTCACAGTCGACCTGTGGTAGATGCTCTTGAAGTATTCATAATTCTCTGGTGTTAAAAAGCTACTGCATCACATGTCATAGGTGAGTGATCCAAATAGAAGGCATCAAATATAATGTAAGTTTATGCATTCTCGATCGGTGGCAATCTCATCGGTATAAGGGGTATTACCCAGAGTGGAGGGGATGAAGTGCATTGTGCGCAAATGAGGAGAAACAGTGAAGATAGAACACAAAGCTGTAGACAGCATACCTCGTCGCTCTGGTAGGCAAGCTCGGTGTTTCCTGAGAAGGAATGGAGATTTGGTAGTGATAAACCATGAATCACAACAACATGTAGTTGTGCCCTCACGCTTGGAATCGTTCGACGATAGCAACGCTAGCACATAGGTCACCCAATCAAACGGGCGACCCAGCTGTTGTGATGGAGATTCCTCACAACGTTCTTGATGGAGAGGTCCCTGTTGTCAAACAAAAAGTCGATTCCATACATTAGTTGCCCTTTCGGGCCCTCGGCTCGCTCGCTGTCACCGTCGCTGTTCTGCGTCCTCCCTGGCCGTCGGATCGTTGTCGCCGCCGACCATTGTAGTCGAGTCCCCACATAGCCACTGAGGGTATCAATGCAATAGTAGCAGTCTTGGAAAGGAGGAAGGTCCATGGATGAGAGAGGGAGAAGGAGGTGGTTGTGAGGGACCGTGAGGGACCGAGAGGGTTGTGTGGCGGATGCGGAAGAGCCAAAGAGAGAGGAGAAGGATCTGAGAGAGGGCAGCCTGGTACTGAATCTGCCCAATCCTAGCGGCACTACGAATCCAATCCCGGAATAAAAAGCGAAGCAGACGGAGTAAGCGCACCTAGCCGTTGACGATAAGGGGAAGCCATCGCAGAGACAAGGTCCAACCCACCGATGCTCACACGCTGCCGCCACCGCCGCTGTTGCAAATGTGAGGAAAAGAAGATGAGGAAGAAAGGAGACCAGGACCGGCAACGGACGACCTGCAGGAACAGTGCAGCACATGCGACCACCATAGTTTCAAAAGCCGACCGGTGACCGAACCGAGGAACGTCTTGGTTCGGGTTCACCAGTTAGACGCCCGGTTCGATTGCTGGTTAAAAAAAAAAAATCATGAAGTAATATTAATAATCTGTTAAAACGAATCCAATCCCGGAATTAAAAGCGAAGCAGGCGGAGTAAGCGCACATAGCGGTTGACGATGAGGGGAATCCATCGCAGAGACAAGGTCCAACCCACCGATGCTCACACGCTGCCGCCACCGCCACTTCCGCAAATGTAAGGAAAAGGAGATGAGGAAGAAAGGAGACCAGGACCGACAACGGACGACCTGCAAGAATAGTGCAGCACACGCGGCCACCATAGTTTCAAAAGCCGGACCGGTGACCAAACCGGGAGGGTCTTGGTTCACGGTTTACCAGTTAGACCGCCTGGTTCGATTGCTGGTTTAAAAAAATAAAATGGTGAAGTAATATTAATAATCTGTTTAAAAAGAATGTATTTTAAATCAGCGTGTACTATAATAACACAAACTTTCCTCACACCAGATGGCTAGCGCAATTGTGATCCCTCCGTGCTACCTACGTGGTAAAGAAAAGAAATACGATGCAGCTATATGCATGGATACATCATGCATGGATTAGGCGGCAAGATTACCGACTAATGATGAATTAATCCTGTAATTAAGCCCACAAATTAATTAAAAAATAGTGGCAGTCAAACGTATGTGCATGCAATTTATTTTTTCTTGCTATTTGGTCACACCACATACATGCCGACACGTGGCATACTCCATAGCTCTAGAATCCTAGGGAGCTTAGATATCTTAATGAATTAATCCTGTAATTAAGCCCACAAATTAATTAAAAAAATAGTGGCAGTCAAACGTATGTGCATGCAATTTATTTTTTCAGCAGGTGGAGGTGCTTCTTTGATGGCTTCCAGCTGCAGAGTGGAACTGAATGACCATGAAAGTATCTGGTGCAGCTCGGCGGCCCAGCCAGTCGCCGCCGAGAAGCCGACAGCAACCTCCTCCGGCAAATATCTTCTCAGATCAACGGTTGCATTGACCTGGTACAAGGCATCGTCGATTAGGAGATCAACGGTCAACAACTTGGAGTCGTTGTTGTACTTGACAGTGGCGGTCATAACGGAGGACGACGTGAGGTTCTTGCCCGGCCAGGTCGCCGTGTCCGTGGAGGCCGTGGAGTTGACGGAGGACAAACAGGTTGACGCTTTCTACAGAGGACAAACAGGTTGACGCGTCCATGACCGTGCGTTGCCCAAATTCAATAGTTGAAGTGTCCTCACGGAGGACAAGCAGGTTGACGCTTTCTACAGAAAAAAATTCTCTGACACTAAGCGTCCACCGGGGATCTCGCCGATCCCTGGGTGGAGAGCCGTCCGATGAAACCTTCTATGGCCATTGGATCCCGCTGCCCCGCGTCGCATGCAGAAAAATCCAAACCTAGCTTTCCTTGGACCCGTCCATGACCGTGCATTGCCCAAATTCTCCGGTGCGGGCGGATCGGTCGTACTATTAGCTATGGTCAGGAATAAATCATTGTTTCCTCACATAACTGTCTCTTCTGCTGCCAGCTTTCCGCGCTGCTGCCTTGCATGGTGGTCGTGTGATGCTACCATGTGACTTTTCTCCCTATGTGACCATGTGACTTTCCAGCACAACATTTTAAGAAAATGATGGTACAAAAAATTATTAAACAACAATTTTTTGATGCGTATAGATTTGCAACAAAATCACCACAATTTCAAACAAATATCACAAACTATTACAACAACAAAATCATATGTTTGCGTCATTTTAAAAAACCGGGTAAGCAACTTCTTTTTTTACTGCAAACTTATGATGCAAAACAGTAGAACAATTGTAGCAACAAAATTCCTCTTGTGATTCATTTTAAGAACATAAACGTAGGAAAAGTATTATGACTGCTAGACAGAAAAGTCTGACGAGATATCGCCGGAGTTCTCGCCGGAAACCTCGTAGCAAACAAATTGTGATAATACAGCATTTCAAAAACAAAAACGTAGCAAAATAATTATGACTATATAGCAAAGCCCCGCTGGGCCGCCGAAAAATCCCCAAACTAAATCTCTCACCGGTAGCAACACGGAGCAGTGCAGCAGCCCCAACAAACCTAGGCAGCAATGTTGTCCAACACTTGTAGCATCCCCGACCTATGACTAGCAGCATCATTGGCGACGTGAATCTCCTATGATGGTAGCACCGCCGCTGACTGACGTAGCACCAGCGGCCGCTGCTTGCAGCAACGCCAACATGTTGCGCAGCACCAACGACCTGGCTTCATAGCACCGTCGCATCGTCACCTCCCCTTTCCGTACATTGACGACGAGTTGCTCCTCCCCTCGCCGACAAGACGTAGGGGGCACCCAGGAGATGCTCCCTGATTCCGGCACGCTGTACATCTCCCCATGGACAGGCCGGGGAGGCGGCGGGTTGCGGTACCTACAACACATAGGGAGCCATCGCCATCAACTCGGTCGTGGCGGAGCCTGCCCGGTCGTAGCTCGTTGAGGAGGCCGGGGCTGAGGCGCGTGGGTTGCAAAAATTGCATCATGTGAGAATAAATTTGCTACAAACATTATGTAGATTTGCATCAAAAAAGGAAAAAAATATGCTACAAACTTTCCAAAAATTTGCACCACATTAAGAATATCGCATCAAGTATATAAGAAATTGCTACAATCATGTGAATTTGAATCAAAATTATAAAATTTCTGCCACAATGAACCTCCTGAAGAAATACATGTTGTGAATTTTTTTTGCTACAAACATTATGTCGATTTGCATTAAAAGAGGAAAAATTCTGCTACAAACCTTACAAAAATTTGCACCACGCTAAGAAAATTGCATCATGTGAAAAGGAAATCGCTACAATACGTTTCTGGATTTGCATCAAATGGGGAATTTGTTTGCTACAAAACTTATAAAAAATTGCACCGCAAGAGCAAAAAAAAGAAGAAGAAATGCTATTGTAGCAAAAAAGACCTCACCGGAGACATCGTAGCAGAAAAAAATATGCTATGGTAGATTTTTTTTTGCTACAAACGTTTTGTGGATTTGCGCCAAAAGGAAGAAATTTTATGCTACAATGAACGTCCGGTGAGAAATAAAAGATGCTCCGGTGAGAAAGAAAAATTTGCTACAAACAATATGAGGATTTGCACCAAAAGAGAAAAATAATCTGCTACAAACCTTTTACAAAATTGCACCACGTCAATAAAATTGCATAATGTGAAATTGCTTCAATCAGTTCGTGGATTTGCATCAAAAGGTGAATTTGTTTGCTACAACCCTTACAAAAAATTGCATCATGTGAAATTCAGTGTGTGGACAATCAAAACTTGATTTTTTTTGCTACAACCCTTACAAAAAATTGCATTGAAAAATATCAAAAAAATGAAGAAAAAATCCTCTCCGACCTGCTGCATCTTGCCGGCTCGAAACGGCGGCGCCATTCCTCGCAACACGCACCGCCCCATGATGGCGGTTGCGCCAGTCGCCACTACCGCAAGTTTAGTGCAATAGATTAGTCATGTTTTCTAACGCAGTGCCATAAGAAAATAACTTAGTGCAGGTTTAGTTCAATAGCTAATAAACTGAAGTAGGCAGTGTCCCAATCAAATCAAGAAATAATAGCTCGGACGAACAAGCCTCCCAATCAAGGTGGTTTACTGCAGGTTCATATTCAGTCAATATATATGATAAACTGAAGTAGACAGTGTCCAGTTAATAGTTACCATTTGGTAAATCACTAGGAAAATAGACCAATCAAATCCACCTAGCTAGCTTTGGTTGTATCTGCCAGTTGATTGTGCAGGCGAGACTTACCAGGCGTCCATGCTCCACTGCCGGAAATCAAAAGAATTGGTAGGCTTCACGTTTCTTCTCACAGGATGCGGTGGCTCTGGAGACAAATCAAATCTGCACCAACGACCGGAATATCGCACCAACGACAAATCAAATGCTGGCCATAGCGGACCGGGGCGGCGAACGAGCTCGCCGGCGGCACATCAGCAGGGGGCGTGAGGAAGGAGAAGGGAAATGCGCGGCCGCCGGTCGTCTCCAGGCGCGAGCGCGTTCGGTCGAGCTCTCCCATGGCGCATGGCGACGGGAGCACCACCTCCGCTCATGAGCTTTCTAGCCATTGCGAGGCGGCGGCCAAGCTCGCCGGCGGGATGGGAGCAGCAGGGGCGCGAGGAAGGAGAAGGGAGACGCGGGGAGGCAGCAGGAAAGGGAGAGGTTGTGCAGGGAACCGGCATGGAGGAGGAGGTGCGGGGCATCAGCGGCGAGGGCAGGTAGCAGCGGCGGCGGTGGCACGGTGGCGCCAGCTCTCCACGGGACGCAGGGGAAAACGAAGAGAGAGCAGAGGATGGGAGAGAACGGGGAAGGACGCGGGGAAAACACATTGTGGGCCACGATGGACGCGTGGCGCGCGTGCAAGGAGGAGGACGGAACGCTGCGATCCCGGGGAATAGAAGTGTTTTCCTTTTTCTCTTCTGATATTCGCTATTTACTCACGCTTTCAGTTAATTTGATTGATTTATGTTAATATCGCCTCTTATTATTTGTTTGATTTTTGTTTTCTCTTTCAACCTCTTTTTTTAAATACTCGAAGATTTGGTTATGTTCACATATCAACCTCTGTGACATATAGTAGACTAATATTTGTCAAACAGTTTGACCACGTCACGAGACAAAACCACCGAAACTGCTCCACAACGTCTAGTACATTGATTAGGAGTTCGTCAACCATAAAGGTATTTCCAACGAAGCCGTGTCCTAGCGGTGTCCTCTCCAACCAACCAGAAAATTTGAGGGGGTCCCCGACTAGTTTGAAACACTAGTCATGTATACAACCCCGATCAGTTATTGTTGAGTATAACCGAACTCATATCAAAATTTACATCCATTACACTATCGAATTCAAAATCTAACATAGGATCATTATAATCGAGTCTTAGAATAATGCATGCTAAATTTGGTGTTTGCTCTTTGCTTTGGGCAATTTGAAATTCTCTTAATGATGTTGTCTTTAACAAATCTATCAATGCTAATTGTTTGCAGGCTATGCGTAGAGCTGCTTAGTGGATCCATATGTGATTATTTCTCCTACCTATAGACCAGCAGAGTTTTATGATACCGGATGCACTCGTCTCATGGCGGTCGTTCGGGTTATATTCAATCAGGCAGGCTGGCGACATTCCAATAGAATACAAGAAAGACGTTTTGTACCTTTTATTCCGTTGGCTGATTCATTTTGCCACATTGTATGATCCATGAGCTGTAAAACTGATGCTTCAAATGTTTGCAGTAAAGCAGGCTGATTCATGATGCCGAGGTCGGGCCTACGTTCTCTACTAAAAAAACATAGAACGGAACTCCAAAAGCATTGTCGGTCCCAAGTTACATGCCTTAACCCAACAGGCAACTGATTGCAATAACGTTACTAGTTCGTATGTTTTTCGTCGAATCCATCATCCCCAAACTGCTCCTCCATGTCAGACCAAATTAATAGTTAGGGACAACAATGTCAGGCGAGTATACTCGCAAGTCACCAAAAGAGAGGTAGATACATTATATACATGCTTAGCCTAAATATGATGGAAAACTCTAGTCTAAGTTTTGCTTTGCGAAAAACTAGTTTTCTCTGGTAGAAATATCACGGAGTATTTTGAAAACTATTTTTTCCCATCTTTGAACTCAACACTTTTCGGTGATCATAACCCTTCATTATCATGACACAATTTGAAGGTTCCACCATCATAGCACACATGTGGTGAGATTCTCCTCTAATTTCCCCTTTTAAAACATTTGCAAAATTTCACATAGAGTATGCATGACCAACCCAACTATCCATGCCGTGGAAATGGCTATTCAAATAGATCTACACATTGTAAAGGTTATACACTTTACCCACAAGACTCGATAAACTCCTCGTCATCCGCCACGAGACGCTATACTGGGTGTATGCGAAGCTGAGTGATCTTTTTTCTCAATAAGGAGAGTAGTGCATTTTCAATAAGAGCTCATAGCTGTACCCATGGCATGTCGATACGCCGATGTGAAGTCCCAATAAAAGGAGGGAGGCCCCGGTCATTAGGAGTGACCAACTCGAACTCCTTCCAAAGGAAGGTATTTCCACTCTCGAGGTACCCGTAGTAAAATGAACATACTATTCTGCTAAGCCTCATCCCATATGGGGGTAATCTGGTTGCACATGCAGGGTTGGTTTAGCGAGCACTTGCAGGCAATGTGTTTTTATATAAGTCCTTGTCCAACATCTTTGCTTTCAAATTTTCATTTCAATAACGTCTTGGATAAAATAAAATACACCCCAGGATTTTCATAACGATGTTTTGAGTAAAAGAATTGTTACACATACTATATTTTTGAAATGATAGCTTTTCTACTATAGGTCGAGTTTGATGTTCGGTCGTCTACTATAGGCTGAGTTTTATGTTCTTGTTAGCAGCACTAGTAAGGGCATTATAACATAGCTAAGGTATAATGCTATTGGACAGATTTCACAATTATGGCAAGAATGACTTTCTAGCATAACTAAGTAGCACACGCCACTTATAGACACGAACATGCATTTGACCATAAGTAAAACATGTATAATAAATAGTATAGAAGTTTGATCAAGAGGTGGCTTGCATGACTCAGAAAATTGTCGCTGGTCCTCTTGTTCCTGATGAATAAATTTCCTCTCCTCTTCAACTCCGCCAATGTAATTGTCTAAATCGTCTAAACATCGATAAAACAATGCAACACATAATCACACAATAATTCCTAGACGAAGGCAGAGCACACAGCTCGCTGGAAGTTGGATGAGGCACACCACCGGGATGCGGTAAAGAGATGTCGCGTGGGATTTGCAAGTTGATACTTCACAGGGCCAAAGGACACAAACAACGCGACACATGCGGAGAGCCACCGACCAGCACGTGAAGCAACAAGGGAGAGGAGGAGGGAGTACAAGCCGGCGGCGAGACTGGCTCAGTGAGATCTCTCCCGTAGTCGACCGCCAGCCGGCGACGAACAACGGTGAGGCTGCCCTGCGAGCCCTGTTCCTTCGTCGACTTAGATCTGGATTAGGTTGTTAGTTCAACTTTTAAATTTATGTTTTAGTTTAATTTTTATTTAAATTCGGTTGTAATTTTGCAGGAAATATAATGTGGGCATGTGTCTAGACTCTAGACGCCTCATAGTGGATAAAATTTTGGGGTGCCGGCCACAATTTTGGGAGACGCCGGCCGAGATGCTCTAATATAGTTTAAAAATCGATGTTTTCACTATTTTTAGCTAAATATTCGTGACCGGAGATGTCCATTGTCCAAGAATTAAACCAAAGGTCAGAAAAAAGTAGAGTAAAATCACAGTGATAAATGTCCCCTTTTTTTTGCGAAGAAACAACCCTACCACTAAAGCAAGACAATTACAGAAAGGACCTCCACGGAAGATAAAATTAGAAACAAGTCCAACTTCTGCACTGCGTTGACGCCGACGAAACGCAGAACGCACCGATGGCGCACCGCCGCCGCATCACCACTTCGTCCTTGGATCGGCAGATGTCCCCAGGCCGACGGGAAGTCTTCGGAACTCGAACCCCGGAGGGCCTCCATCCTGCTCCACCGGCCGCCACGCCTGCTTGCTTCAACACGAGTTGCTCCCAGACCTTCAAAAGCCGAGATCGCCGTGTCCGATCTCCGGCGCGGGGAAGACGCCCACGGCAGCTGCCCAGAGCTGCGAGGACGCCAGAGGTAGAACATCCACTCCGGAGCTCCACCAGAGCGTCGTCGTCGAAGGGGAAGACCTCCACCTGCAAAACACAACACCGGCAGCGCCGCCGCCCTCCCGACGCCGCCGGCTGGGACCCTAGGCAACCCTACACTATATACACGCGCGAATCGGAGTTCCCCCGTCCTCCCGCTGCCGGAGCGGCCGGCGGAGGGCGAGGAAACCGCCGATTCGGCGGCGGCGAGGTGGATCGCCCGGAGAGGTTCACAAATCGCCCTTCGTGGTACTGTAGATGGGGAAGGGAAAGTGTCCAAGGTCACAGTAAGGTACACGATAAATGTCCCCTTTGACGTGTTGCCGTCACTATAAGATTAATTTCAAAGATTTGATTGATCCTTGAATTTTCTTTTTGTTTCGTTCGGCATGTATTGATATGGTGCAGTGTGAATGCAGGGGCGGATCTGGGGGGTGCCATGGGTGGCACGGCACCCCCTCCCAAAATGCAAAACACATCGTATTATAATCATAGTTGGACTAAATCATGCAATTTGTAATCTAATTCTCCCAAAACATTCTCTCTATACCCCGTGTAGTAAACCGTGGCACCCCCAAATTTACGATCCTAGATCTGCCACGGTGTAAATGTGTGATTCTTCACAGCATGCATGGTGTTCGGTTCAGTTTGGTCCTTCAATATTCAGTCCATGAGTGCACTGAAGCCGTTCAGAGTATCCCGGTTATCGGAGTCGATGAACCTTTTCTAGAACCAGTGCTCCCCCCACAGCTCTCCGATCTGCTCGATGGGCAGGCCCTTGGTCTCCGGTAGCAGGAGGTAGATGAAGGCGGTCATGACCACGAGCCAGGCCGCGAAGAAGAAGAAGATGCCGGCCTTCATGCCACACAGCATGGCCAGGAACGACTGCGCCACGAACATGGTGAGCTGCCCTGCCCCGCCGACCGCACCTCCAGCGGGAAGATCTCGCTGGGCACCAGCCACCCCAGCGGCCCCCACGACCATCCGAACCCGGCCTGGTACACGGCGATGAGGACAATGAGCATGAGCGCATACCCCTTGCTCACCTTGCCGTGGTCACCGAGCTGGGAGACCATGAAGCCTCCGATCATGAGCTGCGACACGAGCATCTGGGCACCACCGACCAGGAACAGAGCCCGACGGCCGAACCGATCCACGGCGTACATCGACACGAGCGTCGCCCCGACCCCGATCGTCTGCTTGGCGACCACCGACAGCAGCGCCGCGCTCTCCCCCCATGCCGATGGTCCGCAGCAGCACCGGCGCGTAGAACGCGATGGCGTTGATCCCCGTCATCTGCTGGAAGAAGGGGATCATGACGGCCATGACCAGCTGACGCCGGTACCGCCGCTGGCAGACGATCATCTGCAGGCCGCTCCTGGTAATCGCCTTGTTCCATCTATCCGCCTCGACGATGTCGTCCAGCTCGTCCTCGACTATGTCAGTGCCTCGGATCTTTCTCAGTAGCACTCTGACTCGGTGGTGGTCTTTGCCCTGATGGACGAGGCTGTTGGGTGTCTCCGGTAGGAATTGCGCGCCGACCGTGAGCAGCCCAGCCGGGACGGCGGCCACGGCGAGCGACACCCAGCAGCCCAGCCGCCTTTGATCTTTTCCGCTCGAGAAAATGACAAAAAACCACCACATTTGAACACAAGACGACAATAAACCACCACCTTAGGGTTTGTTGACACATAAATACCTCTTTTGGGGCTATGTTGTGACAACGAGCACTAATTTTTGTGTTTAAGCATTCTAACACGTTTTCCGACAGTTCAGTCCCACATGTCGGGTCTACGTGGCAAAATTTGACAGCAACAAAATAAAGGGTGTGTTAAAATTGACGTAGGGCCCACCCGTCATTGTCTCTGCTCTCTTCTCCTCTACCTCTCTTCTTTCTCTTCCTGAAACACAGCACGCACACAAATCAACGAACAGCCACGACCCTGCTCCCTCCTCCTCCCCGAGCTAGCGCCAAGTCTGGCCGCTGCCGCTCGTCGCCGGCCGGAGCGCCTCAGCCGGATCCAGCACAGACGCCTCGGCCTTCGCGCTCGCCTGTGCCGTGGCCCGCGCCCGCGGCCGCCGCCGCTCGTCGCCGGCCGGAGCGCCGGCGCTCGTCCTTGCCCGCGCCGTGGCTTGGCCGGGGCTCGACCTCGCCGGCGCTTGTCCTTGCCCGTGCCCGCGCCGTGGCAGGGCTGGGGCTCGACCTCGCCGGCGCTTCTCCTTGCCCGCGCCCGCGCCGTGGCAGGGCCGGGGCTCGCTCGCGCGCCGTGGCCGGCGCACACGTCTGTGCCTTGCTGGGGTTCGCGCTAGCCTACCCGTCCCACATGTGCGTCCGCGCCTGGCCTCCTCGAGCAGCCGATGCCGACGCTCTGGCGAGCCACGACGACGCCGCGGCGCGCGCTGTGACGTGGCTGCTGCTCGCGGTACCTGCAGCTCGAGTACGGCCGGCCACGGAGGCGGCCAGGGAGGGGTGGCCGGCCGCCGGCGCGCGCACCACAAGCAGCTCGTCGGCCTCATCTGTACCTTGGAGATGACCACCGCTGGGGGACAGCTCGCCGCGCCCGCGGCTGAACAAGCTCGCACGAGATGGCGCCCAGAGGAGCTCGCGCGAGGTGGCGGCCGGACCAGCCAGCGGCCATTGGCAAGGTCCGGGCGCGGCGGCCATGAGTGGTCGTGGCCGGAGGCGGCGGCCGGACCAGCCAGCGGACGGCAGCAACACATTAGAGATAGAGTTGACCTTTTTTTTCTTTTTTCTTTTTGCCACGTAGATCTGACTGGTGGGTCTGAGCTGTCAGAAAACATGTTAATAGGTTTAATTAGACAAATTAGTGCTCGTTGTCACAACATAGCCCCAAAAGAGGTATTTATGTGTCAACAAACCCTAAGGTGGTGGTTCATCGTCGCTTTGTGTTCAAATGTGGTGGTTTTTTTGTCATTTTCTCTTTCCGCTCCGAAGTTGACTAGCTGAGCGGTGAGGGAGCCGAGGCCGACACAGAGCTGGAAGCCGTTGCTGAACCCTCCTCGACGCGATGGCGGAGCCATTTCCGACAGGTACAGAGGCACGGCCTGATCAGTTTCACCATGATTTATTCAGGGGACATCGAACTGATGATGAAAGAAAACGTGACGAACGGCACGATCCTTTGATTTCACGGACCTGATTACCGAATCCAAGGCCGATGCCGAGTAGGACCTGGCCAAGGATCACCATCGAGAGATCCACGGCCGATCCTCCAACAGTGGCGCCGGCAATAACTGCAGCGCCAGCAACGATCATGGACGGGCAGCGGCCGTATCTGACGGTGACCGAAGACGCGAGGAACGTGGTCACAAGGTCGGAGACGTAGAACGAGGACGTGAAGGCGGTGAGCAGCTGGCTGTTGAACCGGCAGTAGTTGCTGACGCGCGTGTCGCCCTTCATCTGCTGGTACACCTCCGGGAAGAACCTCCGCAGGAAAGCGTCCTTGGAAGACACGCCACCTGCGTTTACCGACGCACGTACGGATGTACCATTGGTTAATCGAGACAGGCACGCCGATCATGGATGCTGTGTGATGTGGATACCAGAAATTCCGATGGCATATCCAAACATGACGCCGCTCATGCCGGCGGTGATGCAGGAGACCTCGACGAAGGCGGTGATCCGGCCTCCGTAGTGGCGCCGTTCCTGGCTTTCGGGGACGACGCCGATTGCCATGACATGTCTTGAGCAGAGTCGTCATAACGGAGCTTGCTTATCTTGTTTTGCATGTGGAGATTGTGCGGTTCCGTGTAAACGTTGGATCACGATCGACATGGACTGGTAAGCGAAGCGTGTCACTGAGATTGTGACTCTGCTTGAGTAGTTGGGGAGTGGGGACAAACGGAGACCCACGGTGGCACGGTGTATACGACACGAAATTTGCCACGGACCTCACCTCCAACCATTCAATTGTCTCACCACGTAGGCGATGTCAAATATTTTTTAAATGGAACCCACTACATAATAAAGAGTTCGTTTGAAACTCTCCACCCTCCTGCTACTTTTAATCTACTACTATCTCGGTTTCTTTTTTTTTGCGAAAAGAATTCTGTCATTAAAAGAAACACCGAACTGTACAAACACCTCAACAGAAACGAAAATCCTTGAGATGCCCTTTGTCTTCAACCTCTAGACCGTATTGATGGCGCGTCGCCGCTGCCGCTCCTCGCATAGCTGGCCTGACGTTGTTGGTTACGGCGGGAAGTCACCGAACTAGTCGAGAAGACCACATCCGTCCCAGAGCCGAAGAAGAAGGATGAATCGCTGATGAAGCTACATGACGATCCGGAGACCGCCACCGACAGAAGAAGTCCTCGAGAACCACACCACTCCCACGAGCTTCTCGACGTCACCGCCGAGATGGGGCTGAAGCCGAGGAGACATTGTTGCAAGAATTGCCGCCGCCACCAACAAAACGCCACACCAGCAAATCTGGACGCTAAACCAGAAAAACTGAGCGCTTCAACACAATTCATTCTACTATAGGCGACATCGAGTTTTATCTCGAAATCGTGAGAGCATATAGCGAATAATCTAAGCCACCACAAATAGGAAGTATGGCTATTACCAGGCAGTGTTCGTCGGGCCCTGTAAAACATTGTCTTCAGTGTGTTACTATTCTGATCTCTGAGCATGGCTCTTCCGAACATAAAATGATCCTCGAAAAAATCATGGTAGTTTTTTCAGATAAAGAGTATATATTAATATTACGAAGATACCAATTACACCCAGCTTCTGCAACAACGCAATAACCTATGATATTACGGATGCACACAGCCGAAAACACAATAAGAAGAAGAAACTAAAAAAGAAAAGTTCCGCTATAGAGTTACAGTCCTTGCGGCAGCAACACAACCAACACCAAGACAACACCTGATGTCCAAGTTCTCCATAAGCAACGCCTTCAAGAAGGAAACAGGTGCACAAGCGCCGTCGTCGCTCGATCGAACTTTTCACCCTAGAGATAGTCTCCGCTCTCAAAAACAATCTCTTCAACAAGATCATTGTTAGACACAACCAATTAAGGCCAGACCTTAGATTTTCACCCTGAAAAGTAAGATTTTGAACTTCACATGTGTTGTCGCCACCGCTTACATACTGCTGCCACGATTCCTGAAACTCCAAGCCAGTTCCTCATCGACGCAAAGGCTCCGACAACCATTGCCAGTCCTCCAATCTCAGCTTCCATGACATTCTCCGCCTCTGACTTCACCATGGATTTGCCCATGATGGCAACAAAAGCAGAGCTTCGCGCCGCTACCTCCGGCGCGATCGAATCCCAGCGATCCAGCGATCTTTAGGCATTAACGCCCATGGTAGATCGCCGGCGGAGCCTTCCAGAACCCGACACTCTAACCCAGATCGAGGAGGATAGACGAAGCAACTTCTTCCATGAACTGTCCCTCTTGATTTTTCTTGGGGACGATCACTCTTGACGCCGGACGAACCGTGTGATGCGGTAGTAGTTGCCTGCAGCACCACGGACACCACCGTCGCCGTCGTCGGCCTCATGATTCAGACGCTATCATCCTGTGTCATCGGCATCTTGATCTGGCCGCAGCCTTCCTGCATGGCGGCCTCCCGAGATCCGATCCGTCGCTAGCCTTCCGATCTGTACCGATCTGAACGGCAGCAAGCTAGGAACCACATGCATGTGCCCGCCCATGCACATGCACGCAGGCACTGGGATCGTGCGCGTGGACTTGATCCTTGGACGGCCGGCCGGAGCACAGTTTCAGATCGGATGAGAAACTTGGATTTGGAGAAGACTGCCTAGGCTTATTGTAAAGGAAAATAGCAGGGGCACCCCGCCGTCCGCCGTCGGACGACCTCCTCCGGCGGCAGCGGGGGGAGGGAGGTCGGGGAGAGGGGTGGCCGGCGACCAGGGCGGTTGGGTTCCCCCGAGTAGCCCGATGCGGACGACGCCTATCATGGTAGTTGGCGCGTCAGTTAGGGGTTGCGCGTTTCGTGTCTCAAATCGAGATAGCTGACCTCTCCGGTCACCCTAGGGCGACTCCGCCGCCCCCAGCGAAGCGCTCGGCTTCACCGCGCTCGACATCCTTTCCGACGAGGTTGACGTGATGCGCTGTTACTATTCTATGTTAATACCTTCGCAGTACAAAGTAATCTAGAGGAACTGAATTTGTTCTACTGCTATCTGTATATATATGGGCCATGGTGTGGAAGAACCTGATGTTCTCATCGCCAAGCTGACAACATTTGATTTTTGGCGCGGCGCCTCCACTTCAGTGCATTAGCACGGTTGATCTGATGGTGCAGTAATTTCTGAATACAAACTCAGTGTCCGTCAGAGTTCTCCAGTCGTCGATGGCATCAGTGTACCCTATTGGATAGCAATGTTTATGTTCGAACCTGGCAACGTTTGCAAGCGCTATCGTCTGGACCATTTCCCTTGTTGCCGTCCTGTGCTTGATTCCCAGAGTATTATGGTGAGTAATAGCGGCGTATGGTCCGAGGTGGGCATCGCAAGAGCTTTGCATTCAGACCGAAGAAATACTCCATGCAACGTTTGCTCCTCAGGTCAGCAGATTTCCTCCTCAGGTGTGCTTGAACAGCTTCAGGAGGTGGGCATCGCAAGAGCTTTGCATTGAGACCGAAGGGGGCCCGGTTGCTAAGCAGCAGCAGGTAGGTCGCGCTTCCAGCCGGCACATGCACTCCATCAGTATTAAGTACGGAGTAGATAGGATTTTGATCAATCCTAAATTTGTACTACGTACTTTAGTTCTTCTGTAGCCGCAGACACTGGTAGTTTTAATTTCTGCGTGGCAATCCCTCCTCGTCTCGTTAATGCCTTATGGTGCATGCATGGATTTTACTGAAAGTTAGTCCACACCCCAGAATGCTGATACCAAAAACGACAACCACATATTTATTTACTCAAATTGGTGGTCTTATCAACATGCCTGGAAAACATGAAGACTAACTAGCAAAGTGGCAAATCGTGCCTTGGAAAAATTGACGACAAACTAGCAAGGTGCCAACGTTTTGCCCAAAAATTCCAGAAAGAGGCCAGTAACAGGGTCACCGTTGACTCACGTCAACGCCCAAGTCCCTTGGTGGAACTTGACGCATGGATGACATGGAAGTTGTGCCTCTCGTCTAGTCGAATGGTCTATATAGAAGCTTAACCCCAACACAAAGGTACACAACCCGGAGTGCAGAAGCAGCAGCGTAGCAAGTGAGAAGGGAGTTCAGATCAGAGATTCAGAGATGAGGACGCAGCGAAATGCTCTGTCTTTCCGCACGCTGGTCGTGATGACTTTCATGCTCATCTGTGCTATCTAGGCCGTCTCCGTACATGGAGGTATAGTGCACTTCTTTCGCTTGCGCTATTTCAGTTTAGTTACTGCCTTTTGAGGCATGTCATTTCTTTCAGTATCTTCCTTGCATTGCAATTTAGATCGAACTAGCCTGAAGTATTATGTCCAGTACTAACTCTGCGGTACTTTTACCATTGGGCCATGTTGTGTTACAGGGAGAGCTATGAAAGAAGTCGTAGCTTCTGGAGGGATATCAGGCAATCCATTGAACCCGGGCAGCACGCCGGCTACCCCTAGAGGCCAGCCTTACACCGGCGGCGGATGTAAGCATATCTACGGTTGCCCACCTGCAGCTCCATGACTTACTATATGAAAGAAGTCCTCCCGGTTATCAGTTACCGCTCGCATTTACGGAGAATATGTTACAGAATAAATACTCGTGGAGCCTTTCAAACTGGACCAGTGTAAGGTCTCAGAGCCTCTCACTACAGGAATGCTGCTCTGTGCCGACGGCCAAACCTACGCCGACGGCTTTTTATCGGGGCCGTCAGCATAGGATCCGACGAGTCCAACCCGTCGCCCTGGCCGTCGGCATAGATCAGACATAGGGCTGTGCCGACGGCAAAGCCGTCGGCAGATCTATGCCGACGGACAGCTATGTTTTTTTTTTCCTATTTTTCATCTAATATGGAAAAATTCATATCTTTAAATCCGTAAATCGAAATTTAACAAATAAAATGTCTAAACCGATTAGAAAAATGAGAGCAATCCAAATATGACATCCATATCATCTTTTTCATCATGTTTATGACTTTTTGCAACATATTTTTGGTACTTGCTTAATAAAAAAGTTATTTTTGGCACTTAAAAAAATGAAAAATGATATTTATAATAATATTTTAAAAATTGTTTTTGGCAACAATGTTTGACATACCAAGACACACCTATGTGTCAATATATGGACACTTTATCACAAACTATGGCACAGGGTCCATTTTGACCATTTTTAAAAAAAATTAAAGAAAGTGAAAAAATACACAAAAAGTGAAATCATTTGGCATGGAATCCTTTTATGTGTACTAGTTACTAGGAACAATGATAAACCTGAGTTTTGACAAAGTTTTCAAAAAAAATTCTTCACAAAAAGGTCAATCATCTATAGACATGTATAAGTTTCGACTCAAATGACCTAAATATGATCATCCCCGTGCCATAGTTTGTGATAATGTGCCCATATTTGAGACATAGATGTGTCTTGTTATGACAAACAATGTTGCAAAAATGAGTTTTTTTCAAATTACGTTTATAAATATCATTTTTCATTTTTTAATTATCAAAAATGACATTTTTGTGAAGCAAGTACAACAAATATGGTGCAAAATGGCACCCATCCAATTATCACACAAAGTAGGCCATATTTTATCGATAATCCAGCAATTAGGAATTTTCTCGGTTTCTACCTCATTTCGCCTATTTAAATGACTTTATGCCTATTTTCCGAAAGTAATTCAATTTTGAACTACAAGTGTGTGATAGTTTGCTCTGAAAATTTTACAAAAATCATTTTAAGATACACCAGTAGTGGTTATATCACAGAACCATCGATAGTTTGAAAAATGTGACCCCTTTGGATAAACAGGCACACCGTCCATTTTGACCTTTTTTCAACAAAATAAAAGAAAGTGAAAAATACACAAAAAGGGAAATCCTTTGGCATGAAATCCTTTTCTGTGTACTAGTTACTAGGAACAATGATAAACATGAGTTTTGACAAAGTTTTCAAAAAAAAACTTCTTCACAAAAAGGTCAATCATCTATAGACATGTATAAGTTTCGAGTCAAATAACCTACATATGATCATCCCTGTGCCATAGTTTGTGATAATGTGCCCATATTTGAGACATAGGTGTGTCTTGTTATGACAAACAATGTTGCAGAAATGAGTTTTTTCATATTACATTTATAAATATCATTTTTTATTTTTTATTATCAAAAATGGCATTTTTGTGAAGCAAGTACAACAAATATGGTGCAAAATGGCACCCATCTAATTATCACACAAAGTAGGTTATATTTTATCGATAATCCAGCAATTAGGAATTTTCTCGGTTTCTATCTCATTTCGCCTATTTAAATGACTTTATGCCTATTTTCCGAAAATAATTCAATTTTGAACTACAAGTGTGTGATAGTTTGCTCTGATAATTTTACAAAAATCATTTTAAGATACACCAGTAGTGGTTATATCACAAAACCATCGATAGTTTTGAAAAATGTGACCCTTTGGATGAACAGGCACGCCGTCCATTTTGACCGTTTTTTCAACAAAATAAAAGAAAGTGAAAAATTACACAAAAAGTGAAATACTTTGGCATGGAATCCTTTTATGTGTACTAGTTACTAGGAACAATGATAAAACTGAGTTTTGACAAAGTTTCCAAAAAAAAATCTTCACAAAAAGATCAATCATCTATAGACATGTATAATAAGTTTCGAGTCAAATGACCTAGATATGATCATCCCCGTGCCATAGTTTGTGATAATGTACCCATATTTGAGACATAGGTGTCTTGTTATGACAAACAATGTTGCAGAAATGAGTTTTTTCAAATTACGTTTATAAATATCATTTTTTATTTTTTTATTGTCAAAAATGGCATTTTTTGTGAAGAAAGTACAACAAATATGGTGCAAAATGGCACCCATCCAATTATCACACAAAGTAGGCCATATTTTATCGATAATCCAGCAATATTAGAAATTTTCTCGGTTTCTATCTCATTTCGCCTATTTAAATGACTTTATGCCTATTTTCCGAAAGTAATTCAATTTGAACTACAAGTGTGTGATAGTTTGCTCTGAAAATTTTACAAAAATCATTTTAAGATACACCAGTAGTGGTTATATCACAGAACCACCGATAGTTTTGAAAAATGCGACCCCTTTGGATAAACAGGCACGCCGGCCATTTTGACCTTTTTTCAACAAAATAAAAGAAAGTGAAAAAAACACTCGAAAAATGAAATCCTTTAGAATGGACTCCTTTTATGTGTACTAGTTACTAGGAACAATGGTAAACCTGAGTTTTAACAAAGTTTTCAAAAAACTTGTTCACAAAAAGGTCAATCATCTATAGACATGTATAAGTTTCGAGTCAAATGACCTAGATATGATCATCCCGTGCCATAGTTTGTGATAATGTGCCCATATTTGGCACATAGGTGTGTCTTGGTATGGCAAACATTGTTGCCAAAATAAATTTATAAAATATTTTTATAAATATCATTTTTTTTCATTTTTAAGTGTCAAAAATGACTTTTTTTATTAAGCAAGTACCAAAAATATGTTGCAAAAATTCATATAGATGATGAAAAAGATGATATGGATGTTATATTTGGATTCCTCTCATTTTTATAATCGATTTAGACCTTTTATATTTTAAATTTTGATTTACGGATTTAAATATATGAATTATCTATTATATAATTAAAACACAGGATAACCAACGGTGAAGATTAGCTAGACATAACAAAATCACAAACAACGGCCAAGATTTACTTTTCGTAACATCCATCCGGTGTCAATTTCCATACTCGCATATACGATGTCCATCTCCCCCACGTCAAACAGAGTCCTTCTTTGAAACGCAAAAGGAAAGAAACAGAGCCATGTACTATACGTAATAAATGTACCGACAGAGCTAGAAGAGGTTATTTACTAGGGTTTGTGCCCTTGCACGCCAATACATGGTGACCGCCTTATTTGGTGGCTTCTTCCGCCGCCGGCGATGAGTAATTCTACACATATATGCGATCATCACATCCAGGCCAGGGAACAGACGTTGGAGCAGAGAGGGCTGTCCACACCGATCAGACGAAGCCAGGCGACCATGGCAGGGTTCGTCGGCGGCCGGGAAGCCAGATTTCCTCGATTCTTGACTCTTCACGTTGTGGATTTTACTTGATATCTGGCTGCTCTGATCCAATCGACAGACGAGAGCACCTACATGGTGAACCTCAATGGCAGAATAATTAAAAAGAGATCGGGAGATTATATTCACGCATGGTTTTCAATTCTTCATGCACGTACATAGCCTGGCCAGGGCATGCGACGGCAGCGCGTGCAAACAGGTCGCCACCATCGAACCTTGACGGGACATGCAAACCTTGGGCTGGCCAAATTCCTCCAAGTTCATGCGCATCGATCAATGCCTAGAGTTTTGATCTTGCTTGCCGATCACCGGATCACGCTCCAGACCACCAGCTAGCTCACATGCAGCTTTTCAAGATTGATCGGACACTTTGCCTCATTGAGACATGCCAGAATCGAAGTAGGCTCTATTCAGAGATGTTGGTGACCCGTAACGGGTTTGGATTCGTCCATGGTATCGTCGACGGTTGTTAATCTGAACATTGATGAATTGAAGTGCTCCAATGCAGGATTGTGGATTAACTTGCGTCATGATGATAATCAGATCGATCAATGTTGCCAGCCATAATGACGATCAGATCGATAGATGACATGGCGGCAGCGTCAGTGTTATAGCGGTGAGACCGTGGTCACAGAAGTCATCGTTCACGCACAGGGATGGGCTGATTGAGGGCATCGTCTATCAATCAATTCTTCTTTGTAGCAAACTTTGTTGCCGGATATAGTCGGCCAGGAGCATAATTGGTTGATCCATCGGCATCAAGGGAGCAGCCCGTCCAGGACTCCAGGTTGCATTACCTGATAGCAGCCCGTCCAGATTGCATTACCTGATCTCGGTCGGCAAGTGCACCTCTATCTCTTGATATGAAATCAATTGATTCACATACCTCCAGCATCCGTGTGCTCCCTTTGGCCTGGAAAAGGTTGCATTGAAGGATCTTTTGTAATACATTAATTTTCAGGTATTTTCTAATCGATTGGTCGAACCTGGTCCTTTGATTCTGAATAATTAGCATGGCTTCTAGATCTGGTGAGTACATTGATTTTTTTTCCAGAGTGAATTTCTTTCTTAATGTTGGACGTCTAATCCATGACTTACTTACTTATTACTTCATCTATGAATCGCCATTTCAGATCGAGTTGATTCCATGGCTTTATGTTCGTTCTACTCTTATTTTTAAAATTTGACACGTGACCGATGAAATCCCACCAAAGCTATTTCTTCATGTTGTATCAGAGATGCAAGGCGGATTTAAATATAAGAATTTTATGCACCTGCCGTTAATCCATGACCTTGAACAAATTAAGTGCAGCCCAATGATTAAGAAGAAGTATTTATTTGAGGGAGAGAACTTAATTTGTGCAATGAGAAGTAACGATATGTGACTAATGTGAGCATCAAATTGAGGGATGAGAAGAGTACTACGTGATATGTATTTTGGTGCATGCATGCATGTAGAGGACGGTTGGGAACAAATATAATGCAGCCCATTGAAGAGCAAGACATGTGAAATGTAGACAGGGCACGAGCATCGAGGCCTCGCTGGACCTGGATGGTGCAATGTTTTCGCTGCCGATCGTGGATGTCGAGACCACTAGCCAGCCGGCAATAACAGGGCGCCGCAACACATCAAGCGGCCGTGTCGCCATAACCAGCAAGATGATATACTTTAGAAGAATTTTGTTACTATTTACTTTGAAAAATGTAATTGATATGAATTTTCGAACTGCTGGAGATGTGGTGCAAAAAATACATTAGTGGAATGGAAAGTTAAGAATTGCGGAGGTGTTCTTTCTTCTCCGTTTCCACAGTATGTTGATATATACGTTCATGTTTTATCTTAATTAGTCAATTTCTTTTTATTCTACTTACATAGGATTGGCTGCGCATTATAGGAATCATATACATCTCTTTACAATTTCTCATTCTGATATGTAATCGCTACTTTTATTTTTCGGACTATCGTACTATGTCGGCTGTGTGCACCTTCGTTGTGCAGAGACTGGGTGTAATGCTTAAACCTTTTAAGTAATAAAACTCCCTTTATTGAAAAATATACATCTCTTTCCGTGTTCTCACTTAGGCCTCATGCTCTTCAGTGTTTCAAAAAGAAGAGTTAATTTTGCAGGGAGAAAGTTGCATTATTTTGCTTGCTCCCAGCTCTACTTCTCAGCTGCAGCCTGCAGGTCATTGTTTAGCTAAATCCTTCAGGTTTGGGGTCAACGGTCCTTAATGGATACTGTAATTAAATAGTTTTTTAGTGGCACTAAAGTTCATTTCGTAGCATGATATTCAAAAGTTATTAACTATTACTCAAAAGGCATGGTTTTGTTGTACATTTTTCATTTTAATTGATTTGATGTCCCAATAATATTAAGATGTCAAATTGTGGAATTATAAGATGTTCCCGTTTTTCAATGATGCGGATAGAATTGGTCATATTTATTGGGAGAGATTCACCAACTCTTCAAGAGAAAAGCGTTGGGATGTAGGTTACTCAAAATGCATGAATGTTCGGGTCACATAGACATGGAACAAATATACTATTTAATGTTCTGAGTATGCAAATCCCTAGAGCTCCGAGAAAAAGATCCATATCCTTCTTGACTCACGAGGAGATGTCCCTATAGACAATCAATTAATATATAACGACAAGTATCTGTAAAAGTAAAAAAAAAAATGAAAGCAGACACACAAAGCTTTAATTTTACTTATGTAATCAATGATAAAATTATGGCGGCTTGGAAATAACACTCACCGAATGATTTTGCTTTATAAAAAACTATTTGGTTCAATTAATTGCATATTAGTTCTATTTAGGGACGGATAACTAAATAGACAATTATATAAGGAAAAAACATGTGACAAAGCAATAATATAAGTTTACTTGGTGGATATAGCCCCATATCATATAAGTTCTCTTATAACGTTGGTTGAATCAAATAACATTTAAAATAAAGGAACGAACATCCAAGAAAGAAATAATAAATAGTTACTTCGTGAATCTAGCCGCGCAAATGCGCGGGCCACCCAGTAAATCACAGTTACACTATTGTAGGAAATCTGCTGATGCTTGTCATTTGTGGAATATATAACTTATGATTATGTGTCAACTAGCATCATGCGTTTTAAATTAATGTAATATACGTTTTAAAACATGTAGATTAAGGACTCCATGCCATTTGGATCCGTGTACACTATGGATTTAAACATATGAAATAAAACTCATTTCAATTTAATGTAGACAGTAGAAATGCACGGATTAAATCAGATTTTACTTTAAACCTAAGATGTTTTATTTATTTTACACCCGTTGCAACGCACGGGCATCTTGCTAGTTCCATATTAATGTAAAAAGGAGAAAATAAAGTAAAATAAATTTTATTGTTATTTATTCAAAAAATATTATTACATAATTATTGTTACTTATTCAAATAAATTTTCAAAATTTAAACAATAAAAAGTGTAACATCATGACCCATGGGTTAATACGGTTGATAGGATACTAACATCAGTAAGTTCTAAAATCTCATTTGGAAGCTAATTTGGAAGGAACTCAAATGTTAAGCATGCTTGGGCTGGAGCAATTTGAATATGGGTGACCGAACGAGAAGTTTGACTAAGGTAAGTACTTTGACCTGAGATTAAATGTGTGGCTAAGTGAGAATTCGAAATTTGAAAAAAAAACAAAAGTTGAAAAATTCGGAGTAAAATTGAATTTTTTTTAAAAAAATTGTAACAAATAATTTTGGAAAACAAAATGCCGACGGCAAAGCCGTCGGCACAGCCTATGCCGACGGCTTCAGCTATGCCGATGGCTTTTTAGGCTGTGCCTACGGACACCTACGCCGACGGGGCTATGCCGACGGCTTTTTAGGCTGTGCCTGCGGGCACCTACGCCGACTGGGCTATGCCGACGGCATTCTGGGCTATGCCGACGGCAAAAAGCCGTCGGCACTGCTCTTTGTTCCTATAGTGTCTATAGTTGCTTGTCTATGTGAGCCCTGTCCAATGCAAGGGACATGTTTGTCCTATGTAAAGGAATGCATGTGCTATTTTATGGAACCGAAATAGTAATATAGTATAAATAAAGAGATTAGTTGTAGAGTTATTTGATCTCCTGCTAGTTTTTTTTTGAAACGATTGTTATGCTCACAAGATAGCGCTTCTATCTTAATTTAGTGGGTTCATCCCCCACTAGACTTTGTTTTTGTTTTTTTAGATGCAAAGCAGAGCTTGCACGCGACGCCGTTTCTTTTGGAACTGACGATTCACGCCTATTTAAAGTTCTAATCACCTTGTCAATCACCTCTACGAGCCAAAATCTTTGTTTAAAGGAAAATAACATAATTTTAGTTGCTCAATGTGACGGCTGAATGCACCTTCTTGTGCTTAGAGAGCCCACTCTTTTGTTCAATAGCCGAGAGGCATGAACGGTTGGGAACCCTTTCATGTGTGGTCGTGAGAGTCGATTATCCAAACGAGACCTTAGAGGCAAGGACACACCATAGCACCCATTGGTAGACTAGACCTTCGAATGTCCAAACAAACTGACAGCAAACCTATACTCAAAGAAGGCGCCCTCACCTCCTTCACAGCCGGCGTCTAGGTGAAGGTATCGATCTTTTGTTTGCCCCTTCTTGGAGAATTTTCATAATAATATTGGACGATTCTATTACTTACACTACAAGGATCCGGGTCTATTGCAACAAAATCGTTTGTCGCAATACATGCTGATTTGTGGCAATAGGTACCTATTGCCACGAAACGACTTTCGTTGGCAGCCGTTGCAATTGGACGCATGGTAATAGGTTATCGCCACGAAAAAGCAATTGTAGCAATAAATGTGTGATATTGCAACAACCATGTGGAAAGTTGCCACATTTTCTCCCGTGGCACCACTCACCTGATGCCACAATTTGATTTGTGGAGATAGCTTTAATGCAACATGTAACGAATCGTGGCGACTGATAACTCATGGCGATAGACATTTGTGGCAACAACCTATGTCAACGACGCTCATTTTGTGGCGCATACTCTTCCGTGGCAATAGTCAATCGTGGCAAGAAACTATGCCAACAATCCTTGTTTTCGTGGCATTAGGCATTTTGCCACGACCACTACGCTTGTGGCATTAACTTATGGCAACAAACATTCCAGTTGTCGTAACAGGTAATTGCAACATACTCATTTTGTGGTGATAAATAGTTATCACAACAAACAAAATGTGCGTAGCTAGAAGCTACTGTGACAATGTAAACTTTTCGTGGCGATACTCTATTTCAACAAAATTTAATTTGGTGGCGCCAAACAGTTATCGCAACAAAACTGAGATTTGACGTTCATGGTGTTAACATGTGGCAACCAAAAGTGGGTTGTGGTAATAGCCTATTGCAACTGTAAAAAAAAATACAGGCATTCAATTACAATATTCAAAACTATACGTGTAACATGTAGATTCATAATAATCATAATTCTCATAGCAAATATCCATCAAATGAAACTCGAATACAATTTAGTCATCCTAATTAAGTGCTAAGACTAAACTGTCCGTCATCTATAGTCCAGTCCAACTAGTTCTTTGGATCCTGCAATCAAGAAATCAAAAACAAAAAATTAGTTCTAGTTAATGAGTCCAACGTAACATACACCATACAATTATTCCAGCCCCATTGTTAAAAAGAACTGCCGTCAGACTAACCGTGTCAGCAAGCATGTAACTGACGGATCAGGACAAGTTTACAGTGTGAATGTCTAAAGCATAAGCACAAGTACATCTACTAAATGCTTCCGCTATTGATTTAAGTTGTAACTCGATGTATAGTTTCAGTTAAGTTCATGTCCCTAGTTGTTTAAGTTCATGTCCCTAGTCCTTGAATGACTCGATGTATAATTATAAGCATGAAAATAAAAACTAGGTCAAATGTTCATTTGGTTGGGCATGAAAATCATGCTGCAATAACCACAGAAGCATAATTATAAGCACAAATACAACAACCATCTTAATTCAAGCAAAGCTTCTGCTAGCAGAGCATGAAAAAGGAAGCAGTACGTGGCCACAGAATGTTTACAACATCTCAGTCGAGGACCATTAAACAGGAATAATGGATATTCACTTACATGACAATGTGAGAAAGTTTCAAGGTACAGAAATTGTATCACCGAATTATATCGCTAACTCAATGACAGATTGCAATGTTCTACTCAAACTCAAAGAATTTTCTGGAGTACTTACGGTGACGAAACGAAACTGTGACAATATGTAGATCTAATTACCATGAAATGGAATTTTGTGGTAATATCGCATTTTATTGCAACGAAAGATAGTTGTAGCAATAATTTTTGTTGCAATATACCTGAATTCCTGTAGTGTTAGGAGTTTTTTCTGTAGTGCTGTTGGTTCTGGTTTCGAATCCATTGAAATTTTACCTATGGTCTACATTGCATGCAATTACAAAGGAAAATTTTCCTTAGGTCTAACCTCGTGGAGATTTTCGTTTAGTCAATGAAACTATGACGTACACACAATCCTTTGGAAAAAATCCCGTGTTTTCCTAAAATGTAACCAAACAACATATATAACAATCCACGTGTTTTGAATTCGTGTAGAACTTAACATGCCATTATGTTCTACTACAACGGTTTTCTATTCGCTCGTTTTAAAATTCCTTTGAAGCAAAAGGGCCCCCTATGATTTAACATATTGGTTCTCATTGGCAAGTTGACCTACGCTGTGTATATATGTAATATGTCAGTGCCACACTGCCACACTGACGAAATAGGCCGTAGCCCCGCTATATAGATATAGCAAACACCCGATACAAGCAACAAACTTGCAATGCTGGGGCGGCAGCAAATATACACCCAAAGAAAAGAAATAAAATGGAGACATAGGCGGATCGACTAAACGATGGTGACCCGCAACCGCTGCGCCCTCTCCAACAGAGTACCACCACGCTCCTATCACCGAATCGGCGAGTACCAAGCAGCACCTTCAAGAAGGGACGCCACGCTGCTGCCCGGACCAAGGCACTGGTCCTAGGGTTTCCCCCGGCACAGAGGGAAGCGAAGGGTAGCCCCGACGCCCTTCAGGAAGGAAAGATGCCACCGAAGGCGGCACCGCATCGGTTGTCGGGCGAACCGACAAGGATTTCTCCCGAAACCCCATCAACAACCCTGGACGATCGGTAGCACAGACGCCCCGCGAGGACGAGCCTCAACACCACCAAACTAGCCGCCCACCAATCATGCGCCAAAACGATCCCGAAGCCTCCAACGTCGTCTCATCGAAGTAGTTGCCCCGAGGTCTGCAAGATGAAGGTGAGGACAACAATGACCTAGGGTCAGCAGTACCGGCCGGCCGGCAGGAGGGACCGACCTCCACCGCCGAGGACGGTAGTCGACCGGACGTGGCCGCAAACACACCGGTCCCCGTCAGGTCTGGCCGGGCCCAGCGGGCCTGCAAAGCCCCGCAGGGCACACCAGTCCTAATAGGGTCCAGCCGGGCCAAGATCGGGCCCGTGAAGTTCGCCGCCACGCTGCAACAGGCTGGCCATCGTCACCGTTGTCCCATGCATCCGCCGCCTCACTTCCATCTACAGAGGGTGCCGCAGGTCATGCCGGCCCGCTGAACCCAGATGGGGCCCATCGGCCCAGATCTGGGCCCAGACCTAGGCCACTGGGCGCTGCCGGAGCCGCCTCCAGCACGCCGCCGCCTGCAGTCCCGCGCTGCCCCGCAGCACCAACAGCGCCGGACTTCCACTCCCCAGCCAGAGCTGGGCCGCCGACACCCTAGGTTGCACTGCCGCCAGAGAAAGCAGCTCCGCGAGGCTTCCTGTGGCGCGGGAAGTGGACATCCCCCACCGCCGGCCGCTGCCCGAGCAGCGCTCGGCAAGCGCGCTGACGGCGGCGAGAGGGGAGAAGATGGGCGGTGGGACGGGAGGAGAGGGTGTGGAGCCATGCCGGCCGCCGTGGGGGCGGCGCGAACACAGAGAAGGAGAGGTCCCCGACCCGGTGGGTGCGGCGCCGGTGGCGGGGCGGACAGAGGAGGAACCCTAGGGTCGGGTCGGGAGGCCACACTTAGTGGTAAATCATGGATATTTCATTCTCCATGCGCACAGTTTTAAATTTTGCATATATATTACACCTCGTCGAGGGTCATATGCTATGTTGGCTATTTCTGTGCAGGAGGTATAGTACAATTTTTTTTGAATGGAGGGCCCCCGAAGGGGCAAGAAGCCTCATTCTATTCCATACAGTGGGTGTACAATCATATTACAAAGAACCCCATATGAAACGACAATTAATACATAGGTCCCTAACAAGTGTAGAAAGGACCCTGCTAAAAGATATAGAAATGCAATCAAGCCCTTCTGTTTCCCCACCGTCGAGCAAAGGAAGCCAAACTTGCCGTCGCCGAACACCGTCGCGGGGACTACGCCACTTGCCTCGATGCCGACTTGCTTCGATGCTGATGGAAACCACAGCAACAGCTGACTTGGATACGGGCCTCGCATCGGAGGTTGAACAAGCGCTGGAGCACACCAGCAATTTCTTGAGGTCACAATGGACCGACGAAGATGAGCTCGAGAAACTGAAGACTTCTTCACTCCAAGGCCACCTCGAATCACGATCTGCTGTGGCACCGCATCTCCCTCTCACCACCATGGCGAGCAGCAGGACGGGCATGGACGCAGCAAAGAAGGAGACCAAGGCGGCACGGATTCGTCGCCGCCAGCCGAAGAAGACCAACCCGCCATCAAAACTCGAGTGCCTGCCACAGACCAGAGGATACAAGCGTAATGAATTACAACGGCTTCAAATCCAAGAACCAAGCAACAGCAGGCACTGAGAGCCCTTCTCCCCTCGCCGCCAAGGCCGGCCGGAGAAGAACGCTCATCGCCATCCGCTGCCAACCCATTCCTCCTCAACAACACGAGCTTGCCGCCCCAAACTTCCTCCCCCTCGCCGCCACGGCCGGCCGAGAAGAAGTGGGGAGCAACGAGACCACAACAGAGGAGCCAGGAGCGCTTATTGGAGGAGCTCGCTCCAAGGCCAAGTCTGTGCTTCTTCCACCTTGGAAGCAGGACAGAGAGAGCCAAGAGCAGTCGCACGGCGCCTCGCACATGCACCAGGACAAGAAAGCTCCACGCGCTGGCCTTATTGACGGAGATCTCTGGTCGTGCCTTCACCGCACACGGGCACACGCACCCGCCCATGGCGATGAGTAGCACGCACAGCACACTCCAGATCCGGCCAGGAAGATCTGGAGACCTACTCCCGAACGCCACATAGGGCGAAGCACACCTAAATCTACACCTACTGTACATGGGGAAGGCGCCGGCGCCTGTCCTCAGCCACTCCACGACGGCAGCGCCGCCGAGAGAGCCTTGGATCGCCCGGAAAAGCGAGACTTGCTCTTGAGTACTGTTCACAGGAGAGAGAATGTTGGGGATAAGAATGAGGTTCCATTTGGTATAGTACAATGCAATCTGTGCAAGCAAAACACTTCCTCTCGTTTGCTTGATTTCATTCAGTTACTAAATCTGCGACATGGCTTATAAGTTTAGAATGGTCTTGAGATCTGTTACTGTGTCTACCTGGAGGGACCGACTCCGATAACAGTATATCACATAATAATAAGTGCAATATTTTAACTATCAATCCATGCATGACACAGGGATGCGAAACTCACAGGTCACCGGAGTCGGAAGGCCTTTTCCCTCTAGACCCCGCAAATCGGGGAACCTTAGACTAGTCATAGTGGAAGTGTCATACACTAGTATCATGCATATGATACTAGTCTATGTTACTATCTCCATAGTGAGTAGTAACATATGTGTGGTATCATATAATCATGCATTTATTAGGCTATAGACTCATCTTGTCTCGAAATCCGTATGTTACGGTATCTACCTATGATACCACCATCATCTCTCTCCTTATTAATTGCAGTGACACGTCAGCTTTTTGCCAACATGGCATGCATGATACTATCTATGATACTCCCACTATGGCTAGTCTTATGGTGGTCGTGTATGCGGGCGGCGGTACTCATGCGTCGACCCACCTGAGGTGCCACCTGCTGCAGCACCATAACTTAAGATGGAAGTCTTTTCGATTACCAGTTCCGGAAGGTAGCATCAAGAATAAGAAGTAAATAAGGAATTGGATAAATATATGTAGGTGCTTTTAGGTGTAAGGTCTCGGCCTCTATTGCTGCATTAAAATATAGTTGTACTATGGTAGTTTTGATCTCATGTTGTTTATCCCTTGTAAGAAATCTCCTTTGACCTTCCCTACATAAAGTAAGGTGGAGAAGATGATATATGTTAGTGTACAACACAAATATCTATCAAGAGATAAGCATAGAATACAAAGAGTTATTTAGCTGTAAACCAGGATCCCTACATTTTTAGGTACCTAAGAGTCCGAAATAATTTGAGCAAACTGAGAAATGGAAAGTTGAAACCTGTGGAAGACCGATTTAAAAGAAAATTGATTTCTTGGATAAGAAAATTGCTATCGTATGGCGACCGTCTCATTCTAATTAATTCGGTGTATACCAGTATGCCGATGTTCGTGTTTCTTTTGTAGAAATACCTAAAGGGTTACAAAAGAGGCTAGATTTTATTATTTAGAGATTTTTGTGGCAGATTAATGGTCACAAAAGAAAGTATAGACTAACTAAGTGGAACATCATCTTCCGGTATAAATAACAAGATCGTCTACGAGTGGCTGTATTAGATACCAGAAATGTTTTAGTACTTACCTAGTGGATGTTTAAACCATTAAATGAGAAAATGTGTGGAAAAAGTTGATGCAGAAAAATACGTGTAGCCAAAATATTTATAGAATTAAAATCACAAGCAAGTGACTCTCATTTTTGGAAAGACATTTTCTTTTAAAGGGCTTTTATTAATAACAAAGGTGCACACAACTGAGACTGTCTGACACAAGTTTTAAAAAAAATGAGGAAAACATGAATGAAATAGAACTGTAAATCTGCCAATGGTACTGGAGGACATATCCAAAAATCACGTGACCATCCATGTTGGATAAAAATATATCTCCAAGACCGGAAAATTTGTCTCGATTTTCCAGTCAAATAGATATCTCCATAAATTAGTCTCGATTTTCCACATGTTTAGCATTAACCACGAACGGAGCACACTCGTACATTGGTAGAGAACTGATGGCATGATGAAGAAAACATCGGCAACACCAAGGGCATGGCAGCTACCCATAAAACAATCCTAAGTTTCGATATGCCCTCCAAGACCATAAAATTTGTCTGAAAAGAGCAACTGTAATGCTAACATTTAAGGCCAGGGCGACAAAGAGACCACACGAAGGCTCCAAAGTAAATGCAGCAAATGTCAACTAAGACACCTTTGATAAATGACGATGCCAAAGGCAGGGTCCAGCAAACTAGAAGAGGAGAACTTCATGAGGAGGTAGAGAAGGAGCAACTCCGGCCACCACCAGCAGCAAGGCAACAAGCGCTGCCGGCCAAGGATTTGGTTACCGGTCGAAATACCGCGGTTAACACTCGGTAACCGGATTTATCGCTCCCCCCCCCCCCCGCGGTAAATGTAATTACCAGGCGAAAAATCCCGGACCATTTGAATTTGGACCGAATTCTTCCTTGAAAATCATTTTTTGAATTCTTTTTAATGTTTTAGGTTCGAATTTCAAATTTTGGTTGAGAATCTCGGCCGGTAACCAACCGGCATTTTCCCGGTAACCACAGTTAACGGAAATCCCGGCCCCCTCTGAGATTTTTTTGGTACCAGTATCCAAAACCTTGCTGCCGGCCCACCTAGTTGATAAAACGTGATGTCTCAACTTGCCAATGAGGCAATACATTGTTAAATCATTTGTTTCGTAGACCCTCAACTATTGAGAAAGAAGTATATATGGCAGTGCCACACTCTTGTTGGTAAATCATGTATCTTTGATTTTTTTCCCGTGAACATCGTTTTCAATTTCTGCATATATAGTGGCGGTATCCCTCGTAGATGACAAATGCAGTGAATTTTGCTGAAAGCTTGTGCAACATCCAGGAACCAGATAGACCGATAACGGAAAAAAGCAAACACTAATGTCTTACTTTATAAACATAGCTTTGGAAAAAAAATCGGACGTACTAACAACGTGTCAACTTTGCAGCATAATTCCAGTAAAAAGACAAAACGAAAGGTCACTCGCAGCGTTGACATTGAGTCAACGTCCGATGCTCTTGTGGTCCATTGTTGAAATTTTGAGTGGGTCAGATGGAAAAACCATTGTTGAATTTGATGAGTGGGTCATAGGAAGCTATGCCCCCATCCAAGGGATATATATTAAGCCTTTGGCCTTAAAACAAGTTACACAGCCCGGAGAGTGGAGAGAGGTAGCAGATTAAGTGAGAGGGATCGGAGATGGTGCGGCAACATGCTTTGTCTTTCTGCAAGCTGCTCATGATGACTTTCATGGTCGTATGTGCTCGATCTGTTGGCTGTCTCCGTGCAGGGAGGTATGATACAATGATATTTGTGCAAGCAGAACACTTGCTCTCGTTTGCTTGATCTATTCAGTTATTAAATTTGCGCGCATGCCTACTCTCGCTTTTTTTTTCTTCGCTGGAAGTTACCACTAATGGATTAAGTTTAGAATTGTTTTGAGATCTGTTACCGTGTCTACCTGGAGGTACTGAGTCGGATCACAGTATATCACACAACAATACATGCAGTATTTTAACTATCAAGCCATGCATGACACAGGATGCGACGGCCGATGCGAAACTCAGCAATCAATAGTCCTTTGGCCTCTGTACCCCGCAAATCGGGCAACCCTTATGCTGGCCACGGATGCGAAGTCCGTACCGGTGCGACGACCCACATGAGGTGCCACCACCTGCAGCACCATAAGTTAAGGAGCAAGTCTTTTCGATTGCCAGTTCACTCTCATAAACCAGAAGGTAGCATCAGGAACAAGAAGTAAATAAGAATTGGATAAATATATGTAGGTGCTTTTGAACTAGACATGTAAGGTCTCGGTCTCTTTTGTTGCATTAAAAAATAGTAGTACTATAGTTTTAATCTCCTTTGTTTATCCCTTGTAAGAGATCTGCTTTCGACCTTCCCTTTTGTCGTGTCTCGTTGCACGGACACCGGGAGTATAGGATACCCCCTTTTAGGTTCGGCACGGGGCGCGAAGGAGGCTGAGAATCGTTTTCTTGTGCGGAGTCTAGATCAAGCTCTCCTCTCCCGATCAAAGCATGCAACCAAAGGGACACAAGGAGCTACCCAGGTTCAGGCCGCCCGGAGGCTAAAAGCCCTACTCCTGCATGTCTGGATTGATGAGTTCTTCATAGTGTGGCTTACAATGGAACCTCCCGGACAGGGTACCCGGAAGGGTTTTGGCCCGAGGTAGAAGAAGGACAGATCCTGACCCGGAGGAGATCACCTTCCTCTCTACCTCCGCAGCCCTAGTCTAGTCTTGCTCTGGTTCTAGCTTGTGCGTCCTTGCTCTATCTTCTCCTTTTCCTCCTCCCGTGCCTTGGTCCTCCTTTTATAGGCTAAGGGGTTGCCACAGGGTCACGTGAGGGGCATGAGGGCCTTCGGGGTGAAGGACCCTCCTCATCTAGTTTAGGGGGAGACGTGGCCTCTCCTCAGCCTAGCGTCTCCTCTGGGTTAGGTGGGAGCGTCCGCCTTGGGTGGACAGGAGCTGACACCACCACGGGCGTGCTTCCCCCCGCGCTGCCTTCGCCTTGCTTCCCAAGTCTTCCGTGGTGAGGTGGAGTGCTTATCCACAGGAACGTAGGAAGTACCCGAGAGGGAGCCTGGCCTCCTGCCGGGAACTCGGGCTCTCGGGTCCTTCCTGGCCTTCTTGCTTGATTCGGGGACCCGGAAGGTCCCCAGGACCGGAGCCCTTAGTCGTCGTAGGCCATGCGTGTCTTGACGGTGAACCCGCCAGCTTGACTTGAGTCTTGGTCTTGTCCATCTTCATCTTGGGCCCACATGGGGTGGACCCACTTTGGCAGTACTAGGGGAACCCCATGTTCCACTGTTGCGACAGTAGCCCCCGGGCATGGTCCCGGCGGCTCTTGCTCCAGCTGCCGGGGCCATGGCCTAAAGATAGGTCAAAGTGGGTCCCGGGCACCTGGTCTTCTCAGCTCCGTTGGGGACCCGCCGAGGCGAGGTAGAGACGAGCCCCCGGGTCCTGTTGACTGAATCACGGCGAACGTTGCGATTCATACGGACCCCTTGCTTATCCTGGAATCCAACGGGCGAAACGCGCCCCTCGATCCCCACGTCCGTCGGAGTAATGGGGCCGCGACGTGACGTGTGGGATGCCTTATAAGCCACGACTGGCTTCCACTGTAGCCGTTACCTCTCCAGATTCGCCGAAATCCCCAAATCGCCGCCCAGGAGACTCCTTCTCCCTGACTTCGCCAATCGCCGCCTCCCGCCTTGGCCGCCGCCGTTCCTTGTTCTTGCCCCCAGCCCATGCCGCCTAAGCGAGATAGGACGGGAGTGAGGAAGATGTCGCAATCCGCCGCCGAGAAGATGGCGATGGAGGCTTCCCTGGCCGAAGCGCCGCCCTCGATGAGGGTGACTCAGGCCCTCTTTTCTCCCAGTGAGTATGCGTCAGAGAAAGCCATCCAACGCGTCCGCCAATCCCTGGCCGCGAGCTTCCGCGGTACTGAGGGAGTGGTGGTGCGCCCTGGGAGCGGTCCTCAACGAGAAGGGGAGGTGATTACTTTCCACGATTTCTCCGTCGTCGGCCTTCTTCCTCCGTTCTCCGAGTTCTTCGCAGCAATCTTGGAGGCTTACGGATTGCATATGCTGCACTTGCACCCCAATGCCGTGATGATGCTTGCTACTTTTGCCTATGCCTGCGAGGCATTTGCGGGTGTCATGCCCTCGGTGGCCCTGTTCCGCCACTTCTTCGTTCCACGCCTGGGGAAGTCCAAGTGGATCGCTGGCGGTGTCTCTTTCTGCCTCCGGAGAGATGCGGCGCACCAGTACCCGGAAACATTCACCAAGGCCTCGGTTGGAGAATGGAGGCACAACTGGTATTTTGTCGAAGCTGACGGGACCAATCCCCATCTGATGACTCCATATTATCCAGCGGAGCGACTGGCACACTCGAAGGAGAGAAGCTCTCAAGGGGAAGCACTGGCTCCAGTCATCAACAGGTTGGCTGCGCTCCGCGCAAGGGGAGTGACGGGTGCCATGATCCTGGCAGACTTTCTTCACAGGGGGATTGCCCCTCTGCAGTTCCGGAGCCGCCCGCTCTGGGAACTCAATCAGGTGGGCAGCAGCCTTCCACGTCTAGATTCCACTTGACAGAGACCACCTGGGCTCTGTCCATGGGCTACATATTGCCATGGGTACCCTTCGAGTTCCAGGATGAGACCTTGCCGCTGTTCGAAGATCCGCCGCCGACGGTATCCGATCTTCGATGCCAGAGTGTAATGAGTACGGGGTGGCGGGTACTACCAAGATCGAGCCCCCGCCGGCACCCAAAACACGCAGCTTCAAGGAGGTAGGCCAAGGGAGCAAGGCCTTGCCCACGGGGACGTTTCCCCTGAAGAACCTGGGACTTCGGATGACGAAGGCGACGAAGCGACTCCTCCGGGAGTACCTTGCGGGCGCGAGGCCCCGGCGCTCCTTCCGGGGCGGCGACAAACCCGCCGGGTGACGAACTCCCAGAGCAGCCTGTGCCGCCGAGCTCGCCGTCGTTGCAGGAGTCTGATCAGGGTCGGAGGCCATCCCTCCTCCCCTTGCTGACATGGAGGTAGGGGAGAGAGCCTGTCCTTGCCGGACCTCTTTGACGACTTGGTGCAGAAGAGGTGGAGCTTCTCCGGATCGAAGAGAGCCCGCCGGTAAGTTTTGATGGCATCTTGTCTTTGAAAGCGGAGTTGTTTTTTCTGCCGCCGTCCTGACTTCTGACTTTCATTTCTTGCACAGGAGCCCGACCCCGGAGTGGCCAAGCAAGACCCCGAGAGGCGAGGACGTCGAAGCGTCGAGCTCCACCGGCACCTCCGACGGAGGCAACTCCGAGCCCCCAGCCCCCAGTCCCCCAAGGACCAGGGGGTGGCTCCGGTCGTCGCAGACGAGGCGGAGGCTGTCGGCGCGAAAGGCCCTGGGGAGAGGCGCGACGTGGATCCCCAGGCGACCCTCGGACCGCGAGGACTCGCAGCAGGCGGGTACATCCCCGGGGCTCCGCCCCGGGAACGCTGACCCCTGCCCTGAACCCGGGAGAGTCGAGGAAGGCCCCGGGTTCTCCAAGACGTTCTCCAGCGTCTCGGAGTTCTTGTCTTCTGCCCGTGCCGAACTGGCGCGGCTGGTGCCCCCGACCTCCGACAGCGGGGAGCACTCGCAGGCTCGCGAGCTGCGGCTTCCCTCCGGGGAGGAAGCTCGTAGCGCCCGTGAACTGAAGCTGGCGGCGGACGAAGAGCTGCTCTATGCTTGGGAACAGCGAGTGGCCAGCCGCGAGAAAGAGCTGGAGCGACGAGAGGCCGAGCTGGAAGATGAAGAGCGCCACTACCTTGGCACCATTGAGGAGCTCCAGATCAAGATGGAGCGGGACGAGGACCGCTTCGAACAAGGCCTGGAGAACGTGGCTGGCTGGGCTCGCAGCGAGGTTGAAAATGATCTTCGAGCCAAAAGCAGAGCCGCCTCGTCGCTAAGCAAGCAGGTCTCTAAACTCCAGAGCGAGCTCAAGAGCGAGAGGGAAACGGGAACAAGCCTACTCGGATTTCCAAAGAGCCAGGGGCGAAAGAGATAGCTTGTCCGCCCGGGCTGAGGCGATGACGGCCACGATTGAGGCGCAGAAGCAGGCCCTCAAAACAGCTGAGAAGTTTAAGCAAGATGCTACGGCTGGCCGCGTCGCCATGGAAAGGAAGATCCGGGAACTGGGCGATGCAATTGACTTCTGGAAGGACAAAGATGCGCGCATGACTGTCCTTCGCAAGAAGGAAACAAAGGAGCTGGCTGATGGGCGTGCGGCGATGGAAGCGTCCAAATCCCAAGCTCAGATTGCGTGGCACCAACATGAGCAGGTATCCAACCAGCTGACGGGGTGCAGGCAGAGCTGGCGGAAGCGAAGGATGCACTTGAGAAAGAGCGACGGCGATTTGCTCACCACCGCCGCGATGATCACAACGTCTTGCTCCAGATGAACCACGGGTCCTTGGACATCGTGCAGGAGTTCACGAATTTGGGAGTGCCTTCTCCGCCCGTCCTCATGGCCGATCACTCCACTTCCTTCGCCCGCTATCCCGGGTTCTTGAAGTACGTGGCCTCGCTCATCAAAGGCATCAAGGAGCAGGTTAGCAGAGCCACTCGCCTTGCTGGGGAACAGGCAGTGAGGCAGGTGACGACCCGATTCGTCACAGCGCTTCGCCAGCGACACCCGCAGCTCTCCTTGCTATCCGAGCTGGAGGCGCCTGAACCCGGGACGCCGCTTCCTCCAGACGTGACCCGCCAGGTGGAGGAGATCTTGAAGCACCTTTCCCGAGAAGATGACCCGTGAACCTGTGAAGTCCTGAAAAGGACAATACCAGGGGCCGTGAACCATGCTTTTGTACTGATTTGCCAACTGGCTTATGAACTCATGCTTTTGAATGTAAATAACTTCTTCCCAAAGTATATAAGTTTTATTGTACTCGTGGGGGCTTTACGCTCTCGGGAAGGATCCAAAGGTGTGAGCGCTAACCAGCCGTGGGCACTCAGACTGATCTGAAGTGCGGACACAGGGCGCAACCCCCCAAAGGACCCACCGTTTCCTGACCGCACGGACCTCAGCCCACGATTCCACTGCCCGAGGGAAACTGACAGTGTCATCGCGAAGGCGCTGCCCCAGGAGAACGCCCGCTTTCGCCTTAGCCAAAGCACATAAAACTGATATACCCGGGAACAAGCCCGTGCAAGCACGTTTATACTTAGCTCGCGTTTTGACTCCTTCTGGCTACCTCGGTAATCGTTCTGTCGCGCTGCCGCCAAGGCGGGTCTTCTATGCCGTGTTTCAGACATAATTCTGCCTTGCCCAGCAATTCTTGGCGGGGACAAGGCTTCCAACCGAGATAGCCTCCAATGCCGACTAAGGGCATGACTGGCTGGCTTGCGCCGGTCCGGAGACCATTTGTGCTACTTGCTCGAGTTACCCGGAGACCACCCAACTGGTGATCCGGCGGCTTGCTGGCGTATCAGAGACGCCGGTCCGGAGACCCCACGGTTGTCTTAGTTTCCTGACCCGGATGTTCCTTGTTTGGTGACCCGGCAATCTGGCTGGCTCATGCCGGTCCGGAGACCCTGAAGCTTGCTTTACTCGCGGGATCCTGATGCTAGCCACTTAGCGATCCGGTACTTCTGAGGGGGTCCACTTGGTCCAGGCTGTATCGTGACGATGTGACCCGGGAGATCCCATTCTCCGTGGGCCACGTCTCCGCAAATGAAGGTTTGATCCCAGCTAGCTGCAGCTTGCCCTTGACTGCTTTGTATCTGTGGGGGCTCCGGTAGTAAGCAAGGTTCCGGGAGTTCTTCAGTCTGGGTGGATGCATTGGCAAAGGTCCGAAAGATCTTCCCTTCTGAGGAACCCCGCTGTGGCACTCCTCTTGGCTTTCTTGGACTTCTTGTTGAGGGGCAATCTCGGCTGATGTGCCTGGTTCTCCGCACGAATAGCAATCACCGTTCTTCTGGCGTATCTGGATGTCGTTGAACTGTCGGCAATCTTCCAGACTGTGCCGGTCAGATCTGTGGTACATGCACCACACTCCAGGCTGGCCGTCTTTGCGCAGAGGAATCTGGAGTTCTTGGGGCACGTAGATGAGAGGATCTTCTTGCCGAGGCTCGCTTTTTGTGTCTTGGTCGAGGTTTTCCTCCTCCGGAAGCGGCACTGTGGTCGGCGCGTCGGAACAGAGTTCCTCCTTCGCTCCATGCGTCCATGGGGAAAGAGGGACATCAATGTTCGTGGCACCTTCCTCAGGTCTTCCCGTGCTGACCAGAGAGCTGACATAAGCGGCTGGAGGGACGAAGTGGACTCCGAAGGCGCGATCTTTAGCGGCAGGTGCCGGCGAGGATCGTCAAGAACGAAACCGAGGCCGGGGTACCGCAGGAACTCAAAGGCTGCCTTTCCCTTTCTCTTCTTTGTCATCTTGAATGTCGGATTCGGTATTCTCTTCACGAGAGCCGAAACTAGCGCCGTTCCGAAGGCGCTGGAACAGATCTTCACGGACTGAAAGCTTGACGCCGAACTTGACGATGAACTTGATGTTGATGAAGAAGAAGACGAATCCAGCACTTGCGCCCCCTACCTGGCGCGCCAGATGTCGTGTCTCGTTGCACGGACACCGGGAGTATAGGATACCCCCTTTTAGGTTCGGCACGGGGCGCGAAGGAGGCTGAGAATCGTCTTCTTGGGCGGAGTCTAGATCAAGCTCTCCTCTCCACGATCAAAGCATGCAACCAAAGGGACACAAGGAGCTACCCAGGTTCAGGCCGCCCGGAGGCTAAAAGCCCTACTCCTGCATGTCTGGATTGATGAGTTCTTCATAGTGTGGCTTACAATGGAACCTCCCGGACAGGGTACCCGGAAGGGTTTTGGCCCGAGGTAGAAGAAGGACAGATCCTGACCCGGAGGAGATCACCTTCCTCTCTACCTCCGCAGCCCTAGTCTAGTCTTGCTCTGGTTCTAGCTTGTGTCGTCCTTGCTCTATCTTCTCCTCCTCCCCGTGCCTTGGTCCTCCTTTTATAGGCTAAGGGGTTGCCACAGGTCACGTGAGGGGCATGAGGGACCTTCGGGGTGAAGGACCCTCCTCATCTAGTTTAGGGGGAGACGTGGCCTCTCCTCAGCCTAGCGTCTCCTCTGGGTTAGGTGGGAGCGTCCGCCTTGGGGTGGACAGGAGCTGACACCACCACGGGCGTGCTTCCCGCCCGCGCTGCCTTCGCCTTGCTTCCCAAGTCTTCCATGGTGAGGTGGAGTGCTTATCCACAGGACGTAGGAAGTACCCGAGAGGGAGCCTGGCCTCCTGCCGGGAACTCGGGCTCTCGGGTCCTTCCTGGCCTTCTTGCTTGATTCGGGGACCCGGAAGGTCCCCAGGACCGGAGCCCTTAGTCGTCGTAGGCCATGCGTATCTTGACGGTGAACCCGCCAGCTTGACTTGAGTCTTGGTCTTGTCCATCTTCATCTTGGGCCCACATGGGGTGGACCCACTTGGCAGTACTAGGGAACCCCATATTCCACTGCTGCGACACCTTTATACAGGAAGGTGGAGTAGATGATATATGTTTATTGTACAACACAAATATCTATCAAGGATAAGTACGGGATACAAAGAGTTATTAGTTGTAAATCAGGATCCCTACATTTTTAGGTACTTAAGAGTCCTGATTCATAAAGGTTGTATGCATCTCTTCGATGCAGAGGCTGGTCTCCCCTTTTCGAAAAAAAGAGAGTCCTGATTCATTTGCGCAAACTGAGAAATGCAGAGTTGAAACCTGTGAAAGACCAATTTAAAAGAAATTGGTTTCTTGGATTTGAAAATCGGTGGTCTATCAATCTCAAACATGAATCAAGTAGAACTGTAAATTGCCAATGGTACTGAAGGGCATATCCAAAAATCACTTGGCCATCTTTGTTGGATAAAAATATTTCTCAACGTGTCTTCCAGTCATGTAGACAGCTTCGTAAATAGGTCTCGATTTTCCACATGTTTAGCATGGACCACGAACGGAGCACTCGTACATTGGTAGACCACCGATGGCATGAGGAGAAAACATCGGCAACACCAGTGGCATGGGAACGACCCATAAAACAATCCTAGGTTTCAGTACGCCCTCCAAGACCAGAAGATTTGTCTGAAAAGAGTAGCCATAATGCTAACATTTATGGCGGGGCGACAAAGAGACCACATGGAGGCCCCAAAGTAAATGCAGGAAACGTCAACTAAGAAACCTTTGAGACAAGATGACGCCAGTGACGGGGTCTAGCAAACTAGAAGAGAGGAACTTCATCACGACGCCTTCATGAAGGAAGATGGCACATGTGTCACAACCATACACAACTTTCTGAAGTGTCACATCTACCTTAGAAAACCAGCCCCCGCCATGAGGAGGTAGAGAAGGAGCAAGTCCAGCCACCACCGGCAGCAAGGCAACAGGCGCTGCCGCCCACCTAGACGAGAAAACGTGATGTCTCAACTTGCCAATGAGGCAATACGTTGTTAAATCATGGAGTGTCTAATGGTCAGTCGACTGAAATTATTTTCGTCATCAGTCTCATTTGTTGACCAATCACACGGTGCCACGTAGGAACTTCAAACACGGCAGGAAAAATCGACTGACACAGAAAAGAATTTCAGTCGCCTGGGAAAACCAATTCCTCGCCCCCCCGAACCACTTACTAGGCCGCCTAACGGGTCGAGTTAGTCCAGCCCGACCCAAAAACAGAGCAGCCGACCCAAAAGGCCAGTTGGTACAAAGCCCAGGAATCAAAAACACGGATCAGGTAAAAAGAGCTTCTTCTTCTTCAAGAAAGCTCAGACCCCCCCCCCCCCCCCCCCCCCGTGATCCATCTCTCACGAACTCAAAAAGAAGATACAGGTAGAGAGTGACCACAAGGAAAAGAAGAACAGCGAGATGGAAGAGAGAATCAAGCCTCCAGACATCAGAAGCGCTTACCTAGCGCAGATGGCAGGCCCCAGGTTAGATCTCGAAAAGAAACCTTTCTCTCCCTGCAATTCAGATTGAAACCTGTTGCTATCTCTAAAAACCCTGTTTTATCCGCAACTTTTATTTCGAAAAAACTCAACTGCAACTGTACAGACATACCCAAAGCATAACATAGCACGCAACAGTAGACTGCAGGTTCATATCGGCCTAGTACGCAGCAGTAGACTACCAACAAAAAAAATCTAGAAATGAAACTAGATGGCAGTAGACTGCAGGACAAAACTGACATATCAAATAGTAGGTTCATACTAGAACACTGACCAAAAAGTGACATATCATTAACACAAAAGCACTGATATTCATATATGATGTTCAACGAACAGAGCAACAAAAGGCTGACAAGGTTTCATATATGAAAGCCAAAAGCAAACCAAGAACTAAGGTGCATATAGTGTCTGCATTATACTAGTGAGATTAGGGAAATAGCATGACCTGGCGTTGATGTTCTACAGGACATCAAAAGAGACCATGAGGAAGTTGTTGTCGTTCTTGTGGAAGAGGATAAGCACATCCATCCCCTCTACCAAACCATTCACAGTTGCAAATTTCCTAGACATTACCAATCCATTGTGCTTCAAATCTGTGACTGTCAACTTGTGGACAAAAACAGCTCCTAGCCCAATACCGCGTCTGTTGACGCACGTATTCGTCCTTGCTGTCTGACCAGCAGTCAGTTTGAGCCCCCTTGAGAACACAACAGCAGTTGTGGTGTCCTCGAAAACATGATTGAAGAAAGCTTTCCCCAAGATAGATAGAAAAGAAGGAAGACTGCCTCCTCTTCTTTTGGCAAGGACCATCTGGCCATCCACAGACTTCGCACCGCATCTACAAAACATAAATTACAAAGTTAAAACTCAGCAGTAAAAATGCTAGTTCAAGTTCACGTCATATTAGGAAATTAGTTCATTAATTCGTTTATTTGCCAACGAAGAAGCCTTGCGCTACTCGGAAAGTATTGACTAGAGGGGCGTGTGGATCCACAGTCCTAGCCATTCTCACAACGGGATAATAAAGCGAACAAAGACCATGAGAAGAGAAAATTGACAGAGAGAGAGAGAGATGCACGCAAGGAGTACAGAGAAAGAAATATTCAGAGACACATTCAGAGAGAAAAACAAAATCTTAGAGAATAACAAATATGAGTGAGAGAGAGAGAGAGAAATATGCGAAACACAATGACTGAAGGAATACACTAATACAAAAGCAGCAAAATAAAGAGAGAGAGAGAGACACACACACAAGATTCAGAAAATAAGAGAGAGAGAGACAGAGAGAGAGACTAAACTGAAACTAAGAGAAACTAAGAGAGAGAGAATCAAGCCAAAAATAAAGAGAGAGAGAGAGACACAAGATTCAGAAATTAAGAGAGAGAGAGAGACACACACAAGATTCAGAAATTAAGAGAGAGAGAGATAGAGAAATAGAGACAGAAATAGTGCAAAAATTATTGAGAGAGACAAAATAGAGACAGAGAGAGAAAAAATAGAGATAGAGAAATAGAGACAGAAATAGAGCAAAAATTAGTGAGAGAGACAAAATAGAGAGAGAGAGAGGCCACAAATAGTAATAGAGATAATTAAAATAGAAAATAGATAGAGAGAGACAGAAATATTAGAGATAGAGAGATAGAGAAATACAGAGAGTTATAGAGACTCAGATTTAGAAAATAAGAGAATAAATATAGAGAATAAGAGAAATACAGAGAGATATAGAGACTCAGATTCAGAAAAAACTGAGATTCAGAAGAAAAAAAAGCTGACTGAAGTATAGAGACTGAGATTCAAAAGCAAATGAGATACACTTATTTATTTAAAAATGAAATTTAAATTATATGTTTTAATGTATACTACTTCTTCTATTGCAGGAAAATGTTGATACAAACAAAAATGGAGGATATGAGCACACCGCAACATTCAGATGCGACGACGTCTATTTGAATGTACATTTCAAATAAAATAATGAAAAAACCATTGTTATGACGTCTATTAACTTCAACATTTCGCAAACCTGATGTAGGACAAGGATTTACATTCACTGGATTGCTAAATGGTGATTTCCACACAACATATTCCTCCCAGCGATCATTATCTGCAGTGGTAAGAAATGGATAAAACAATATACTACTCAAGATACACTAAACAAAAAAAGAATTATATGTGTGACTTACTGACAAAATCAATATATTTTGGAAAATACAGATTGACAAAAAGATGGATAATGGATGTTCATCAAGTGTGCAGAATGACAACGATATGGATAGTGGATATTCATCATGTATCTGGCAACAACAAGATGGATACGAAAATAGATCAAGCCAAACATATCCACAGGTGCGACAAAACGTAGATAAAAAATTTAACATATTTTATGATTCTGCAAAACTAACATATTTTTTGATTATGCAGGGCAATGAATACTTACAGGCGACTCCAAGTGGTAGGGGTAGACACATGGCATGGGACGATGACCCGTGGACACAAAATTTGTTTGAGGACATGGAGCTTGATGAGGTAAACCATCTGACACTGTTTCAAAAAATAAAATTAAAAAGATATAAGAGAGACTGCAATTTTAAAAAGAACAAAGTTCATACACTCAAAAAATATTACTTCTCTACAGATGACTGACACAAACAATACTGGGCAACCTGATGGAAATTCAGAACAAGCACAAGCTGCTGGCGATTCAGAAAAAGGGACCAAAACCCAAGAAGAAGGTGAAGAGAGAGAAAGAGAGATATGTGAAGAAGATGTACAGATATTCAATGAAAACGATGAATCAAACTCCCAAGGGCAAAATGCCTACACAATAGACAAGGACCTAATACCAGAAATGAGGATGCATTTTGAAACAAGAGAGAGCTCAGAACTTCTTCAATACGTATGCATTTGCAGCTGGGTTCTCGGTTTCAGTAGTGTCAGCTGCTAGGACAGCAAGCAGGAAGAGAAATAGGGAGGTGATCAGAGTCACTATGAAATGCAACAAGTATGCCAGGGCCCCACCAAAAAAGAAAGAAGAGGAAGTAGTGCAACGGCAAACTACTGTAATTGACAGAACAGGGTGCAAAGCTGAGATGATAATAAGTGAGAAAGAAGGGGTTTGGCACATAACTAACCTATGCCTGGACCACAGTCATGCTTTGAGTCCCCAGAGCAGGTTCTTTAGATCACACATCTATATGACAGATGAAGAAAAAGCAATGATCAGATCACTTAGACAAGCAAACATCACAACTAGCAAGATTGTGTCAGTTTTGTCATATTTGAGAGGAGGCACAGAAAATACACCTTACAATAGGAAGAAGGTCAGCAACTATGGGACAACAATAAACAGAGACCTCAAAAACAACGATGTGATGCAAGTTAAGGAGTTTTTCAAACAAAAAAGAGCTGAGAATGAGAGTTTCTACTACTCTTTTCAGGTGGATGAAAATAACAAAGTAAAGAGTGTGTTCTGGGCAGATGCAAAATCTAAAAGCTACTATGCAACTTGTGGAGATTGCATTAGTTTTGACACCACATTCCTCACGAACAAGTATAATCTACCGTTTGCTCCAATAGTTGGTGTTTCTCCACATGGACACACCTACCTATTTGCGTGTGCTCTAATTGTCAATGAGTGTGCTGAGACATTCAAGTGGGTTTTCACAGAATTCATCTATGCTATGGGAGGTAAACACCCACACACAATAATCACAGACCAAGACAGAGGAATGCAGGTTGCAATTGAGGCAGTGCTTCCACACACGGTTCACAAGTGTTGTGTGTACCATGTGAAGAGTAAAGCAGAGCAAAAAGCAGGCAGGACATTCCAAGTTAATGAGGGGCTATTTGAGGAGTTCCAAGACATAGTAGATAACTCACTAACAGAGCTGGAGTTTGAGACTCTTTGGCATCAATTGATAACAGAGTACAACGTAGGACACATAGAATATTTTCAAACTATGTGGAAGAGCAGAAACAGATGGGTGCCTGTTTACTTCAAGAATGATTTTTCCCCCTTCTTGAGGACAACAGCAAGGAGTGAGGGCACAAACTCCTTGTTCAAAAAAGGGGTTGGAGCGCAATATAGCATGACAAGTTTCCTCCGAGAGTATCAGAGAATCATGAACACGATACATGCAAGAGAGAATGAGAGTGACCACAATAACATACACAAGAAAATACCAACAGAACAGCTCCTGACTAAGTACTACATAGAGATACAAGCGCATGACTTGTACAACCTAACTATATTCAGGAGATTTCAGAAAGTTCTGACTGATGTAACGAGACTGAGGATAAAGGAGGAGATACCAAAGCCACAGTACCTGGTGTTCCAGGCCCCCAATTATCCAATAAAGGAGCACAGATCAAGGACCTATGTTGTGGAAATTGACTTGCAAAAAGAAGAATACCACTGCATATGCTGCAAATTTGAGAAAGATGGATTTGTATGTTCTCATGTATTAAAGACAATGCTACACCTGGACATAGATAAGATACCAGATAAGTACATCATTGATAGATGGCGCAAGAAGGATAAGAAGCTGAACCCATTACCTGTACCAAAACAATAGCTGGCAATGATACACTCAGGTACAACATGCTTGCACGGAGGATGGTTGCATCAGCTTCCAAAGGGGCAACACACCAGAGAAAGTATGAGTACCTGCAGAAATAAATTGACCGAATAGACAATGGACTAGAAGAGATTGATAAGGAGCTTAAGGAAGAAATGAAAAAGCAAGTAACTGAAACAAGGACACTGGCGAATTTTGCAAACCCAACTGAAGGGGTCGAAGATAACTTAGCAATAGAACTATTTGATCTAGATAATGCAAACATGAAAGGGACGCCAAGGTTGATGACAATAGTTGAAGCAATCAAAACAGGGAAATTTTACAAATGCAGCCATTGTGGCGAATATGGCCACACTATCAGGAAATGCACGAACAGAGATAAAGAGTACAACCTACCAAAACCTAAGAGGACACGAAAGAAGAAGAATGATTCTGGTGAGTAAAAAGGATAAAATTTATTCAAGTATACCTCATTTCAAAAAAATACTAATCATTACAAGAAATTTTTGAACAGGCACACAAGACACATCAGCACCACCAAGAACAAATACAAGAGCAAAAAGGCCGCCATCAACAAAGAGGAAGAAGCAAAGCAAGAATGTTGATGGACAACAAGAGACGGACAAACAAGATACGAGAGAGATGCCAGAAATCTGAAGCTAAAATGCACCTGAAAAAACAATGATCCATTGGAGCAAAAAAGAAGGGGGGAAAAGCGACAAGGTTGTGCTGAGATAAAAAAAATGTAAATTATTTATTCTATGCTGTCTTACAAAAATGATGGTTGTAAAAATTCAAATATTCAGAGATTGCTACTAAATTATATACCTAGCTTTTCATGCAAAAAAACCTTGTTCATGAGATAGCTACTAAAAAATTCTAGAGATTGCTACTAAAAATATATTCAGGAGATTGCTTTTCATGGTTGTAACCTAGTTCATGCAAAAACTATATAAGACTGCTGTGATAGAGAACGCATTAATCCGACAAAACCTTGTTGACGAATGTACATGACAAACATATAGTGATGAGTAAAAAAGATAGCTATAGAGTATAACCAAGTCACAAGCATACAACTAGAAAAACAATTATAACAACCCTAAAACACTCTCCCACCGAGACATACATCACAGGATACACATGTTTGTTCTCTCATGCTATAAAGTGCCAACCCAAGGGCAAAAGGGAAAAACAAAAAAGATCAGCAAAAGACTACTCGGTTGCTACTGCTGCATACAGCACTCCAGTAAAGGCAAACTTCTCGCAGGAAATTGATACGTCCAAAACGTATCTACTTTCCCGAACACTTTTGCTATTGTTTTACCTCTAACTTGTGTGTTTTGAATACAACTAATGCGGACTAACGCTGTTTTCAGCAGAATTGCCCTGGTGTCTTGTTTTTGTGCAGAAAGTCAACTTTCGGGAAAAACACCAGAAAAGATCGCAAACCTCCTATTTTACCAGAAGACTCACGGAGCCAGAAGGGGAGGCGAGATGGGCCACGAGTGGCCCAAACCACATGGTGGCGCGGCCTGGGGCCCACCGCGCCAGCCACTGAGGAGGGCGACTCGGGCACCTCCCCGAGTCCCCCTTTCGACTACTTAACCCTCTCTGACCTAAAACGCGAGGGGGTCGTCCACTTCATCCAGAAACATCACCGTACGCCGCCACCATCGCGAAACCTATTTCGGGGACCAGAAACTCCGTTCTGGCACTCCGCCGGGACGGGGAATTGGAGGAGATCATCGCCATCATCATCACCGACGCTTCTCCATCGACCATCCATGTTTCCCCCATCCATGTGTGAGTAATTCCCTGCTGTAGGCTGAGGGGGATGGTAGGGATTGGATGAGATTGTTCATGTAATAAGTTATAAGATCATTAGGGCATGGTGCCTAGTATCCGTTGTTAGTACTTATTGATGTTGTTGCAACTTGTTGAGCTTAATGCTTGTCACTAGGGCCCGAGTGCCATGATTTCAGATCTGAACATGTTATTGTTTCATAATGATATGCACTGTTTATTGATCATACCTGCAAGTTGTATACACATATTGTTGTCCGGAACCCGCGGTCCCAAAGTGACAATAATTGGGACAGCCGAGGGGAATGGCTGCGATGTGAGGATCACATGTGTTCACGGCGTGTTAATGCTTTGCTCCGGTACTTTATTAAAAGGAGTACCTTAATTACCAGTAGATTCCCTTGAGGCCCGGCTGCCACCGGCTGGTAGGACAGAAGATGTTGTACAAGTTTCTCATTGCGAGCACGTACGACTATATACGGAACACATGCCTATGTTTACTTAGTACTTGGATGCTTTATCATTATTATCTGCAATGCCTATGTCTTGATTATTATATGAGCTATCTTATCCATGCAGCGCCCGTTCATCCATCCCTATGCCTACAGTGTTTTAATCCTACTGTTTACTGCAATCACTACTGCTGTCTCTATTTACTGCTGCTATTATTTCACCGCTACTACTGCTATAAAACTGTTGCTACTGATAATCTGTGTCGAGCAAGACTATTCACAGGTGCAGCTGAATTGACAACTCCGCTGTTAAGGCTCTCAAGTATTCTTTGGCTCCCCTTGTGTCGAATCAATAAATTGGGTTTTACTTCCCTCGAAGACTGTTGCGATCCCCTATACTTGTGGGTCATCAAGACTATTTTCTGGCGCCGTTGCCGGGGAGCATAGCTTTATTTGTGAGTTCACTTGTGATCTATATTGCTCGCTGAAATTTATTCATCATGGGTAAAGCTCGTGATGAGAGGGTCCGTGTATTGCCATCCACTACAAGAAAAGGTACGACACTTAGTACCTCTGCTGCTCTTGACTCACCATCTGTATTGAGTCAACTTGTTACACCACCACAATCTTCACGTGTTGGTACTACTGCTGAATCTGAAATTGCCTCTGATAATGTTGATGATGCTTCTACTGTGATTGATGAGAATATTTCATTAGGTCCACTTTTAGATGCTGCTATTGCTAAGTCTAAACAACTTGAAAATACTAGAACACCTAATGGAAGTCCTACTACTCCTGTTTATTCACCTGAGTTAAGGGATTATACTTGTGATGATGATCCTGATGAAACTTATGTGGAACTTGATGATGATTTTATTGATAAATGTAATGCTACTACTGGTGCAAGTAATATGAGAAATTTTCTTGCACAACATGCTGTTAAATACAAGTTGTCACCTGATCCTAAGTTTGCCACTTCTCCTATAAACATTAAAGATAAGGATTATGATTTTTCTCTTGATTTATCTCATATATCTATTGTTGAGAAAACTCCTTTTTGTGGCACTAAGAGTGAAAGTGCTGTAGAGCACATGAATGAGCTCTCTACTTTGAGTGGCTTATTTTCTGATGATATTAAGAAGCGTAGCTATTTTGTTGCTAAGATTTTTCCTTTCTCATTAAAAGATGATGCTAAAGCTTGGTATAACAACTTGTCTCCTGGTTCTATTACTAGTCCTACTGGTTTGCTTGATGTTTTCTTTCAGAAATATTTCCCTGCTAGTGCTCAACATGATGCTTTGCAGAGAATTTATAACTTTGACCAGGAAGATGAAGAGAAACTTCCAGAGGCATGGACAAGGTTTTGCTCTCTTATCAGAGCTCGGCCTGGACATGATTTGGAAAAGCATGATCTACTTGATATATTTTACAGTGGACTAACTATTGAATCTAGAGCATATCTGGATAGTTGTGCTAGTTGTGTTTTCAGGAAAAGAACCCCTGAAGAAGCTGAAGAATTATTGGCTAAAATCAGCCAGAATTATGATGATTGGACTCTACCTGCGCCGACCCCCACACCTACACCGACACCAATATCAAAGAAGAGGGGAGGTATGATTGAATTGAATGATGAAACAATGAGGGAGGCCAAGAAGACTCTCATTGAGAAGGGTATTAAATCTGAAGATGTGAAGAACCTTCCACCTATTGAAGATTTGTGTAAGCCAATTCCTCATCCATCCATAATTGAGGTTCACTCTCTCCACAGGTTCGATGAAGGAGATATTCCCTACTCTAAACCACCTGATCAATGCTTAGATGAATTTGATAATTATGTTATTAAGCAAGATAATTTTAATATGAGAGTAGAGAATCATTTGCATGAAAACTCTCTAGCTATTAGTAAGTTGCATGATATTGTGGAGAGAACCTCCAATGATGTTAAGATGCTTATTAAACATTTCCATATGGTTCAAACTCAAATTGATCAACTCACTAAAGTGCAACAAGACATGTTAGCCAATGCTTCTAAGAAAAATTAAAACCTGTCTATGTTAGCACTAGAAGTGGAGCTCATACTCAGGATCCTTTATATCCTGAGGGACACCTAAAAGAATTGAACAAGATTCTCAACTAGCTGAAAATCCAGTTTCTCCTTCTAAGAAAAAGAAGAAGAAGAAACATAAAAATGTTGTAGAATCCTCTGAAACTGTTAATGATCCTAATAGTATATCTATCTCTGATGCTGAAACTGAAAGTGGTAATGAACTTGATAGTGATAAGGATAAAAATGATGCTCTTGATAAAGAAGTTAGTGAAAAGGAACCTGAAAAGCATACTAAAAACACAAAGTACACTAAGGAAGACTTCATTGCTAAGAAACATGGTAATGAAAGGGAACCTTGGGTTCAAAAGCAAATGCCTTTTCCAACTAAGAAACTAAAATCAAAGGAAGAAGAACATTATAATAAATTTTGTGAATGGATGAAACCCTTGTTCTTGCAAATTCCTTTGACTGATGCTATTAAATTGCCTCCTTACTCAAAGTATATGAAAGATATTGTTTCTAACAAGAGGAAAATTCCTAATGAGGAAATTTCTACTATGCTTGCTAATTATTCTTTCAATGGCAAGGTTCCTAAGAAGCTTGGAGATCCAGGTATACCAACCATCCCTTGCTCCATCAAGAATAATTATGTTAGAACTGCTTTATGTGATTTGGGAGCAGGAGTTAGTGTTATGCCTTTTTCTCTCTATAAGAGACTCTATCTTGATAAATTGATACCTACTGATATATCTTTGCAAATGGCTGATAAATCTACTGCTGTTCCTGTTGGCATTTGTGAGGATGTCCCTGTTCAAGTGGCTAACAATTGTTTAATTTTGACTGATTTTGTTGTTCTTGAAATGCCTGAAGATGATAATATGTCTATTATTCTTGGAAGACCTTTTCTAAATACTGCAGGTGCTGTTATTGATTGCAATAAAGGAAAAGTAACTTTCAATGTTAATGATAAAGAACATACTGTTTATTTCCCCAAGAAAGTTGACAAGATTTATGGAGTCAATACCATCTCCAATTTTAAAACTATCAAAGTGGGAAGTATTGATTGCCCTATATATGATCATCAAGAAGGATATCAAAACATTATGATTGGATCCATATCAATACAATACAAGGTAACATGAGTGTTTCATGATGTTTAAATCATTTGTGTCATGTAAATTTATTTGGTGCCAAGACTTGATCAACCTTGTTATCAAATGTATTTGCATACATAAAGAGCTAAACAGCATTTCTTTCTTCAACTTTGTTTTACCTCCTGTAGTGATAATTAGGTTGCAAAAGTTTAGTTGTTTTGAATTTTAAAAATAATTTTTCTGCCCAAGTTTTATTAATTTAAATATCCAGATTTCATGCAAATTGAAAGTTTTCAAAACTCTGTAAAAATTATACCATTGGTCCTATTTTTCAAAGAGCATCGTGGGAGTGCCTGGTGCTGACCAAGGGGACCCACCATGGGGTCAAACCACATGGTGGCGCGGCTGCCCCTTGGCCGCGCCAGCCACTGAGGTGGGGCACCCTTGGCCCTCCAGCAGTTCCCCCACCTACCACTTCTTCCTCTTGCATCACTCAGCTCGTTTTTCTCTCTCACACTCGAGTTTTTGCTGTTCTTCCTCGCGATTTCGATCTCTTTGTTCAGCCCATCTCAGCTGCTGAGATTTGGGGCAATTGCTCTCAGGTATGTGACTCCTCCATGTATCCAAGTAGAATTTTGTTTAGTAAAGTATACCTTGAGTATTTTGCTGCTGTAGGTGACTTGTTAAGTGAGTATGCATGCTTGTTCTATGTTGATATAATCAGTTTTGATGCATGTTTAGTCCTCTAGCAAGTCCATATAGTAGTTCCCCTCATTTGTATGCTTCAAAATAATTTTTATGATATGTGTCAAAAATTTCAGAGGATGGAGGGAAATGAACACCAACTAAATCAATATGAATTGGTGGTTCCTGAGGTCATGGGGATCCATCGTGAAGAAGGAGTGTTCCCATCCTGCTATCCATGCTTGGAATTCATGAGAAGTTCGGGGATCTTGCGTGATTTTCGTACTCTTGTCTCTAATACAGGATTGAGTGATTTTGTAGAGGGAGAACCCTACCAATATGCAAAGCTAACTGTGTCTGTGGTGCAGGACTTTAGATTTGATTGGTCTTCACCTAACCCTATGGTTCACTATAAAATTTACAACAAAAGTGTCCACTTGCCTTTTGATGCTTTTTGTGCAGCAATTAGGGTGCCGCAATGGGGATCACGAGGGAAGATACATGGGCAACCCAAGCATTTGACGGACCTATACGAGGTAATATGTCAAGGAAGAACCTACTCAGATGAAAGTGGTAAAATTCGAAGTATTCAATTTCCATGCATTCGATATTTTGCTTACTTCATCACGAGGTGTGTACTTGCTAGGAAGACTGCAAATAAATTATCCATTCCTGATTTAGCTTTCCTAGCAGCAGCCTTGCAACATGATAAGAGTTATAATTTGGGTGCCTTGATAGCCTTTCGCATTGCTGCCAATCGCGAGAAAGGTGGATTTTGTGGAGGACTCATTGCTTCTCGTTTATTAGCTATGCATGGTGTAGTAGCTCTCCCTAATGATTTGCAGCTTCTTTAGAGAGGCTCGATTTTGCTTCCATGGGGAGGCATGGCTTTGTTACTAGTTGGTCTACTTTGAATAATCTATCTTATGAGGTGCCTTTTGCCAAGAAGGTGAGGTGGAAAATGGTTAAATCTGAGCGAATAGTCGCTTTGCCTGCACCACGTTTGTTTGATCTTGGTTTCAGGAATGTTTGGTCAGTCACCGAGGATGAATTCGATGCATACTTGAGGGAACATGCCCTGCACACAGAGGATGATGGAGAATGGGCGGACGAGGACTCCACTCAGTTTTCCGGGACTGGGGGCTCGCGCCCCTATCCTGGGGATGCTGGACCCTCTGCCTCATCTTCCTCAGCGGAGCCGGATGTTGAGCACGCCCAGTATGACCCGCCGGCTTGGAGTTCCTACCCGCGTTATTATTAGCCTCCACTTAGGCCAAAAGCCTAAGCTTGGGGGGAGGTATATCGACATCTCACTCATTTACATATCATATCTTGTCGATACTTTGTATATCCATGTTGCAGTTTTCTTTCTTTCTTTTTAATTGTTTACCTTTTATTGCTGCATTCCAAAACACAAAAAGACCAAAAATATTTCTGTTGTTTCTCTTCATTTGTTTCTTTAAGTTTCAGTATTAGTTTGCTTAGTTTTAAAATTCGGTTTGTTATTCAAAAATCCAAAAATATTTTGCTTTATTGTTTGTTTCTTTTTGCTCTTGTTTCAAAAACTCGAAAACCCAAAAATATTTGTTGTTTCTTTTTGGTTTTGTATAGTGTTTTCAGAGTTGGACAGCCATCCGTGACTCCGATGGAGCTTGGTTTTCATTCTTATCATTCGAAGCAACACAAGTGAAAAAGCAATAAGGATGATCTACAACAACTCGAGTTGGGGTGAGAGGCTGGTATGAACTCTATTTGTTTTCATTTTTGTACATATACTCATCTATGTGAGCATGCTTAGTTGGTTCATGTGAGGTATATGTCATTTAGTGGATGCTTAGTAGTTCTTGTTCTCTCATGATCGGTCCCAATTTATTAATAGTGGTAGCATGTTATGTTGATGTTTGCTTGCATTGTTCTATTCATAGAGGGTATGACATTGTGGTATCCTCCTCTGAATAATTCATTCGAATTGACTTGGCACATGCTCATGCATGCATATGACTGAAAAACAAAAGTCAATTAAGCCTTGATGATTTATTTTGACTCAGAGTTCTTGTATCACTTTTATGCTCAATTAATTTCATTTTGTCGCAAGCATGATTATGACGGTTATTGCTCTCTTGATTGTCGCTTCCCAGTCTATTGCTAGCCTTCACTTGTACTGAGCGGGAATGCTGCTCGTGCTTCCAAAACCATGAAAACCAAGTTATTCCAAAGTGTCCACCATAAATACCTATGCATGGCATTTCGAACCATTCAAGTAAATTTTCATGTGCTACCTTTAAAACCTTCAAAGTACTTCTCAATTTGTGTCAATGTTTTATAGCTCATGAGGAAGTATGTGGTGTTTTATCTTTCAATCTTGTCATTCAGACTTTCACCAATGGACTAGTGGCATATACATCCGCTTATCCAATAATTTTGCAAAAAGAGCTGGCAACGGGGTGCCCAGTCCCAATTAATTATAACTTTCATCAATAATTCTCTTCACATGTTTTGCCCTGATTTATCAGTAAGCAACTTAATTTGCAAATAGACACTCCTCCATGGTATGTGAATGTTGGAAGGCACCCGAGGATTCGGTTAGCCATGGCTTGTGCAAGCAAAGGTTGGGGGGAGTGTCACCCATAATGAAACTAAAATACATGTGTAAACAAAAGAGAAGAGGGATGATCTACCTTGCTGGTAGAAATAACGTCCTTCATGGGAGCCGCTCTTGAAAGTCTGGTTGACAAGGGGGTTAGAGTACCCACTACCATTCGTTGACAACAACAAACACTTCCCAAAACAATTTTGCTTCTGTTTTAAAAATAAAAAGCTCTAGCACATGATAATCCCTGCTTCCCTCTGCGAAGGGCCAATCTTTTACTTTCATGTTGAGTCACCATCCTTTCTTTGAGCACTTTCTCGAGAGCATAGTTGTCATTCTTAGTGTAATGTGCTTGTCCCAGAATGTGGTTAACTGTGATATAACTTTGATGCTTTTATCTTTGATATCTTTGATTCTAGTCTTCCCATGAACTTCAGAGGTGCCTGGGCATTTATGTTTTGCTGTACAAAAACGGGCAAGCGAGATACCATCTTATCATATCCTATTATGAGCATTACAATCTTGTGAATTAATATGTTTCATGTTTGTCGCTATTAGTATGTTGGTATCTTTTCATAGTTTACATGCCTATTGAGTGACATTATTTGCATTTGCCTCATCTTGAATTGCCTAAGCATTTGTTCATATAGTGAGAATATATGCATCATATGAAGCAAATGTGTTCGTGAAAGTCTTTTATCGCACTCAGTTGTTAACTGAATTGCTTGAGGACAAGCAATAAGCTAAGCTTGGGGGGAGTTGATACGTCCAAAACGTATCTACTTTCCCGAACACTTTTGCTATTGTTTTACCTCTAACTTGTGTGTTTTGAATACAACTAATGCGGACTAACGCTGTTTTCAGCAGAATTGCCCTGGTGTCTTGTTTTTGTGCAGAAAGTCAACTTTCGGGAAAAACACCAGAAAAGATCGCAAACCTCCTATTTTACCAGAAGACTCACGGAGCCAGAAGGGGAGGCGGAGATGGGCCACGAGTGGCCCAAACCACATGGTGGCGCGGCCGGGGCCCACCGCGCCAGCCACTGAGGAGGGCGACTCGGCACCTCCCCGAGTCCCCCTTTCGACTACTTAACCCTCTCTGACCTAAAACGCGAGGGGGTCGTCCACTTCATCCAGAAACATCACCGTACGCCGCCACCATCGCGAAACCTATTTCGGGGACCAGAAACTCCGTTCTGGCACTCCGCCGGGACGGGGAATTGGAGGAGATCATCGCCATCATCATCACCGACGCTTCTCCATCGACCATCCATGTTTCCCCCATCCATGTGTGAGTAATTCCCTGCTGTAGGCTGAGGGGGATGGTAGGGATTGGATGAGATTGTTCATGTAATAAGTTATAAGATCATTAGGGCATGGTGCCTAGTATCCGTTGTTAGTACTTATTGATGTTGTTGCAACTTGTTGAGCTTAATGCTTGTCACTAGGGCCCGAGTGCCATGATTTCAGATCTGAACATGTTATTGTTTCATAATGATATGCACTGTTTATTGATCATACCTGCAAGTTGTATACACATATTGTTGTCCGGAACCCGCGGTCCCAAAGTGACAATAATTGGGACAGCCGAGGGGAATGGCTGCGATGTGAGGATCACATGTGTTCACGGCGTGTTAATGCTTTGCTCCGGTACTTTATTAAAAGGAGTACCTTAATTACCAGTAGATTCCCTTGAGGCCCGGCTGCCACCGGCTGGTAGGACAGAAGATGTTGTACAAGTTTCTCATTGCGAGCACGTACGACTATATACGGAACACATGCCTATGTTTACTTAGTACTTGGATGCTTTATCATTATTATCTGCAATGCCTATGTCTTGATTATTATATGAGCTATCTTATCCATGCAGCGCCCGTTCATCCATCCCTATGCCTACAGTGTTTTAATCCTACTGTTTACTGCAATCACTACTGCTGTCTATTTACTGCTGCTATTATTTCACCGCTACTACTGCTATAAAACTGTTGCTACTGATAATCTGTGTCGAGCAAGACTATTCACAGGTGCAGCTGAATTGACAACTCCGCTGTTAAGGCTCCAAGTATTCTTTGGCTCCCCTTGTGTCGAATCAATAAATTGGGTTTTACTTCCCTCGAAGACTGTTGCGATCCCCTATACTTGTGGGTCATCAGAAATCAGACACTTAATGAGACCTTGGACGACGAACAACCATATCAGGCCAATACTAAAGCAGGGCACAGCAGATTCAGACCAATTTCGACACAAACAGCAATCAAATAAAACAGGAATACATGATATATAACAATTCACAAGTCTAAAAACAGCTTGAGCTTAAACAATGAGCTTGAACATGACAGACACTAGCTGCTAAAAATCATACAACCAGAAGATTCATGTATAGCTCATACTTAATTGGAGAATCATAGAATCGTAGAGCCTGAAACATGATACATATTTAGCACACGCAGACCAGCATCAACAAACAAAACTCAACAGCGCAGACGCGCATAGCTGCCCCAAATTGAGACCAAACAACACCCGGGCCGATTCCAACACATCGAAATGCACAAATCCTCAGCAAACCTATCGCGCTGCAGAGAAAAAGAGATCAACGAAGTAACGAAAGACGGGGTAGGTGCCCGGATTGACGGATTGATAACACACAACAACCCCTGCCGGAACCTCAAAAAAATCTCCAAATCGCTGGTGACTCCATGGCTCCCACGGCAGCGCGCAGCGCCGGAGACCCACCACCGTCCCCCCCGGAGACCCACCACTACCACGCCGCCGCGACAACCCACCACAGAGCACCGCCCGCCCCCAGAGACCCACCACTGCCGCGCCACCGCGACAACCCACCACAGAGCGCCCGCTCCCTCTCGAGATGCTATACACAAAACTGAGAAGAGGGATCTGAGATAACAAGAGGAGGCACCTGAACCGCCTCCGGCGACGGCTCTGCCCTCATTCGCCGCCGCGGATCTCCGCCATGCCGTCGCCTCCTCTGTTCCGCCCCTTCTCTCTCTCTTCTCCACCAACAGACACGTGGCCACAGAAAACGGGAGAAGAAAAATTCAAAACAAAAAATCCTCCCAACGGGCCGCACAGCAAAACGGGCCACAACAAAAAGACGACCCAAACCCGGTACCCGCGAACCAAAAACGACACGCGCACACGCACAAGCTCGACGACGGCACCAATCTTGACGCGAAAACGGACGGACAGAAATTAGACTGACGCTGAAAAGAATTTCAGTCGGTTTAGATAGAGCAAAAACCTAAATCATTGGTTTAGTAAACCCTCAACTTTTGTGAAAGAAATATATATTGCAGTGCCACACTTGGTCGTAAATCATGTATCTTTGATTTTTTTCGTGTACACCGTTTTCAATTTCTGCATATACGGTGGCGGTATCCCTCGTAGATGGCGAATGCAATGAATTTTGATGAAAGCTTGTGCAGGATCCAGGAACCAGATAGACCGATAACGAAAAAAAACAACCACTACTGTCGTACTGAATAAACATAGCTTTGGAAAAATTTCGGACTAACAACCAACGTGTCAACTTTGCCCCATAATTCCAGTAAAAAGGCAAAACTAAAGGGAACTCGCAATATTGGCGTTTAATCAACGCCCGATGCTCTTGAGGTACATTGTTGAAATTGTGAGTGGATCAGATGGAAGAACCATTGTTGAATTTGATGAGTGCATCATAGAAAGCTATGCTCCCATCCAAGCGATATATATTAAGCCTTGGCCTCTAAATATAACAAGTTACACCGCCCGGAGAGTGGAGAGAGGCAGCAGAGGAGGAACAAGTGAGGAGGGGTCGGAGATGGTGCGGCAACAAGCATTGTCTTTCCGCAAGCTGCTCATGTTGGCTTTCATGGTCATACGTGCATGCTCTGTTGGCTGTCTCCGTGCATGCAGGTATATATAGTACAATACCATTTGTACAAGCAGCAAGACCTCCTTCTATTTGCTTGGTTTCATTTAGATACGAAATTTGCATGCATGCCTTCTCCCACTTTGTTTAGTGCAAATTACCACAAATGGATTAGGCCTACTCCAATCAGGCTAGAATGGTTCTGAGATAAATTACCTTATATCCTTCTCTATGTGGAGGGATCGAGTCGGATCAAAGTATATCACACAGCGATAGATGCAGTATTCTAACTCAGAGCCATGCATGTAACAGGGAGAAGAATCCCACGGAACATCGGAGTCGGAACGCCTTTTGCACCTAGAGGCGGCCAACACCGCGGATGTGGGGACCATTGTGACGACCCACCGCCTGCAGCACCTTAAGTCACAAAGGAAGTCTTTTTGATCACTAGTAACACTCCCATAAACTAGACGGCAGCATGAAGAATATGAACAAAATATGTTACTGGCTGTATATATGTGACTGCTTTTAAACGTGATGGTTTCTGGGTGCAACCGACTGGATACGGTGGCGGACTTGTACGACCAGTTCAACTGGCGTTCTGATCTTAAGAGTAACATGTTAATGCAGCGCCATTCATGGTTGTCTTTTCTTTTTAGATAGTTGATACATGTATCGACGTTGTGCGATCCATGGATTTCTTGTAATGACTGATTTTTAATAAAGCAATAAAAGCCGTATGCATCTATCGATGCAGGGGCTAGGGCTGCCCCATTTTGAAAAAATATATATGTGACTGCTTTTAAACTACTCTATAAGATTTCAGTCTCTTTTCTTGCATTGAAAATTAGTGGTACGGTATAGTTCTAATTTTATGTTGATTATTCCTTGTTAGAAACCTCCTTCCCTATATAAAGGAAGGTGGAGTAGATGATATTTTATTGTACACAAAAAAAATCTATAAAGAGTATGGGACTGAATGTCGGAATCGAGGTCCCCATCTCCTTTCGGCCCGTCTCTCTGAGGAATTGTTCTGTCAAGGCGGTTAGCAAAAATCTGACTACAAGGTTACAAGGGCAGATCAGTAGGATTATCGTTGTTGATCATACGGGTTTCCTCGTCGGCAGATCGGTAGCACTTCCTGGACTTCTCAGCGATCTTTGCGGGAGCATGCCGTGTAGTTGTGCGATGTGCACTGGGGAGCCTTGCGTCGGCTCCTCCCTCTCTACCACTCTATCTCATCGGTGCACGTCGGTGCCTTTAAGGGATACCGAAAACTAATTTGCGATATCGCGTGCGAACTGCACGGAACAGACCCCACAAAGGTTTACCAAAAAACGTCTTATGGTAAACATTTGCGGGATCTGTTCCGCCGCATCCTACATGGTACCGCAAAACAAGTTTAGGGTTTTAGCCTATATTTGTTATTTTGGACAAGAAATCTTAATATAACAACAATATAAATCAAACTCATTATTGTTTTAACATCAAACAATACAACAATAATCCAACTTGTAATAATAGTTCAGTCCAAATAATTAAGAAAATAACGAACGGTCTGGAATGCAAAGAGTAGTTCAAATCACACATGAATGAAAGTGAACAAAATGGGAGACCATCTCCCATATAATTGCCACATGTGCTAAATGGGATCATCGGGAAGCTAGGTATGCATACCCCTATTTTCAGTCTGCCGGTACATCTCAAGAAGTGGTTGGATAATGTCCGGTTTCCTGCTAGGTTTGATGCGGATAACGATATTATCCTATAAAACTCCAAATTCAAATCTCGCATCCCATACAATCATGTTGTGTAGAACCATAGATTCTATCATGAGGACGTTGGATGGTCTTCACAAATGTTGAGCACGGAAGGTAGATACTGCCGGCTAGATAGTATCCCATGGTATAGTCATGCCCATTTACGGTGCAGTTGCAAACCAGAGCATCTCCACTAGCAAGTCTAGAAAAAGATGAGATCTCGGTTAGATAATCCTTCATGAGCATGTTATAGGAATTCAAAGACTACCACCTGTCGATCTTCTCCACTTTCTTTGTATCCTCGAGCTCGTTCTTGACGAAATCGAAATGAGATTCTCGACATTGTCGTTGTGAGTCAAGTCCTCTATGCATGGACGGACTTATGTATGAACTCAACTACAGAACTTTAAGAATTTATATATCGAAATTGAGAAAGTCTACGGGCGGCCGGCGAGGGAAAAATTCGTAAACCAAAACAAGAAAATCGAGCTAATTCACCTCTAAATTAGCAGCGGTGGCGAAAAATTTGGGCGAGAGACGGCGGGAGCGGCGGCAGACAAATCAGGGCGAGATACCGTGGGGCTGCAGGCTACTAATCCACGGGGTGGGATGGGGGTTGGCTGCTACTCCACGGAGCTACTCACCAGAGGTTGGCGGTGGCCGGCCCGAAGCTCCGTGCCCGATCCATGGCGTCCGCTCGGGTCAACTAGTGGCGGAAGGAAACGACGAGCCATGACTTCTGGATGGTAGAATAGCACATTGGACGATGTGGGCTCTTCTACGCAGCGTGGGGTCGAAGGGGCCAGCCCAAATCGTCGACAGCACAAATGGTGCAGGCTGAAATTTCACCCGCACCAAGCTTTAAAGAAAATGAGGGAATTAAAGTGAAAAAACGGACACGAAAACTGGAAATATACCATGGTTGGGGGTTGATTTGAGGGGAGTTTTAAATTTTATTTATGGATTTGACCAAAATGTGGGATCTTCTCAGATCATTTTTTTGGCTATAACCATATAAAAATGGTTATTTTTAAAGGTCAGGCCAATATAGGGGATCTGCTAAAGATGCTCTTAACTACTCCTTCCGTTCATAGATATAAGATGTTTTAGGTATTTTCCAGATTCACATGTATTTACATGTATCTAGACACGTGTTAGTGTGTATGTTTACTCATTTCGGTCCGCATCTTGTTAACATGTGAATTAACTAAAACATCTTATATCTAGAAACGGAGAGAGTGTTATAGTTTTTAATTCTTGCGTAAACATGTGAAATAACTATAACATCTTATATCTAGAAACGGAGGGAGAGTAATAGTTTTAAATTCTGCGTGGTACTGATTTCATCCCTCTTTGTCTCGTTGATACCTCGATGGAGCATGTAGGCATGTACTGCATTTTACTGAATGCCGATACAAGAATTAAACGGCAACCACAGATCTATCCTTAATTTGTTTCTACTCAAATTGGTGGCCTGCTGACTTATCAACATGGACTGGAAAAAATGGCGACTAACTAGCAAAGTGGCAAATCGTGGCCTAGAAAAGTTGGCGACTAACTAACAACGTTCCAACTTCGTCCCGAAATTCCAAAAAGATGCCAATAGAAGGGTCGCCGCAGTGACTCACTGCCTCACGTCCACGCTCCAAACCCTTGGTAGTGGATGCATATGGAAGCTGCGCCTCTCGTCTACTCTCGTATGGATAAAACGTTAGAGCATCTCCACTGGGGTCTCCAAATTCGTGTCCGGCACCCTCCAATCGAGACCCAATTGGGGGTGCCGGACATGTGTCCGCCCATGTTTTCGACCGCGCCCACAGCGGTGCACTCCAAACGTCCGCCCCCAAACGCGAGCAAATCATCGAACACCTTGCGGGCGGATTTCAATACGAATTGATGTAATAAATATTACAACACAAGTTCAAATTTGAAATACAAAGTTTAAATACGAATTCAAGTTTAAACCATGACCTATCAAACAGCCGCCGGCTGAATCGCTATGATGGTCCACAGGTGGTGCACGAGATCATCGTGCAGCTGCTTATGCATTGTTCCATCACGAATTTCCCGATGTATGGCAAGGAATTCTGCATACTGCGTCGGCACGCCCGGATGTGGATGGGCCATAGGCCCCTGGAAATCAAACACTTTGCCGACCAGTTGCTTCCTCGTATCACGCTCGTCTTCAATGATCATGTTGTGCATGATAACACAAGCATTCATGATCTCACACATTTCATCTAGCGACCATGAAAGACAAGGGTAGCGAACAACGGCAAACCTGCCCTGGAGCACACCAAAAGCCCGCTCCACATCTTTGCGAACTGACTCTTGCCTCTTTGTAAAATGACAATCTGTCTCGTCGTGAGGGTTGCGGATGGTCTTCACAAATGTAGACCAAGTGGGATAGATGCCGTCAGCAAGATAGTACCCCTTATCGTACTCATGGCCATTGATCACATAGTTGCATGTTAGAGTTAGGCCATCACAAAGTTTTTTGAACACATTGGATTTGTGGAGCACGTTGATGTTATTGGAGGCACCGGCGGTGCCGAAATATGCATGACATATCCAAAGATCATAATCTGCCACGGCCTCAAGTATAACACTGCATTTTCCGTGGTGCCCTGACTTGTACATCCCTTGCCAAGAAAACGGACAGTTCTTCCAGTTCCAATGCATGCAATCGATGCTTCCAATCATCCCTGGAAATCCTCTTGCTTCGCCTTGTGCCAAGAGACGAGCCGTGTCTGCCTCATTTGGTGTCCTCAGATATTGCTTTCCGAACACCTTCACAACTGACTTATAGAATCTGTAGGTGGTTTCGACGGCGGTGGACTCAGACATGCGGAGATAGTCATTCAACGCATCGGCGGGAAGCCCTTAAGCAAGGCACCGTATGGCCGCTGTGCATTTCTGAAGTGATGAAAACCCAAGGAGGCCGGTGCAGTCTCTCTTCAGCGCGAAGTAGTCGTCGTATTCCCGAACGCCATGCACAATCGTCCTGAACAATGACCTGCTCATCCTAAAGCGCCGGCGAAATTCATGAGGCAAGTTCGTCGGATTGTCGGTAAAGTAATCTTGGTACAAGAGCATGTGCCCAGTTGCTCTGTTGCGTTCCTTGTTGGGCCTCCGCCCCTTCTCTGATCTTCCAAACTTCGGCGCCGCGTCTTCCTCGATCGCAGCCTGTAGAAGTGCGGCCATGACCATCTCATTCTCCTCGATGTCGGCCACAAGGGCGGCATCCTCCTTCATCATTTCAAAAAACATGACCTCGTCGTCGCTGTCCATGGCCTATTGGACGAAAGAAAGCAATGGAACAAAGCCACAAATGAACAATCAACCAAATGAGCCTACGGACGAATGGTCGAACAGGTTGCGGGCGGGGTGGGAGGAAAGAAGAGGCGTACCCGGCTTAGAAACTAGCTACGCCGGCGCTGGACTGGTCGCAGACAGGCGGGGAACGGCGGCACGTGGGTCTGCGTTGCCGCTCCGGCTAGGTGCCCAAGGTGCGAATCAAGCAGGCGGCGACGAGAGTGGCGGCGATGGTGCGAATCACCGACGAGAGAAAAATAGAAGGACGGTGTGGGGAGCGAATGATTCAGGTCACGCCATGCTGTCTCTATGACGGGCGGGCCTCCCCTGTCAGACGTATGTCCGCCCCCATGTCCGGCACCCCCGAAGACGCCTCCAATTGGAGGCCTCTTCGGGGGTGCCGGACATGTTTTTGATCGGGGTGAGCCTTTGGGGGGTGCCGCTGGTGGCGTTTTTGGCCATCCGGACCCCCAATAGGCCTTTGGGGGTCATTTGGAGGACCCCGGTGAAGATGTTCTTAACGCCAACACAAAGGTACACAGCCGGAGTACATGAGCAGCAGCGTAGCAAGTGAGAAGGGAAATCAGATCAGAGATTCAGAGATGAGGACGCAGCGAAATGCTCTGTCTTTCCGCACGCTGATCGTGATGGCTTTCATGCTCATATGTGCTTTCCAGGCCGTCTACGTACAGGGAGGTAAAATACCCTTTCTTTCGTTTGCTTGATTTCAGTTCAGTTACTGCCTTTTCAGGGCCTGCCATTTCATTCAGAATATTTCGTTAAATTGAAAATTAGATCCAACTAATTCATGCTAGTAGTCTACCTGAAGCATTGTATCCAACACTAACTGTGCAGTTCATTTACCGTTTGTCCATGCGTGATGCAGGGAGAGGCGGCTACAGTAAAGAAGTCGGGCTAATTTTTTTAAATAATATTTTTTTAAACAGAAATTCGGAATCTAGCACGTGTTTTGGAGAAATTCGGAATCTAGCGCGGTGTCATCACGGCCCGTGCCGAAACAACTGGTTTCGGCACGGCCGGCGCCGAAACAAGGCCTCTGCATGTCGGCCTGCGCAGCGGCAGGCGTGGCCCACCTCTTTTGGCGGCGCTCGAGCCGAAACTTGCGCTTTTGGCGTGGCCCGTGCCGAAACATGCCTTTCGGCCCCGCCCGTGCCGAAAGACGGCAGATAACTACGGTGCCGGTACAGTCCATGCATCTGAGTCAGGGGTTGATCTTAGTGAATTTGAAAATGTGGAGATTCAGTTGACAGAGCCAGAGAAAGTGCAAATCAGCGGTGTCCAGTGGTATTTTACGGTGAATTTTGGGTATGATCCTAATTACTGGACTGTTAGGATTCAGTCGGTATGGACCAAATCCTGGTCAAATATTCGCTGGGAGTTGTTGCCGCTTGATCGGACAAATCAGTGGGTTTCTTGGCTAGCATCATGCAAACGCCGAGGGACAAAACTAGAAGTCCTAGTGTCGTTTGTTCTGAAGCCGAGGTGAATGAGATGGAACGAGAATATATTCCGGAACCTGCTCTTATGAGAACTGGCAGAGGAAGACGGAACTCGCGTCGAATCCGGAATGATATGGACGAGTCTGAAGCTGGTGGATGTACTAGACAGTGCTTACTTTGCCATCTTTTTGGGCATAGAGAGAAGTATTGTCCCAAATACGGCCTAGGACCTGATCCTGATCCTGCAGTCATTCCTGATCCTGTGCGTGGTCGAGGAAGTCGAGAAAACCGAGGAAACCGAGGAAACCGAGGATGTGCCCAACGTGGCTAGCACTACATTCCAATTTCTATGTGTGTATCCCTATGGTTTAATTTGTATGTGTCCGAACTATGTTGTAATTTGTATGTGTCCGAACTATGTTTTAATTTGTACGTGAATTTGTATGGTTTAATTTGTATGTGTCCGAACTATGTTTTAATTTGTACGTGAATTTGTATGGTGTAATTTGTATGTGTCCGAACTATGTTTTAATTTGTACGTGAAATTGTATGGTTTAATTTGTATGTGTCTGAACTATGTTTTAATTTGTACATGTCTGAACTATGTTTTAATTTGTATGTTTGTTATTTTTAATGTTTTAATTTGTACGTGCCCGAACTGTGTTTTAATTTGTATGTTTGTTAATTTTTATGTTTTAATTTGTACAGATGGTTGCACATGCGTTGCTCAGTGAGGTGATCGATGGAAAACATCGTGCAAAGATTTGGGAGGGTGGTGACAAACCGAAGATCTTGCGTACGCGGGGTCCAACATACAACTGGATGATACACCCTGATTGGGTTGATCGGTACGTATAAGAGAATATATTGATTATTTTGTTATGTTGTACGATATGACGAATAATTTATGATAGGTCACTGACGAATAATTATGTTCGACAAAATTTTGTTGCAGTTTATCTTGGTCTGGTCTCTTACCTATAGCGCGCCTAGTTGAGGCGACTCGGCGGGAGTGGCTACATATTCCACCAGATCAGCTCGGGGCCCCAGATATTGATGTGCAGGTTGATGCATCTCGACGCATCAATCCAGACAGGTCACTGCTCTGCTGCTTAGTTGATCGATGGAGGCCCGAGACCCACACTTTTCACTTTCCGTGCGGAGAGATGGCACCGACTCTTCAGGATGTGTCATATCTGTTGGGTCTCCCACTGGCGGGCGCGGTCGTAGGTCCTTTACAGGCTCCAGATAATTGGCGTGACGAAATGCAGGCACGTTTCGCAGGGATACATCCGGAAAACCCGCTCTTAGAGTACCAGCGACACGGTCCTCGGGTTTCATGGTTGAGCAAGTTTCAGGTAAGACTGTTAGAATTATGAGTTTTATTTTTTATTATCAACAAACTTGTACTTACTCAGTTCGTTTTGTATGATCAATGCAGATTGGAGTTCTAGGATACCCGGATGCCGCGTTGACTGAAGCGCAGATTACTAGATGTCTGGAGGCATACCTGCTGTGGCTGTTCGGCAAGGTAATGTTCATTGACTCCCACGTCGACACTATTAGTGCGCGCTTCATCAATATGGCGCGAGAGATTGCGGAGGCACATCACGTTGAGGACATAGTGCCACGGAGTTTTGGGTCAGCTGTCTTAGCCGCCACGTACCGAGCTATGTGTTCGGCATGCACGAAGAATAAGCGTTCCGCTTCGCTTCTTGGCTGTCCACTACTGTTGCAGTTTTGGTCTTGGGAGAGGTTCCCTATCGGTAGGCCTGACGTCGACGCTCTTACACCCTGGGAGTACAGGCTTCGTTGAGACAAACCTAGTCGCTTTGCCTACTATTGGTAGTATGTGGGCGCGTAGAGAGATAAACTTGCACATCATTTAATTTTTCAAACTTCTTATTTTGGTAAACTTGCACATCACTTACTTACTAGTTTATCTATTTGCAGAGACGGTACGCGGGCCAGCAGGTTAAAAACTGCTACGAGTCCTTCACGATGCAGTTTGATCAATTGCAAGACAATCAGGTTATATGGGAGCCGTACCGTCCTGACAGGGTGCAGGCGAGATACCCCGGCGGGATTTCTAGCTTGTGCCGGAGGGATGAAAACTACTGGTTCACTCGAGCCCGCATTGTTTTCGATGTCACGGTGGAGGAGATGGCCCAACAACGTGTCATGAGACATTTTGGCAAGCGACAAATGTCGGAGCCTCCCACTAGAGTTCCCGCCCTTCCTCCACACATCCACAGGTATGTTTTTAATCAACTGTGTTTACACCAAGAAATTTGGAATGTACTTTTCTAATTACACTACGCCTACATGTTTCAGATTGTCGCGACAAGGAGATAGATCTCTGGCATCTTGGCTACAGGCACTTAATCCGTACATAGCGGAATGGGCGAACGCGACGGCTAATGTATGGCCCGCGGATGAGCCATTTCTGCTACATGATTTCAACTTATATCTGCGGACGTACAGACAGTCCACTCGACTTCGCTTAGTGCCCACGTCCCAGCCTGATCAGTTGCCACCTCCTTCTGTTACGGACATGTACCCACTTGAGGCTATTGGGGGAAGCAGATACTACGCGGTATGTACTTCACTAATATTGGTAAATGCATGTCTCAATAATCGACACTAACATTTTGTTTTCCTACAACAGGCAGGCTTGATACAAGACATTCAGAGCGACGTTGCCGACTTTGCCCCACTGCCGCAACAAGTGTCTTGGTTCAAGCGTCTGGAGGACAAGCTACGACGTGTGTACTCTGTTCTTACTTGTGCCGGCGCTGCAGACGTTGCGGCACACGGCCCAGCACCGCGCCCCGCGTGCCCCGCGCGCCAGTCACTCTCCCGGACTCCACTTATTCAGGATGCACAGGTATCACCCTCCCGTCACTCCACAGGTCGACAGGACCCCTGACCACGTCATACAGTAGTACAGAGTCCTCGCCCACGACCTACATACGAGCATGGTAGTTCGTCCCACCAGCCAGATCCTTCTCAGTCCGGTCCATCACAGCCAATTCTGTACGAGCAGCCAGATCCTACCCAGCCTGGTAGTTCGACGTGGCAGCCGCCACCTATGTACGGGCTCGGGATGCCGCCTTCGTACGGGTATGGCATGCTGCATGGTTACCAGTTCGCGATGTCGCAAGGTTACGGGATACATCCACCTGAACGTCCCGTGTGGAACCCGTCTCCTATTCCGATGACTCAGTTTCCGGTACACCTCGGTAAGTACTTTATAATACTCGCATTTATTTATCATGTCCACCAAGACGGACTACTGACGTAACATCTACATGTATAGGTGGGAGTGACGACTCTCCACACACGGAGCTGCACGACGACCAGCCGTACCAGACTCCACCACCGCCGCCGACGCAGGAAACACAGGAGGAGCCGTTGCAAGGCCGAGGGATGCGTGACCACCGCGCTCCGAGACGCTTGTCACCTTCTGGGCCTCGACCGCGTAGACAGCCGCGGACACGTCCTCACAGAGATGAGTGATACTACTATCTACTACTATCTGTGAGACATATTTCTATCTAGGTACTACTATCCGTATTTCTATTTCTATGTGAGACATATTCATATTTATGTTTGTATGAGACATATTATCTATGTACGAGACATATACATATTTATGTTTGTATGAGACATATTATCTATGTATGAGACATATTATTATCTATGTACGAGACATATCAGAGGAAAATAAGTTGTACGACACATATTATTAAACAAACATTGCAACTTACACAGACAGCACGAAAAGTGGTAGTACCGACAACACAACATAAATTGAAAAATAAAAGTCATCTACCATCGACACAGCCTCCCGCGTCACTCTTCCCCTTCGACGATGCTGCACCCTTGCCCTTCGACGACGCCGCACCCTTGCCCTTCGACGATGCTTCAGCCTTGCGTTTCGACGACGCTGCACCCTTGCCCTTCGACGCCGCCGCCGCTGCTGCAGCTCTCTTGCTCGCTTCAGTGGGCATGAAGATATCATCTTCGTCCTCGCTCTCCTCGACCTATAACATCGGTGTACGAAAAGCATCCAACATATATGCTTCAGTGGGATATGTTAGCTTCTTCTTCTGCCACCTAGCATGCAGCCTCACGAGTTCTTTTTCTATTTCCTTGTAATTCCTCCATGGCCACCCATGCCTAGCTAGCTTCGCTGATAGCTCACGGAGATGAGGTGGATGACTAACAATATCTTCGAATGGGATCTCCTTATTGTCTACCTTGAACTTGGCCGTAAACTTTAAAAGGAGTGCCGACATTCCTGCCGGGAAACTACCATCTGAAGGAAAACTCGACATGTTCGAGTGAGTGGACTATGCTTAAGAACTCGACATCTCCTCCTGGGGTTTTTATAGGACGAGCACAGAACAATTGGCGGGAGCAAGTCTAGCGGGAAAATAAAAGGCAGGAGCAAGTTTGGCGGGAAAATTAGGCACGGCAGAAAAATGGCGGGAGAAGAAGGGCGGGAGGAAAATGGCGGGAAGAAAATGGCGGGAGAAAAAAGCGGGAACAATTGACCGCGAAACAAATTTACTCGAGAAAACCAAAATATGCGCGTTGCCGGGAAATATGAGCGGGAAAATAATGGCAACATTAGCGGTGGCGGGAAATATGAATATATGGGCCAACAGTCGGGAAAAAAAAAGTAAAATGCCACTTTCGGCACGGCCAGAGCCGAAACACGGCAACAGCGCGCTATTTTCCAAATTTCTGGAAAACGTGCGCTATTTTCCGAATTTCTGTTTAAAAAAATATTATTTTAAAAAAAAATTCAAAGAAGTCGTCGCTTCTGCCGATCCACTGAACCCAGGCAGCACGCCGGCCACCCCTAGAGGCAAGCCTTTGCACCGGTGGTGGATGTAGCATGTGTACGGTTGCCCACCTGCAGCTCCATAACTTTACAACATGAAAGAAGGACCTCCCATTTACCAGTTACCGTTGGCATGTATCGGACAGAATTATATATGGAGAATATGTTGCAGAATAAATATCCGTGGAGGCTTTCAAACTATACCGGTTTAAGGTCTCGGCCTCTTCAGTTGCATTACGTGTGATGTTATTTACTTATTTTGTGTGGTCTATCCAATGTAAGGGAACTTCTTGTCCTCTATACTGGAGTGCATGTGATATTTTATTGTGGAAACCGAAATATAAATTAAGAGATCATAGTTCTATGATTAAGTTCCCGCGAAAACTTTATAAGCCCATCAATTTCACTGTCCTAGTGGATTTTAAGTAGAATTATTTGTTGTCTGAGTCACACGGTAATCTTGATGTGTTCGAAACAAAAAATGAACAGGAACATGCCTATAAATTCTCTGTTTCAGAAGCCACTATGTCTTGGGAGCAAATACCACCAAAGTTCGAGTCCCACGGGGAACAAATTTATGAAATTCTCACCAAAGAGCGCTTCTACCTTAATGAAAATTCAACCCCCGCTCTAGCACTGGCGGAGCTTAGTGGAGGCGAAATTGGGCCGCTGCCCCCCAGCCCAGCAAAGATCACTAACATATTCCCTAGTAGATAGCCCATTTTTTTGATAAAGAGTATATATTAATATCGCGGAGATACCAAATACACCAGTCTCTGCAACAACGCAATAACCTAGGGTATTACGGATGCACACAGCCGAAAAACAATAAGAAGAAGAAACAAAAAAGAAAAGTCCCGCTACAGAGTTACAGTCATTGCAGCAGCAGCACAACCACCACCAAGACAACACCTGATGTCAAAATCTCCATAAGCAACACCTTCAAGAAGGAAACAGTGCACAACCGTCGTCGTCGCCCGATCGAAGATCTTGGGTTTTCACCCTGAAGATAGTCCCCGCTCTCAAAATAATGTCTTCAACAAGGTCATTGTCAGACACAACCAATTAAGGCCAGACATTGGATTTTCACCCTGAAACGTAAGATTTTGAACTTCACCTGTGATGTCGCCCCACTTGCATACTGCTGCCACGATTCCTAAAGCTCCAGGCAAGTTCCTCGTCGCCGCAAAGGCTCCAATCACCATTGCCAGTCCTCCAATCTCGGCTTCCATGACATTCTCCGCCTCTGACTTCACCATGGATTTGGCCATGGTGGCAACAAAAGCAGAGCTTCACGCCGCTCCCTCCGGCGTGACCGAATCCCATCCGATCCAGCAATCTCTAGACATAAACGTCCATGCGATATCGTCGGCGGAGCCTTCCGGAACCTGACACTCCGGCCAGATCAAGGAGGACAGGGGTTAGGTAGATCTTCGTCTTGTCGCAAGAGGAACCCTAGGACCGCCGCCATTATTCTTTAGCCTCGCAGGCCCGGACTCCGCGAGACCACTTCCAGCAGGAACGGCAGCAACAGAGAGGGTATACCAGCGCACAGCTTATCGCCGGCTCTAGCTGGATCCATGCGGCCCAGATCGGACCCCTAGGGTCCAGATCGAGCCAAAGAAATCCTGGAAGACCCCCGATCTGTACCGCCACCAGGACGGCCGGGCACCGGCGGCACCCCACCGCCTCCACGCCGCCACTCCGCCAGGCCTCAAGCGCCGGTCACCGACCGCGCCGCCCCGTGTCCGCCACCTACGCCCCACCGCCTCCGTGAGCCGCCACCGCGGGGCACCTCGCCTGCCCACCGTCTTTGATGGGATGGGCGCCGCCACCACCACCGGAGTCGGCAGCAGCAGCGGCAGAGCCCATAGAGTCGGTCAAAATTGGCCCAATCTCCACCACTGTCCTCTAGACCTTTTAATTTGAGATGCAAAGCGCAGACTTACAAGCCAGGCCGCCAATCGAGATTTCTCATGGTTACCTTTTAATTTAGCATATGTAGGCAGAGTTGTCCCTTTTGAAAACTGGATCTTTAGTCCATTCTAAGTACTTTGTTATTTATTCTTTAGAATAAGAAGGTTTCGTAGGCATGTGCTTCATGGCGACTGGTCGTAAAGCATGGATAGGTGGAAATGCGCAAGGCTGGAAATAATGGTTACGGCTATTTGAAGATACAAATCGCTTGTATGAGCCAAAACATTCATTAGTGCAGTGGCGGAGCTAGTGTAGAACCGTTGGGTTCATATGAACCCAACAAAAGCCTACAAAGCTTTGTTAAATTAGCCCGTGATAATACTATTTAGTAGAAGATTACACTACAACATAAAGAGTTGAACCCAATGAACTTTGGCTCTAGCTTCGCCCCTGCGTTAGTGTTTTGTTCAGATGAATATAACATAATTTTAGCAACACAATGTGGGTTCCGAACTATCGATATTTTGTTTCCCCGGGCTTGGATTGATAGCAAAGACAACAATTAGATGATCATACAAATTTACGGCTTAGAAATAGATGGTCTAGTTTTGCTGAAATTTCCTAGGAATTTTAGATGGTTGTTCTTTTCAGCTTCTATAGTGCTAGTTCGGTTTGTAGGATTTGAATCCAGAAAGTTTTCTTATGGTCTACTGTCCACGCAGTTACATAAGAAAATTTTCCTTACACTGAACCTCATTGAAATGTTCCTTTATTTCTATATGACAGCTGTGTACGTACACACAATTCTTCAGAAAAATTCCGCGTTTTTTCCTGAAATGCAAGCAAACGACACATTAATTAAAGTTTATGTCTCCATTCTTGTAGAGTTAACATACCATTGTGTTCTACTACAAAGTTTTTCTAGTCGCATGTTGGAAAAAATCTTTTGAAGCAAACAAGGCCCTAATGATTTAACATCTTGTTCTCTCATTGGCAAGTTGATCTAGGCCGTGTACACCGTTTCTAACCTGAGTCATGGCTTCGAGCTAATGCCTAGGCCCTTGTGTAGGGTCGGGCGGCGGCGGCGTATCCCACGTCGTTTCCCCTCTCTAGGGCACAGTCTTGAAGATCATCGCTCCGCGCTTCCCTTGGACTGGACGTGTATGACATCGTGATTGGAAGGTGCCCCGTGGGCGATGTGTGGGTTCTGTACGGCGGCTTGCGCAGTAACGACGATAATGGTGAGTGATGGTTTGGTCGTGGCATGACCCTGCGGTCGGCTCTGCTTCGCCGTGTGAAGTCGGAGCTGCTATGTTTTCTTGTTTTCTTGCATCTACCTTTGAGCGGCATACAATGACCTGCAGGGGGCGCTCAAGTGGTAAAGTTCGTCTTCAGTGCAGGTCTTGCACATCTCCTTTCTAGAGCTCATCATTAGAATCGGAGCCGTCGGCCTCTTTGCAAAGAGTCATCTGTTTGGCATAGGCCAGCGTGGGCTTCTCGACGCCGCTTTGGCGATGATCTCCTTGGTAGTCTTCTGGTGAAGTCGGAGTCGCTGCAGAGTGATTACGATGACATGGGGGCCAACCTCAACGTCGATTATCGCTTCGGTGGTGTGTGAGCAGCTTGTGTGGTTACTCAGGGTGGCTTTGTGTGTGCTCGCGACGGTCGTGCTCAATGACTGTCGGCGAGTGTGTTTATTCTGGTCTTGGGCCGGTTTCCCACTAATTAACCAGCCAACCCTATGTCTTTTTATTTATCAATGAAAATAGCAAGTCTATTGCCTCGTTCAAAAAAAAAATTACAGTGGGCGTTATACTTCGTCGACGGTGAATGAGTGAATGCAGCATCTATGATAGACTGCTGACGAAAACAACGACCACGGCTGTCTAAACTCTAAACATAGCTTTGCAAAAAAAAAAATAGCGACTTACTAGCAATGTGCTAGCTTTACCCCAAAATTCCAGAAACAAAAAAAATGCAAAACTAAAGGTCACTGGCACCATTGACGTGAGTCAACGCCCAATACTCTTGTGGGCCATTCTCGAATCTGATGAGTGGATCATATGGAAGCTGTGCTCACATCCACGTTAACGACCGATGCATTTGTGAACCATTTTTTAATTTGATGAGTGGATCATATGGAAGCTGTGCTCACATCCGGGGGACTCTGTCGTGTGGTATATACTGAGCCTTAGCCCCAACACAAGTTACAGAGCCCACAGCGTGTAGAGAGGCAGCAGAGCAAAGCTAGTGAGGAAGGGATCGGAGATGGTGCAGCGACATGCTTTATCTTTTCCCAAGCTGCTCGTCATGGCTTTCGTGGTCATGTGTGCTTTCTTGGCTGTCTCCGTGCAGGGAGGTACAGTACAATACCATTAGTGCAATCAGCAACACCATCTCTCATTTGCTGGATTCAGTTCAGTTACAATACTTTGTCTCGCTTTTGCTGGCTTCAATGAAAATTACCACTAATAGATTAATCCCATCAGATTAATCACAGTATCAGACAACAATGGAAACGGTACCTCCCGAGCCTCGTGCGCCGCTAGGCCGCAAGAGACTGCCCGACCTCTTCGCGCGTTGCTTTTCTTCCTACATTTTATTTTGACGTTGGTGGTCTCTCCCGCCCGCCCCGTTATGGATGCAAGCTCCGACCTCCTCCGGTTATTCCGTTATTTACCACCATCCGATGATCTGGTCCAATCTGGCCGGGCTGATCTGGTTGGACGGACCCTTCATGGTGTGTTGGCCACCGGGGGCCACCATCTGGCCCAAGCCTACCAATCTGGCCGGGAATTTTGGATGATGGTGGTTCGTGTGTGCCCCAAGCTAGCCAATCTGGCCGGGGCTTTTGCACCATCTCTTCTTTTTTCGTGGTGTTTTTCGTGTACCGAGGCTCGAGGTATAGGGTGAAAACCCTACACCTGACCTTCATTGGTTATGTCAGGTAATGGCGGTTTCTGGCAGCTTAATTGTTGAAAGCATTGTTTGTTGGTCTCGGTCTTTTGTCAGGGTGAAAACGCATTATCTGATTGGATTGGGCAACGACGACACTCATTCACAGTTCTATTCATCGAGACGTCACTATTAGAGACATTTTTATGCAGTACGGGTGTGGTCATTGGTAGTGATTTGGGCATCGTTGCTGCGAGTCGCTGATCAGTGTGGCAGGGTCTTTGTTTTGTCCTTTTGATTGTTTTGTTTATGTGTATCCTTAGTATCTAAATATGTTCTTAACATTATATACTTGATATATTTTAAGTATTAATACATAATATCAGACAATAATAGTTGCAGTATTTTAATTAGCCAGTCATGCATGACACAGGGAGAAGGGGAAGCTCACAGCACGTTGGAGTAGGAAGGCCTTTACCAAATCCAAGCCGCCGGCCTTACACTGGTCGCGGATGCAACAGTATTTACAACTGCCCCGGGTCCGGGTACCAACCACCTCCTGCAGCACCATAACTTACGAAGGAAATCTTTTTGATTACCAGTTACCACTCTCATAAACCAGACATCAGCATCAAGCATATGAAGAAAATATGTTACGGGATAAATATATGTAGGTGCTTTGAAACTATACCCTTGAGGTCTTAGTCTATATTGTTGCATTACAAAAATAGTAGTATAGTTTTGAATTCCTGTTGTTTATCCCTCGAATGAGACCTTGTTCCCCCTGTATAAAGGAAGGTGGACTAGATGATATTTTGTACTGTAGAGAACAAATATATATCAAGAGCCAAGTATGGTACTATATGCCGGTGACGGTTCTCTCTATGAATTTCCTTGCCTATGTGGATTGGAGACGAATTATTCGATGTGATTTGTAAGATCCACGATGTGCAACAACGTGGTATAATCTGAGCAGTAAGATGGTGGGCATGTAATTAAGATGTTGTATTGTTGGGAGAGTTGATCATATTGTTGGAGCTCAAATATAAAGAGTGAACACACGGTAAAATTCAAAAGCGGTATCAGGTTGTGACGGACTGATCGATGGTCCCAACGGAGAAGAGGAAGAAAGGAAAACGCTAACAATCATCCGGGATGGGAACGTCTCGCGTCCTCCGCGTCGCGAGCGTGACGCGTGTCCCCATGGACCCCACGTATAACCCATCACCACATCAAGACCCACACCCGTCCACGACCAGCACCAGCAATCCATTCCATCCCCGATCCCGTCGTTCGTCCCCCGCCGCCCGACGATGGGACTGGCCGCGACGGCGCCGGAGCCGTGAGCGCCTTCTCCTGCGCGCCCCTCTTCCTCCTCGTGAAGCTCCGCTTCGACCACCGCCGCATCCCCGGGCCCTCCGAGCTCGCCGTCTACCACGCCACGGCCCCGCAGAACGCGCTCCACTGCGGCGCCGACGCCGCCCAGTTCATCCTCTTCGAGCGGGACTCCTTCCTCGTCCTCGCCGTAGTCTCCGCCGCCGCTGCGCGCTCCCGCTCAACCTCCCTCGAGCGCGGCATCAAGCCCCGGTCCGATTCGCTCCGCGCCAGGCGCCACGTCGTCGAGCTCCGCGCCTCCTGAAAGCTCGACGCGCTGCGCCGGCGCGAGCTCTCCCTCAACGCCTCCGAGGTGTTCCCAGTGGACCGGCGCGCCGTAAGGTCGCCCGCTGACCTGGCCTGGGCGTGCGTGCTCATACTGGAGGCCGTCGCGCCGGCGCTGGCCGATCCGGACACCACGGCCACACCGTCGGTAATACTTGGAGCTCCTAGTAACGATGGACCCGGCCACGCCGGCGGCAAGGACGACGACCGACATACCCGTGTGCCCACCAGATGGTGCTGCGAGCAAGTGCCTGCTTGCTACCACATTGTTTTGGATTTGCACCACAAAGGAATTTTTTGTGCTACAATAGCTTTTTAGTTTTGTATCATACAATTGCTACAACTGTCTGTGTTTTGAGGTGTCATACAGTTATGTGGATTTGCATTATCAGTAGATTTTTTTGCTGCAATCATTCTGTTGTTTTGCTACAATCGTACAATTTTTTTACTACAAGCTCTCCGGCGATGTCTCCGGCGAAATCGATTTTTGCTACAATAACATAATTTTATTGCTATGATATCTCCGGCGAGGTCTCCGGTGCTACCACAGACAAGGCCGGGTGCTGCGATGCAGCGAAGATGGTGCTATCACCGGCAACGGCAGTGCTGCAAACAACAACGGTAGAAGCATTTTTTTCTTCAAATAAGCATTACTACTGACGACGCATGGCATTGTTACCGACAAGTCGACGATGCTACCGATGGCGCATGGCGTTGCTACTGACGAGCCGATGATGCTACCGACGGAATCCAGCAATTCTACCGATTGTTGCTACCGATGAGCCAACGATGCTGCCGTAAGCGCATGGCATTGCTACTGACGAGCCGGCGATGCTACCGGGGGCGCGCGACGTTGCTACCGACAGCAACAACCATGTTACCGACAGCTCGCATTTTGCTCTGTAAAAGCATCTAAGATGGTGCGAGCGGACGATGCCTCGCCGGAGCTCTGGAGGAAGATGCTACCACGGGCACTCCACGTTGCTTAAGCGCCTACCATGGTGATGCTGCATCGGTGACGCCGCGTCGGGTTTCTCCAATGTTGCCAGCGAGGTCTCGTCGGATTTGCTACAACAGCAAAATATTGCGACAAAAAGAACTTTTTTTTCCTCCATAGAAGCATTTCCAACGATGTTGCAATATAACAATTTGTTTGCTATTATAGTTATGTGGTGTTGCTACAATAGTACAAAGATTTTGCTACGGTGTCTCCGGCGAGGTCTTCGTCGATGTCTCTGGGAGAGTCTCCGGCGATGTCTTCGGCCAAGTCGATTTTGCTACAGTAGCATATATTTGTTGCTACGAGATCTCCGGCGAGGACTCCGGTGAGATCTCTGGCGAAGTCAGTCTTTTCTTTTTTGTGTTTTTGTGGGCGAACCGGTTTTTGCTACATAGGAGCAAAAGCAGGTTATCATTTGTTAGATGGTGAGGTCTCCGACGCGAAACCAGACTTTTCTTTTTTTTTGTTTTGTGGGCGAGCCATTTTTTGCTACATAGTACCAAAAGCGGGTTATTATTTATTGCATTGTAGCAAAAGCGGGATTTGGTGAATTTGGAAAAGACAAACGGGACACGTGTTGATCAGGGGACCCAGGGGATCGTAAGCTAGGATCCCCGGGGGACGCCTAGTCCTTCCCGGGAAGAAAAGCATCTACGGAGTAGAACCGATTTCATTCTCTGTTTCTCGTAGACGAACGTAAATTGTAGTGGGCTACTCTGATGGACCATTTGGATCATAGATGAGTCGGTATTCCCTCCGTTTGAAATTACGTACATGTCGTTATAGATTTTTCCATGCTCCATTATGAAATTAATTTTGACGAAAGTTATATGCATATATCGGTGAAACATCAAAGTTACTTCGAATTTTTGTTCTTAGAAATCTTATAATTCTCTTTTACATTACAAATCCAAATCATTTTCAATAGATAGGTGCCAAAGTAACAAGATTGTGAGTACACGCATTGTAGGAGAATGTGACTACTGATGTAGGGATGGACACGGTGTTTTGACTCGTGGGTCTAGATGCACTCGTTATGAAAATGTATTTTAAATATATTTCAAAATATCAAAAAAGTTCAAACAAATATTGTAGGGGTACATCTAGACATTCTATGTTTGCGCAAAAAAAATCACGAAAAAGACATTTTTGTGGGCTATGCAAACAGGATAAAAAAAGTATTGTACAAAGTTGTTTTTGTAGCACCGGGATTTATCTTTTTACACAGCCAACAAAAAATTTCATTTTTCCGCGAGACTATGTACGAACATAAAATGTCCGTATGTACACCCAAAACAAAAAGGCGTGTTTTCCGCGAGATTACATGCCTTTTTCTTTATACATAGAAGAGGATCAAACAAAAAGGCGTGTTTTCTTTATAGATAGAAGAATCAAACTATATACCTTGGTTTTATCCTCTTCTATAAAAAAAGGCATGTTTTCTCCCTTTCGCAAGAAAAACACCCTGCCTCTTTGGTATTGAAATCTTGTACTATGTAAGCCAGTGCATGGATTTCTTGTCTAGGCACCCACTCCACCAAAACTTCGCTATAACATCTAATTCGTGGTTGGAGTATCTGAATGATGTCCTTGGTTTGCAGCTGAGCTGAATATGTTATTGTTGATGTTCTACAGTGTTCAGAGGTAGGGGTACAATAGCTTAAGTTTGATTAACAATGGAAACGGATATGCGGGATCATTCTCCTAGTTCGGATGATGGATCAAGATCATCCCGTCAAAACAAACCTCACGACGATGGCTCCCTTGGTGGGAACGGAGCCGACGGTGATAATGTGAGTCACATGTATATTGAATTTTTTATGGCTACAAACGACATGTCAACTAAAATTTTCTTGTGTTTAAAATTGTGTAGATGGACGTTGGTAGTCATAACGAGGAGAACTATCCTGAGGAATCGTACTCGGATAACATGTGTGAGGTATGCTTATTACTTTTTTGTATGACAAGCAATGAATAAAATGACATCTTGTATGTCTTTGCATTTAATTGTGTAGTTCATAACCGGTGCTCACAATGAGGATGAATATTACAGGGTTTCAGACATGGACTTTGGGTATGATGAAGATAAGAAAGAAGCACTCGAACTTGATGAATCACAGTCGGTAAATAACAGGTAAGTATATATGTTGTTTATTTCTTTATAGCAATCAATTAATGAATGCAAGTAATGAAATGGTTGTTTATATGTATTTGTTTTTTTGTTGTGTAGGCGATCGCCGGTGATCAAAATGCGCATGAATATGATGGGAAATCGGACATGGACGTTGAGCTTGATAAGCAAGAAGCAGTGGATAGTTGCTGGAAAACCCTTTGGTTCTGAACCGGCAGCTTACTTGTTCTACGAAAGCTATGCAAACGATCATAACTTCAATATAAGAATGGAGAGGGTAAAAAAGGGAACATTCCTTTTGGAGAAGACGCTTGAGGGGGTGTTTGTTTCAGCTTTTCTGGCTTTCCACAGAAATAAGCAGCCAAATCCAACCAAACGGGGCTGCTTCGGCTTTGGGCTTTGACAAAGCCATCGAAGGAATACACGGAGAGGAGAAAGCACCTCTGGGGGTGCTTTCCGCGGCTTCCCGCAAAGGGGCGCGAAGTGTTTTCTGAAGTAGACATGTCCTTCACTGTAATTACGAGCAAATGCCACCCGACCCCGACCCCGACTCCTTCCCCAGCCGCGACTCTTTTTTTCTGGTGCTCGCTCCCCTCCCCTCCAGCCCCGACCCCAACTCCCAGCGCCGCCAGCTCCTCGCTGCCCTTCCGTCGGCGAGCGCCGCCGACGCCCTACCTCCTCTCCGCCCGAGCTCCTCGCTCCCTTCCCGCCATCTCCTCTCTCCCTCCTGCCGGCGAGCGGCGCGCTGCCGACCCCATCCTTGCCTGAACTCGCCACTCGACCTCCTCCCTGTCGCCGTCCCCACCGCCAAGCTCCTCCCTGCCGTCCTCGTCGTCCCCACCGCCGTACCTCCTCCAGCCGCCGGACCTCCCCGCCGCGGAATCCTGGTTCGCGCCGCCGGTAGTCCGCTCGCGGCAGCTCACCTCCTCCTCGACCTCTGGTGGGGACGCCTCCGCCGCCGCCCGCCGCCCAACCTCGCCATCCAGGGCCTCCGCCGCCGCCCGCCGCCCGACCATCCATGTGCTGTGATGTTGCTTGCTGCTACTGTTGTACATGTCGTTGCTTCAATTTTGTGTAATGGTATGCATATGTATTTTAGACAAATATATCTTATCAATTATTATTTTTGTTTAATTTTCTGTTGTGTGATGGTACGAATAGTTAGAGATATGCTTGTTCAGTTGAATCAGTAATACAAATGTCTTCGAAATTGTGACCGGTATTTTATAGGGACATATATGATTATACAATTCAATCAGTAAATACATATGTACTCGGAACTTTGAGGGTATTTCAGACAAATCCTCAACCCACAGCTAGACAGCCAGCCAAGTCGCCAAACAGTGACATTCAGAAAAGAAGCTTTCCCTGCACAGCCACAGCCACAGCCATAGCCAGCCAGCCACAGCCCAAACAAACAGGCCCTGAGTCTGTATGTGTGCTCCTGTGCGGGGAGGCGACAAGGCAAGTTCCGGACCATGGATGGCCGCACCCGTAAGCTAAGATCTGAGTCTCGGTGCGACTACAAAGGGCAACTCATCAAGATGCGTGATAGATCACGTGGGGTTTGGTTTGTTGCGAGGTTTGACGACTAGCAACCATATTCTAGATAGACCGGACGAAGTCCAATTTCTTTGGTCTCATAGAAAGATCAGCTGAGATCTTAGCATTGCAAGCCGCTGGGGTCAGAAAGCACGCTATTATGAGGACATTCATCAGCAGATAAGGAGGACAACAATTAGGTAAAAGTATGATTCGATAAGGTCGGGTTTTCTTCCCGCAGAAGGTTTCCCGACCGTGTTCAACTCTTATTTTCTTTCTTTCTGTGTAATGAAACTATTTGGCCACGTCATTTTCCTCCGTAATAATACAAAAAAAATACGGTTTGTTTTTTGTCAATGGCTAATTTTGCATATTTTTTACTTGATGTTTATGGAAACCATGTGCCTTCATCAATTCAATATAGCTAACACATCAGTTTAAAAGAACTACATGTACATTTTATTCAACATAACGGCTGAAGTACAACAACAATGTAAACAGAAGTAAAGTGAACGAGTTTAACAACCAAAGTACAACTGCGTTTTAATGAAAGTACAGACGAGTGTCGTGGTTCATGCTACCTAGGACCGGTGTCTTGGATCCTCGGGCGACTGTACCGCGGCGGCCTACTGATTCTCGTCCGCGGCGTGACCTTTAACTGTCCCAAACAAACGTGATATGTCGGAAGTGCACCCGCGGCATGAGACGGCGCCGGTCGGCAAGGAGCCGGTGTGTGGGAGTGATGGGAGAGGCGTGTGGTGTCTGTGTGGGTGGAGTGGTGAGAGGTAGAATATAAGGTGTTGTGTTTTCTTTTCAATTTTCTTTCTCTATTTTTTGTTTTTTCCAGTTTTAACTTTTTCAAATAAAAATCATGAATACATGGACATTTTCTCTAGATACGTAATTTTTTTATAAAAGTTTTTCTATTTTAATTTTTTTATATAACCCAAAACTAAGTTTAAATTTTGCAAGTCAAAATGTTTACTGGTTACAAAAATATTCACACAAATAAATTACATTCAGGGATTAAAATAAAAGTTTACATGGTTCGAAAAAGCGTTACAGGTTCAAAAGGTATGTTAACGACTTCAAAGAATATTCATGTGTAGTCGTATGTTTTCACTTATACGAAACGCATGTCCGTTGTAACGGGAGTGGAAATCTATTTCACGAAGGCGCATAAAGTAAAAAAAATTTGGCATGGCGGAGCACCTATTCAGATAACGTTGGGCACAATGATAAAATGTGAATTATATTTTCTTCGATACAGTAATATATTTATAAATACACTATAAAATAAACTTAAAGTTGATAATTTTTTTGATATTCCTAAAAACTAAACCAGTACGTTTTATTGGGCTGCATTTGGTGCGGCCCGTGAAACCTCTCACGTAGGCGGAGCTCCCCTAAAGCCCTCATGTGGGTAGGACTATGGAAAGGGAACCCTTTCCGAAGCGCACTGTAGTCATGAGAGGAGGACACGTGGCCAGCTCAGGACGATCCCCCGTGCAATTAGCACGCACAGCCTTCGTCTATTCCCCTAGTCCCTCCGGCGACTAGGGTTTTTCTGCCTCCGATCCCGACTTCACGTCGGTGAGGAGTTATTTCCGTTCCCGGCTTCTTCTAGCCGGGCTATATACTTCCCGAGACTGCCCTGTTCTCGATTCATTGGTTGGGTCGTGAACTTTCTCCTTGTTCTGCGATCTAAAAGTTGAAGATCCGATCTAAAGTTTGCACCAAATCATGGCGTCTGCGTCTTCTGCGAGTTCTGCAAGTCAGATTGATGCTTTGGCCGAGAAGGGGAAACCAATCGATGACCTGCTCCAACGTCTGGGTATCGAGGATGATGAGTTTGATGATCTGATTCTTGAGGATGAATCGGAAGTTCCCTTGGAAGGTATGAAGTGGATGGCCCTAGCAAGGGTGCTTACTACAAACTATTTCAGCCCCCAAACTTTTGAGCAACACATGAAGGTGGCCTGGAGTCCTGCTAGGGACGTGAAGTTTACAGTTCTTGAGGATAACCTGTTCACAATCCAGTGCTTCTGCCTTGGAGATTGGCTGAAGGTTGAGCAAGGTGGGCCATGGCACTTTCGCCAGAATGCGGTGATCATTGAACCTTATGATGGATTAGCAGCCCCGGAAACAGTTAATCTGAACTTTATATCGGCATGGATTCAGATACACAAGTTGCCTATTGGGTACCGTAATAAACCTTTGATCACAAACCTAGTGGAGAAGAGGGTTGGTAAAGTGATAGAGATTGAAACTGATGTACAGGGAGTGGGGAACTTTGTCCGAGCTCGTGTGAAGCTAGATGTCAGAATGGTTTTGGCCCGAGTGGTTTCGATCTCACGAGCAGGGCAGAGAGAGATTTATCATATTAAGTATGAGAAGATCCCAAAATTTTGTGCGGCATGTGGTTTCTTTGGTCATACAAATCTCGAATGTGGTACTGGAGAGCACGACGTAGATAGTTTGAAGTGGGGTGATTTTCTGAAGGCGGACTGGGAGACATGGCATGGTAGAAGGAGTTATGTACCACGAGGTGACTCCCAGGGTGGCCGTGGGAGAAGCCCAGCCGGTGGGCGTGGCCATTCTTTCTCAGGTCGTGGTGAGATCCCTCCTAGCTGGAGGTTTAATGCCAACCCTGTACTGGCTGAAGATCCTTTGAAGAATAATGTCACTAGCCCAATAAAAAATGGTGATACGTCCATGCTGGACAAGGTGAATTCCGAATCTGCTTTGAAGAAGAGGCTCTTTATTCGTAACGGTGAGAAGGAAGGAATTAATGAAGCTGTGGCGAGTGACACTTTACCATCCGATATGCCCATGAGTGGAGATGATGTTGTAGCTGACGAAGTGGATGAGAGTACAGAGAAGGATCGTTCCAAGCGAACAAAAAAGGATGGAGCTAACTCCTCCTTAATAGGATCGGCGAACTCCCGAGAGGAGTTCGTCCGGGAGCAATGAAAACCCAATTTTACAACTGTCGAGGCATGAAGAAGGCTTCGGCAGTTAGAGCTCTCCAGATAGTTGTGGAGAGAATTCGTCCTGATATTCTTTTTCTGTCTGAAACTCATTTGAATAAAGTTAAGGCTGGTAATCTTATGCGTCGGTTGAAATTCGATCAGATGGAGGTAGTGGAAAGTGATGGTCAGGCTGGCGGTCTCTTGATGTTTTGGCATAATGAGCTGAATGTTACTTCTCGGAAAATTCATTCTAACTATATTGATATCAGAATAGATGAATCACTGCCATCGGGTTGGCGTTGTACTGGTATTTATGGAGAGCCGAGTGGTGGCCGAAAACACTTGACATGGGATTATATCCGTGAGTTAAATCAGTTAAGTAACCTCCCATGGCTACTCGGGGGGGATTTTAACGAGATTATGTTTGGGACTGAGAAGGAGGGGGGCAGTACTCGTCCCCAGCGTTGCATGCAGGTTTTTCGAGATGTTTTGTCTGACTGTTCTCTGGAAGATTTGGGGTATATTGGTGACATCTATACTTGGAGACGGGGCAGGATACGCGAACGCCTTGACAGAGCAGTGGGTACACAGTCATTGTCGCTTCTTTTCCCTCAACTAGCGGTAATACATGAGAATTTTGACAGATCCGATCATCGGCCACTGGTGGTGGATACTGAATACCATGCTGGTATTGTTCATGCTAGGCCGATGGGCACAAAAAAATTTGAGGCAAGGTGGATTAGAGAGGAATCAGTCGATGCAATAGTTGAGGCTGCCTGGGAGCGAGCCAAATCAGTCCCTGGTTCGTCGCTTGCGCAAGCTACAGAGGCTGTCCATAAATCTTTACATGACTGGGACAAAGAAGTGTTAAAAGGACCGAGAACTAAATTACGTGAGCTACAGAAGCAACTTAATGATGTAATGTCCGGACCATTGGATGATGATGCATTGAGTAAGCAGAAGGATATCCAAATTGAAATTGAAGATTTGTTGGAAAAAGAGGAGCTGTACTGGGTACAAAGAGGAAGAGTTGAGTGGCTTCGGTCAGGTGATCAGAACACCTCATATTTTCACAATTTTGCATCGAAAAGACGGAAGAATAATCATGTTAAAAAATTAAAGAATGACACGGGCCTGTGGGTAGAAGACGAAGGTGATATGCTACAATTATCTTCAGACTATTTCTCAACTCTTTTTACATCGGAGGTTCAGATGCCAGATCCTGCGGTCATTGCCAAGGTACAGCCGCGTGTCTCACAGATTATGAATGATGCGCTTACAGCTGAGTACACAAGGGAGGAAGTGAAGAAGGCTTTGTTCAATATTGGGGATTTGAAGGCCCCTGGTCCGGACGGGCTACATGCTGTCTTCTATAAGAAATTTTGGAGTGTTATTGGAGAGGACCTCACGGACGAGGTATTGTTGGCTATTAATCTTCGAAAGATTCCAGATAGTTGGAACGATACCACAATCGTTCTTATTCCTAAGATCAAAAATCCTGAGCACATATCTCAGTTTCGACCCATTAGTTTATGTAATGTGGTCTACAAGGTGATTTCGAAACTGATTGCAGCTAGGTTAAAGATCTTCTTACCAGAGATTGTGTCGCCGATGCAAAATGCTTTTGTTCCAGGAAGGCTCATCTCGGATAATTTCTTGGTTGCGTTTGAAAGTTACCACGCAATAAAAAATAGGAGAGTGGGCAGCTATGGTACATGTGCGGTGAAACTTGATATGCACAAGGCGTATGACAGGGTGGAGTGGGAATTTCTGAGACTTATTATGATTCAGCTGGGGTTCGATGTCGGATGGGTGGAGATGATAATGGCTTGTGTCACTTCGGTTCGATATCAAGTCCGCTTAAATAATTCTTTGTCTGATTATTTTACTCCTACTCGAGGCCTCCGACAGGGGGACCCGCTCTCACCATATTTATTTCTGCTTTGCGCTGAAGGGTTAACAAGCTTGATTGCTTACCAGGAAGATCATGGGAATTTACAGGGCGTGAAAGTGTGCAGATCGGCTCCTGCAATTTCTCACCTCCTATTTGCCGATGACTCTCTAATTTTAATGAAAGCAGATAGTGCAAATGCGGCTAGTTTGAAGTGTGCCCTTGATGATTATTGTGCGGCATCCGGACAGTTGGTAAGTGTGGCAAAATCAAGCATCTTCTTTAGTCCGTGTACCTCTGTGGATAGGAGGGTGGAAGTCTGCAATATTTTGGAAATTATGACAGAGGCCATTACAGATAAATATCTTGGGCTACCTCCCCTCGTTGGGGTAGACAGGACAGATTGCTTTCAACACTTAATTGATAGGGCAATAAAATTGTTGAGTGGGTGGAAAGAGAAGATGCTATCATTCGGTGGTAAGGAAACACTAATAAAGGCTGTTATTCAATCTCTTTCAGTCTATGCGATGTCGGTGTTCAAACTTCCCAAACAGATATGCAAAGGGATAATCAAAGCAATATCCCAATTCTGGTGGGGAGATGAGGATCAACAAAAACATATGCACTGGTTTTCTTGGTGGAAGATGTGTATCCCTAAAAAACAAGGAGGGATGGGGTTTAGAGATTTGGAGAGTTTCAACATGGCAATGCTGTCCAAACAATGTTGGCGCCTTCTTTCGGAACCTGAATCCATTTGTGCACAAGTTCTAAGAGCAAAGTATTATCCTTCAGGTGATCTTCTGAATTGTGAATTGAAAAAGGGAAGTTCATATACATGGCAAAGTATTTGGCATGGTATACAAACATTTAAACGTGGTCATATTTGGAGAGTTGGCGACGGAGAGAACATCAATATTTGGGAGGACTGTTGGATTCCTAGCAGCCCAAACAAGAAAGTAATGACCAGACGGGGGAATATTGTGCTCACTAAAGTGTCGGAGCTGATTGATCATGAGAATCGTGCATGGAATGAAGTGCAGATCAGGGATATATTCTGGCAGGGAGACGCGGAAAGAATTCTGAAAATTCCCCTAGCTGTCGGAATGATGGAGGATTTCATTTCTTGGCACCATAATAAGAACGGGATATTCACGGTTAAATCATCCTATTTTCTGGAGTGGGATCATCAACATGGTCGGAAACTGCGTAGGACCGGCCAGGTCTTTGGTTCCTCGGCGGCGAATCCGGTTTGGAAATTGATTTGGTCCCTGCATGCTCCGGCTAAAATTAAAATACATGTGTGGAGGGCGATGCTGGGGGTTATTCCATGCATGGGTGTGCTAGCAAATCGTCACGTTCAAGTCTCAGGTCAGTGTCCGTTGTGCTCAATTGACTGTGAGAGTATTTCTCATGCGTTTTTTAAGTGTGCTAGGGTAAAGGAGGTGTGGACAGGGCTGGGTTTGATCCAACAAATAAATGATGCAATGGTCCTTGAAGCTGGAGGAACACCGATCCTGGAGTCCCTTTTATTCAATTCTAGTACTGCTCCTTTGCTGCCAGAGGTACGTACATGTGATCTAGTAGCGGTGGCTACCTGGTATCTATGGTGGGAAAGACGTCGAGCTACCCATGGCGAAATGCTCCAAGCTCCATTGAGGACGGCTCAGTCGATCATGGCGCTTGCTCTGAACTATAAGAGAGCAAACAAAAGATTGCCAGGTCCCATTGTAAGACATGGCTGGACTAAGCCTCCTGAGGATCTCGTTAAACTGAATGTTGACGCAGCGTTTGACATTGACACCGGTTCAGGCGGCACCGGCGCTATCATTAGGGACTATGTTGGTGCTTCTATTTCCTGTGGAAGATGGACACTCCAATTTGTCGAGGATGCAGCAACAGCTGAAGCTTGTGCCCTTCGCAATGGACTGATTCTAGCTGCTCAGGTGGGATGTAACAAGCTGCTTGTAGAATCTGATTGTGCTGAGGTTGTCGAGGTCATGCAAAATGGCGGCAATTCTTTAGGAGCTGCAGCAGCTATTTATGAGGAATGTTCTTTCCTTTGTCGTAATTTCTCTCGGGTTATTTTTGCGCATTGTCCTAGGGAAGCCAATAGGGCAGCTCACGAGCTTTCAAAGTTTAATGAGGTAGATCATGGAGTGTGGCATGATGATCCTCCCTTTTGTATTAGAGCTGTGCTCGCAAACGATGTAACTATTGTTGATGCTTAAAGCAGCAAGTTTCTGACGCACTCTTTTCCTTACCAGGGTACCTAAGGGGACTGGAAGGTTTTTAATGAGGCGGCTTGCTAGCTTAATATATATTGTTTTCCCTTTCAAAAAAAAGGACGATCCCCCGTGCAGGATCGCGTACGTGCGTCGCGCGGCGTGGCGAAGCCCGATCCTAGGTGCGTACGTGCTGCCTGTGCGACGCGCACGAAGCGTGATCATACGCGCGTTCGTAACTGAAGTTTCCTGAGATCCTAGGCGCGTTCGTAACTGAAGTTTGAACCTCAATACTACTAGTACAGGACTGACCTGATACACTAGTACACTATATATATGATGCCGTCACGTACGTACGTGCACGCGTGCTGTGGCACAAATTCAAATTCTTCCACATACATCTCCACTCCGCGTCTTGGATAAATGTTGCACATTGTACAAATTACACAGATAACGGTATACAAAAATACACGTAACAAGAGATACATATTGTACAACTAGATAGACACATATTGTACAACTAAACAGACACATGTTGTACAAATATAAAGGCACAGATTGTACAACTAAGCACACAGGTTGTACATATACAGTTTGTACAACTAAACAGACACAGATTGTACAGACACAGATTGTACAACTATACAGGTACAGGTTGTACAACTGCATAACACATGTTGTACAACTAGACTGGTACAGTTTGTACAGACACAGGTTGTACAACTACACAGACACATGTTTTACAGACATAGGTTGTACAATTAGACAGACACAACTTATACAAACACAGGTTGTACAACTATATAGGCACATATTGTACAACTACTCAAACACAGTTTGTACAAACACAGATTGTACAACTATACAGATACAGGTTGTACAACTATACATAACCGGTTGTACAAAAAAAAGTTGGTCGAAACCTATCAACATGGGATCTAGTTTTGAAGATCTCGACGCGAGGAGCTCAAAAGTGAAAACGGTTCGTAATTCGAATAAACGGTTCCCAAGATATTTCGTTTTTAAAAAACAAATCTTGAAATAAATGCGGTACAAACCTGGGCGGGCGAGAAGAGAAGAAAACCAACCAAAATTCTCTCATGCTGCCACTTGTCACACATGCAATCATCCACGGGGACCGCGTAAAAGGATAAGCTGACACTTGTCACGACCACAACGCGCGTGGGTTTACCTTCGCGCCTTTAATTAGTGATTTCGCCCTCATGTAGAGCCTAGTTTTGATAAAATATAGAAAATGAATTTGCGGGTCTACATTAGACTTTCATAATGGGTTCTACTTTTTTTTTGAGAATTTCATAATGGGTTCTGCTGGAAAACCGAGGCTCAAGAACGTCAAGGTTCAGACTAGGCCCAATGTAGGCCCAAAAATTCATTTTTAATATTTTATCAAAATTAGGCTCTTTTATACTAGTTTTATCCTGAATATGATTTTTAACAAAGAATAAGCATATTTATGCCTATTATGTGCTAGTATAGATTCTAGACCAGCTCAGGCCTGATTTATTTATGTCAGTTTTTTTAGATCCAACCTGAATATAGCCTGGCCCGATGTTTTGGTGTAGTGCGCACAAAGGGGTAAACAGGCGATTCCTAACCGACGCCCGTAGCGTCAGTTAGCCAGCAAACGCGTACCCCATCCGCCTACAGCACCGACCGCGCCTATTGGGCCGGCCATTTTTTTCCAGCTCCGTTTTTTTCGGTTTAGTGAAGATTCTAGAATCTTTTGGTTCCCTTTTTTTCTGATTACTGGTTTTTTTTGGTTCAGGGCGTTTAATATATTTTTTGGTTATTTTCTTTTATTTTTTATCTATTTAAATTCATAAAGATTTTCAGATTTTTTGAAAAAAAATCATTTTTAAATGGTTTTACATTTCCAAAAATCTTATTTTGAAAATAGTCTAGTTACGAAAAAATGTTCGTATTTTGAATGTACAGTTTTCGAAAATGTTCATATTTTCATATTTTGAAAATGGTTCATTTTCGGAAATTGGTTCAGATTTTTGGAAATAGTTCAGTTTTCGAGAAATGTTCATTTTTTAAAATTGTTCATTTTCGAAAAATGTTTATTTTTCAAAATAGTTCAGATTTTAAAAATGTTCGCTTTTTACAATGGTCAAATTTCGAAAATGCTTGAGATTTTAAAAATGTTTATTATCGAAAATGGTTCATTTTAAAAATGTTAAGATTTTGAAAATGTTCATTTTTCAAAATGGTTCATTTTCAAATTTAAGAACCATTTTTAAATTCATGAAATTTTTTCTTGACTTTTTGAAATTCGGTGCTCACAGTTTTCCGCACAATTTATACATTCGCGTCTGGAAATGTATGTCAAGCATCAGGTTTTGTACGCGTATAGTCGCCCAATCTTGGTACGTTCACTCGCGTGGAAATTGGTGCGCGAAACAGTAAACACGCGAACGTGTTGTCTAGCAGTGCAAACATGGGCCAAGCCCACGAATGTGCCGTCCCACCGCGGGGTACGCGGGTAAACAGGAGCTCCCCTCATGACCCTTCAAAAAAGGGAGCTTCCCTCATGAACATCAACATCCTGTCCAGGAAGAAAAAAAGGCAACCCAATATAGAGAAGGAAATAGATAAACAAATTCAGTCACCGTGGTATATGCATGGGCCGCGGGTGATTTAGTCATGCAAATCGCCTGGGCGTTTCCAAAACCCCTTAAATCTCGAGTAAATTTTCTACGAATCAGACCTTTATATAACATGGATCCATGGTCGAACACTCCATGCACCAAGCTGGGACTGGGAGTACCTACATTTGCTTGAGCATATCTTAATCGTCTATAAAAAAAGTACAGCGTTAATTCTAGTATACCAACTATAAAAATTGGTCATGAAGATTCGATCAATACATGCATTATTTTGTCGGTCTTGTATGGACCTTGCTCTTGGAGGTCCGTCATCTTCCTCCTGAGATCAAGAGGTCAACCGATATGGTGCCGAAACTAGTTGACGGCGGCGGGGAACACACGACGCTAGGCTCCGACCCTCTATAATTTGAAGTTACCGCTTCCAGCGTATGGTCCGGAAACGGCGCATTGCCATTGAGATACTGCATGGCCTGCCCCATGCACGGCCTTGTGCATGGCAGCTGGTGCGAGCACAGCAACCCGAGCTTCAACGCTAGGCAGGCTTCATCGAAATTGTAGTCATTCTGGAGCCTCTCATCGACCATGTCGGCGAGGGATCCATTGCGCCAGTGCTGGAGCACCAAGTCGGCCAACAAGACTGGGCAGTCCTGGAACTCCTTCTGCTCTACAGGGCCTCCGCCCGCAGGTGACCTCGAGGAGGAACACCCCAAAGGCGAAGACGTCGGTGAGGGAGGAGGCCCTGCCCATGCGCGCCAGCTCGGGGGCGATGTACCCCATGGTGCCCACCACGTGCATGGTCTACGGGTCAGTGCCGTGGTCGTAGAGCCTCGCGAGGCCGATGTCGCCCAGCTGGCCGTTCATGTCGCCGTCGAGAAGAACGTTGCTCGCCTTGATATCCCGGTGGATCACCACCTGCTCCCACTAGTAGAAAATGGGTCTTTGGTCCAGAGCCGCCCCAGCCATTAATCCCGGTTCAGAGAAAAACCGGGACCAGTGCCTGGCACTGGTCCCGGTTCGAGCTGCCAGGCCCCCGTGGAGCATTGGTCCCAGTTCGGTTGGTGACATTAGTCCCACCAATGCTCCAGAGCCAGACACGTGGCGTGCCTCGGAGCTTTGGTCCCGGTTCGTGTCTCGAACCAGGACTAATACCCCTCCCCTGCCTATATATAACCCACCCCCTCTTCTCTCCTCTGTTTTTTTTTTCTTGGATTGGTGGGAAGTGGGTGCTAGTTTTTTTTTCCTTTGCCACGCACAAGATGTGTTCGATGAAATGCCCGACCCACACTTAAGTTCACACAAAACGATATCCTCGACCGAGGTTAGCAACTTTATCCTTTTCATCTGTAATTGATACAGAAATATTGCATGTGTCGATGTACGGTGGTCATTTCACTATTCAAGATGTTATTGTAATGGTATTTGATAAACTTAATATATGATGCAGATGGATGCACGGATGCGATGGATGTACGGCGAACGACGCAGTTCCGAGTTTATTGCAGGCCTGCATAAATTTCTCGAAGTGGCTGAGGCAAACAAAGTGGATAATTTTATGCCTTGTCCATGTGAGAAGTGTCGGAACGTCAGGGAGTACTCTAACCCGAAAACCATTCAAGACCACGTGCTTCGGAGAGGTTTCATGCCCAGCTATAATTGTTGGACCAAGCACGGAGAAAGAGGGGTTAGGATGGAAGACAATGAAGAAGAGGAGGATGATGACAACTATCCTATGTTCCCTGAGGAATGCGGTGATACTGTAATGGAAGACGTTGAAGAAGAAGGAGGTGAACATCGGGCATCAGATGAGCCCGCTGATGGTCTTGGTGGGGTCATTTCTGATGCAAAGCGGAATGCGATACAGAAAAGGAGAAGCTAAAGTTGGAGGCCATGCTAGAGGATCACAAAAAGTTGCTGTACCCAAATTGCGAAGATGGCAGCACAAAGCTCGGTACCACACTGGAACTGCTGAAATGGAAGGCAGAGACTGGTTGTTCTGACAAGGATTTGAGAAGTTACTGAAAATAATGAAGCCGAAGCTTCCAAAGGATAACGAATTGCCCGAGACTACATACGAAGCAAAGAAGGCTATCTGCCCTCTAGGATTAGATGTGCAGAAGATACATGCATGCATTAATGACTGCATCCTGTACCGCGGTGAGGAGTACGAGAATATGGATAAATGCCCGGTATGCAATGCACTGCGGTACAAGATCAGACAAGATGACCCTGGTGATGTTGAGGGCGATGACGAGCCCCCCGGAAGAGGGTTCCTGCTAAGGTGATGTGGTATGCTCCTATAATACCACGGTTGAAACGTCTGTTCAGAAACAAAGAGCATGCCAGGTTGTTGCGATGGCACAAAGAAGAGCGTAAGAAAGACGGGAAGTTGAGACACCCCGCCGATGGGTCCCAGTGGAGAAAAATCGACAGAGAGTTCCCGACATTTTCAGATGACGCAAGGAACTTAAGATTTGGTCTAAGTACAGATGGCTTTAATCCTTTTGGGGAGCAGAGCTCCAGTCATAGCACTTGGCCCGTGACTCTATGTATCTACAACCTTCCTCCTTGGTTGTGCATGAAGCGGAAGTTCATTATGATGCCAGTGCTCATCCAAGGCCCGAAGCAACCCGGCAACGACATTGATGTGTACCTAAGGCCATTAGTTGATGAACTTTTGCAGTTGTGGTCCGAACCAGGTGTACGTGTGTGGGATGAGCACAAACAACAGGAATTTGACCTACGAGCGTTGTTGTTCGTAACCATCAATGATTGGCCTGCTCTTAGTAACATTTCAGGACAGTCAAACAAGGGATACAATGCATGCACGCACTGTTTAGATAAGACTGAAAGTATACATTTGGGAAACAAGAACGTGTACCTGGGGCATCGTCGATTTCTTCCGAACAGTCATGCCGTAAGAAAGAAAGGCAAGCATTTCAACGGTGAGGCAGATCGCCGGAAGAAGCCTAACCTCCCTGATGGTGATGTTATATATGACATGGTCAAGGATTTAGAAGTAATCTTTGGAAAGGGTCCTGGCAGTCTATCTGTTCCGAATGACGCTGACAACCACGTACCCATATGGAAGAAGAAATCTATATTTTGGGAGCTACCCTATTGGAAAGTCCTAGAGGTCCGGTCTTCAATCGACGTGATGCACGTGACGAAGAATCTTTGCGTGAACCTGCTAGGCTTCCTGGGCGTGTATGGGAAGACAAAAGATACACCAGAAGCACGGGAGGACCAGCAACGTATGAAAGACCCATACAACAAGCAGACGGATAAAGGGCGTCAATACTTAAGCAGCTACGCTCTTACCAAAGCAGAGAAGGAAATCTTTTTTGAATGCCTGAGCAGTATCAAGGTCCCGGCTGGCTTCTCGTCAAATATAAAGGGAATAATAAATATGGCAGAGAAAAAATTCCAGAACCTGAAGTCTCATGATTGCCACGTGATTATGACGCAGTTGCTTCCGGTTGCATTGAGGGGGCTTCTACCGGAAAATGTTCGAGTACCCATTGTGAAGCTATGTGCATTCCTCAATGCAATATCTCAGAAGGTCATCGATCCAGTAACTCTACCAAGTTTACAGAAGGCTGTGGTCCAATGTCTTGTCAGCTTCGAGTTGGTGTTCCCCCCATCATTCTTCAATATTATGACGCATCTCCTGGTTCACCTAGTCGACGAGATTGCCATTCTCGGTCCTGTATTTCTACACAATATGTTCCCCTTCGAGAGGTTCATGGGAGTCTTGAAGAAATATGTTCATAACCGTGCTAGGCCAGAAGGAAGCATCTCAAAGGGCTATGGAACAGAGGAGGTCATTGAGTTCTGTGTTGACTTTATTCCTGACCTTAAGCCGATTGGTGTTCCTGAATCGCGGCATGAGGGGAGACTGAGTGGAAAAGGCACGCTAGGAAAGAAAGCACTGATATGTAGGGACGGGCATTCTTTAACTCAAGCACACTACACAGTTCTACAAAGTTCCACCTTCGTGGCTCCGTATATCGAGGAACACAAGAATTATGTACGCTCCAAGAACCCGGGGGAGGCTGACTCCTGGATTAAAGAAAAACACATGGAGACTTTCGGCAGTTGGTTGCGATTACAGCTCATGAATGACACCACTGTCGGAGATCAGCTCTACTTGTTGGCCGCGTCACCATCTTCGACTGTATTGAATTTCCAAGGGTACGAGATAAATGGGAATACATTTTACACGATCGCCCAAGATAAAAAGAGCACCAACCAAAACAGTGGTGTCCGCTTTGATGCAACAGACGAGAATGGGCAAAAGGACACATACTATGGTTACATAGAGGAGATATGGGAACTTGACTATGGACCTACTTTTAAGGTCCCTTTGTTTCGGTGCAGTTGGGTCAACATGAATGGAGAAGGGATAAAGGTAGACCAGCTGTACGGAATGACAACAGTGGATCTCAAGAATCTTGGTTGTTACAGGAACGAACCATTCGTCCTAGCCAATGATGTGGCTCAGGTTTTCTATGTGAAGGACATGTCCTCCAGACCAAAAAAAGAAAAAAAAAGCAAACGAATACATCAGACGATGAGCCAAAGCGTCACATAGTTCTTTCAGGGAAAAAAACATCGTGGGAGTCGAGGACAAGACAGACATGTCAGCAGATTATGATAAGTTTGATGAAATTCCGCCCTTCACAGTGAAAACTGACCCAAGCATCCCGTTAAATAATGAAGATGCTCCATGGTTACGGCCGAAGCGATCATAGGCCAGGGACATACGCGAAGAAGGGTTCATGGCATTTATGTAAATCAATGTAATGTATTAAACCTTTATGTGATGTGTAGTAATGTATTAAACCTTTATGTGGTGAAAACCATAATACATAGCTCGGGTCCATTTTTATTTAACCATAATACATCACGAATAATATCACTAACTTTTGTCGGGTCCTAAGCCACGGGGTGCTGAGCGGCCGGCGCTGCGCACCCAAAGAGCAGGAACCATCACAGGGTCAATACTCACGTGAGAAGGATCCCTATGAAGAACCATCCACCAATCGGGACATCGTCGCCGAGATCTGAAAAAATGAGTGGGGAATTTGATCAAACACCTAGGTGGGGAGGGAGAGGGCAGCACCTTGGTAAAAACACGCCCAAAACACACGGTTTCCCCGTCATACAGCCCAACGGTGGCTCGTGAGTGACTGCATATCAAATGCACCGTTGGGCTGTATGACGGGAATCCGAATGCTTTGTATACCAAAATGCTTTGTAGATAGAACAAAACATACGGTTTCCCCTGCATCCGTCAGCCCACCGGTGGCTCGTGAGACGGCAAATCGGCCTTCGATCCAAACAGCGGCAAGACGTCTCTGATGATCTGCAACCGTCCTAACAAGTGTTGGAGATGTTGCTAATCATCAGAGATCCTTGCCGCTGCTTGGATCCGACCGAGGGGAGGGTTCACCTTCAGCCTCCGCTCTAGGAACTCCTGCCTCTCAGAAATCTTGCTCTCTGCTACCCGTGTACTGCCAAAATGAACTACAATGAGTAGACACTGAGTGCTGAACATGTCCGGGAGGGGGCTATATATAGGGTACGTGTGCTTCTTTAGTCCCGGTTGGTAACACCAACCGGGTCATTGGCTCACGAAGTGGTCGTGATACTGCTGATCCAACAGCTCACAATCCCTCAAAAGAAACACACCCCTGATCCAACGTCTCACAAGCGCTTGAAAGAAACACACGATCCGTGTGCTTCTTTAGTCCCGGTTGGTAACACCAACCGGGACTAAAGGCGGGCTTTGCGGTCACGACACGTGTCCTCCCCCAGCGCTGCCCTGGGCACGTGTCCTCCCCCAGCGCTGCCCTGGAGGTCTTTATATATTGTCGCCGACGGGTAAACCCTAATCCACCATTCCTAGCCACGAACGCATCGTCTCCACGAGATGGATCCGCCACGCCCGCCGCAGCGCCTTCTGGACGAGGTCGAGCGTGCTCGGCAGAGCGCGCTTGGGCGTAACCGCGGGAGCCTATCCCGCCGTATGCCCACGAGCCCGGCGTGGAGAGGAATGCCCAGCTACCGGCCTCCTGCTCCACCTGGCGCCGCTGCACCTCCACCAGGCGCCGCCGCCCTCCCGCGGAGGAGGAGGAGGACGACGACTTCGACTGGAGCGATGACGGGGAAGAGGGTTGTGGGTTGCAGATACAGGAGGCCATGGAAGCCTCCTTCCAGTCTGTCCGCGACTACCCTGTCCAGCGAGCCAAGACTGCCTACCAGCTCAAAGCGAAGGAGGCTTCCGAGCTGGATTGGGCGCTGAAAGACTCATCCTCCATGGATCTTGCCCTCCGCCGCAAACGTGCGCGCGAGAACCGGGCGGCCCCCACGGGGCTGGCTCCTCCCGCCGTTCCCCCTAATCCTACGGCCTTCGAGCCAGCAAGTCCGTTTATGTAGAATAATGTTGGTGATGTTGGATCAGGGTGTGTTTCTTTCAAGCGCTTGTGAGACGTTGGATCATGTGTAATAATGTATTAAACCTTTTATGTAATGCATTTTATGGAATGTATTAAACCTTGATGTGGCTCACGAAGTGGTCGTGATACTGCTGATCCAACAGCTCACAGTCCCTCAAAAGAAACACACCCCTGATCCAACGTCTCACAAGCGCTTGAAAGAAACACACGATCCGTGTGCTTCTTCCTTATTGGTGGGATTCCCTTTAGTCCCGGGTGGTGGCTCACAAAGTGATATCCAACAGCTCACAAGCCTTCAAAAGAAACACACCCCTGATCCAACGGCTCACAAGCGCTCGAAAGAAACACACGATCCGTGTGCTTCTTCCTTATTGGTGGGATTCTCACTACATATATGTAGTCATGCATGGCCTCCATTGGCATAGCACATCTAAACTCATATCTGCAACCTCATCACTCTCCCATGGCTTCCACCGTACCCACTCTAACCTACTCGGAGGCGGAGGCGCTTTGCGCCTCGAACTACCCCAGCCCGCCTGGCTACGACGTCCCCGCCGGCTGGAGGCTGAGCACCGGAGGCGTGCCGGTCCCTCCTGTCCCTCAAGGTTTGGCGCGTCGGGCGGCCATCACGAATCACTACTACCTCGAGCTCACTCCGGAGCAGCGGATGGATCCCCGCTGGCATCCGACTACCGCCCGACTTGGGACGCCTTCTTCATCAATCGGCGTGAGAGGGCTCGCCAGGTACGAGGAGGACGGCCCGCCTCCTTCGAACTTCAACGAGGCCGGCCGTCGGCTGTGGTGGAGCGGCCGGACTCTCCAGAGCGTCATGAACTACATCACGGCCGGCGATAACCCCCGCCTGCGCTACCCTCACTTCCAGTCCAGGCGAGCGCCCCCGACGACAGCGACGACGACGGCGACGACTACGAGGACGAGTATTATAGGCCTAGGCAGGAGTATGACTAACCTATGGTTCGTCTATGTACACAAGATTGTTGTCATTAACTACTTCTGGTCTAGCTAAGACGACGATCGTGTAAAATGTATTCTTTATCTCTGCATTTCCAAGTCTATGAAGAAGTTTTTTGTAAACTATGTCAAAACTCAAGTTTATCATTTATCCTACCAACTAGTACACATGAAAGTACTCCATGCCAAAGGATTTCATTTTTTGTGTATTTTTCACTTTCTTTGACTTTTTTTAAAAAGGTCAAAATGGCCGCCGTTACTATTCATTGTAAGGGGTCGAATTATCCAAAACTATCGACGGTTCTGTGATATAACCACTACTTGTGCACCTTAAAATCATTTTTGAAAAAAATTTAGAGCAAACTATCACACACTTGTAGTTCAAATTTGAATTACTTTCGAAAAACAGGCATAAAATCGTTTAATAGGCGAAATTAGCTAGAAACCAGAAAATTACCAATATTTGTGGAGCATCCATAAAATATGGTATACTTTGTGTGATAATTGGATGGGTGCCATTTTGCACCATATTTGTTGTACTTGCTTCACAAAAAATGTCATTTTTGACAAACGAAAAACAAAAAACGATATTTAGATAAGTAATTTGAAAACATAGAAAATGGTTTTGGATTATTTATTCAAATTTAAACACTTTTCATGTTGAAAGTCTTTTCAGATTCAAAACCATTTGAAATTCATATTCAAACATCTAAATAAGAAAAAAAAGGCGGGAAACAACATTCAGTACTGAAAAGTTTGAAATAATTTTGAAAAAGGACTCATTGGTCCCGGTTTATACGAAGAACCGGGACCAATGAGTCCATGGACGCGCCACGCGATCTGGCATTAACTGACACACTCATTGGTCCCGGTTGCGGGTAAGAACCGGGACCAAAGAGGCATTGGTCCCGGTTCTTGGCAGCAACCGGGACCAATGACCCCTGGTATAACTGCCCTGGCCCTTTCTTCTTCCCCATTCACCCAAATCGACTAAGGACGGAGAAGCGTGACGCGGAGCGAAACGACGTCGGCAGGCTGCCCGACCTCCGCCCCGCGCCCCACGCCGCACCCCGCCGCCGCAGTCGACGTCCGCCGCGCCGCCTCCACGCGCCACCTCTCCTCCATGCGCCACCTCCACGCCGGCCTCCACGCGCCGGCCTCCTCCACGTACGCGCCGCCCTAGCTCCTCCGGCCACGCGCGGCCCCACGCGCCGCCACACGCCCGTGCCGCGCCGCCCGTCCGTGCGGCCTCCACCTCCGCCATCGCCGGCCTCCGGCCACCTCCGCCACCGCCTCGGCCTACACGCACATTTGAGGTTTTTTTTCATTTTTAGTAAAGTTTAAATTTTGTTTAGCTTATTATTGTTTAGGTTATTATAGGTTATCAATTTTTAGTGTGGCAATTTTGAAAGTTAGCAATTTTGAAAGTTTAGCAATTTTGAAACTTAGCAATTTTGTTTAGATTATTTTAGGTTATTATTAGTGTAGCAATTTTGTTAGAAATATTGCTAAGTCATTTAGATAACATAGTAAAGTTTGAAATATTGCTAAGTTTGGAATATTGCTAAGTTTGAAATATTCCTAAGTTTGAAATATTGCTAAGTTAGAAAATTTTAGTAGCAAAGTTTGAAAATTTAGTGTATAAGAAAATTATTTTATTAGTGTATAAGAAAATTTAGCAAAGTTTGAAAATTTATCAAAGCAATGTTTTTTTAGTTGCAATGAAATTTAAAGTTGTTTGCTATGAATTAAAAATTTGCAGTGACATTGCAGTGCGGCAGTACGTGAAGAGCCCGAAGCCGGCCGCGCCCTCCACGCCGGCCAGGCCCCTCCTCGCCGGCCACGCCCTCCACGCCGGCCAGGCCCCTCCACGCCGGCCACGTCCTCCACGCCGGCCGCGCCCGGCCTCCACGCCCCCGCTCGCGCCGCCCCCTCTCGGTGAGGGTTTAGAAGAAATTGTTGTTTTTTAAATGTATGAATATATGAATGTATGAATGTATGAATTAAAGGATTTTTTGCTTAGGTTTAGAAATTCAAACACTTACGATTTTTTGTGTTAGGGAAAAATTTTGTTCCGACCTTACGAGTTTACGATACGAGTTTACGAGTTTACGATACGAGTTTACGATACGAGTTTACGATACTAGTTCCGACCTATACGAGTTTGTGGGTAGATGTATCTTGACATATGGAACAAGTTACCCAACTAAAGTTTTGTGCATTGTTCTTAATTTGCTGAAACTATGGAACGAGACAAAATCAGGAAAACATCCTCGAGGATATAATCCGCGGGCCGGAAGATGTTGGCGATGTCACCTCGCAGTTTCTGAACAAATCCGGTGAGGGAGATGAGTCTCTCAACCGAAGAGACGGCTCCGGTGAGGTTGAACCCGACGGCTAGGGTGAGGGAGAAGTCGGCGAGGGAGAAGCCGACGAGGGAGAAGCCGAAGGCTCTGGTGGAACATTAAATGTTGCAAACTCCGGCGAGGTGCATATACATATATTAATGAAGCCGAAGATTGTATTAATTAAGACTCTGCTGTCTATATACATATATTAACGCTCTTTCTTCTTTTAGCCCTCCGGATCGAGCAAATCTTCTGTAAGGACAAAACGAGGCCCAGCCAAAAAGTTGGGCGACCAAGAAAGGTACAGGATCGAAAAAGTCGCTGAAGACGGCACACCGACTGCTCCCCTGATGTTAAAAATAAAATGGTAAAGCAATGCGGAGTTCTTGTTAGGGACTACATCCCGATCACCGTTCGAGAATGGCATCAGCCAAAGGAGGGAGGAGTAAGATATGTCGGCGAGGTGGGCAAAGAAAGACTTTGGAGAAAGCTCATGCTTAATTTCACCCTGCCGGCGCCAGAGGTGGATCCAGATGAGGAGGATCCAAATGAGGCAGAAAAGATTGCCCGGAAAAACATGGAGCAAAAAGTCAAGGACTGGGCTCTTAAGAAGATGGCCGAGCTATTCAAGAACTGGAAGAAAAGATTGAACACCGAGTTTGTCGAGAAAAATAAGACTCCGGATTTTCGATAAAGGGTATGAGAAGATAACGGACGACTGGGAAGAATTTGTGGCGTACAAGAAATCGGAGGAAGCTCAGGAAAAGTCTGCAAAAAATAAGGCAAATGCTGCTAAAAAGATCTACCACCATACTATGGGGCCTGCTGGCTACGCCTTTAGCATGCCTAAGTGGGAGAAACTTGAGGCGGACCTGCTGGATAAAGGGATCACTCCAGATCCACTCGCATGGATCGAACGGCAAGAAATTGGTTTTACGGGCATGGGGGCATGTTGGACGCAGAAGGGAAGTGCATATATAACAGAAGACACAAAGATAGGCCCCTACTACCCATCGAAGGCATTAGAAATGCAGTAAAGGATGTTGTAGAGGGACGGTTCATTCCCGATAGAGAGGATGACGAGCTCACACGCGCCCTTGGGAATGAGGAACACGACGGACGAACATGAGGCGTACCAGGCTCCAAGCCCAAGACAATTGCGATTCCCAAGCACAGGAAGAAATTTCCTGATAGAAGCCATTAGAGGAGAAAGGAAAGGGAGGCAATGGAAGCACGCGCTGTTGCAGACTGGCTGCGTAATATAGAAGAAGAATTAAAGCGGCAGAAGGATCAAATTGCCGCACTTAGCCAGCAAGGTACTAGCGGCCAATCTCAGTGGCACATGGTAGAAGCTGCATGCGATGGTACCGGCGGCCCATCGAATCGGAAAAGCAGCGTGGCTTCCACGGAGCTCCAGGATGGTACTGATGATGCACTGACGGTGGCTCCTCTTCGTCGCTACCCAGTGGATGATATCACGGAGAGCACACCTTGTGAGCTACATGTGAAAATTTTAACTTAACAATGACGGTGGCGGTCGGCTATGCCGTACCAATTGGACCTAATCCAACTTACCATTTCTCTCCGGTTCCACATGGCTACGCTGTTGTCGGGGTGGATGAAGTGATGAAAGATTTTGAGGAGCTGAAGCTGGAACACCCTGCAGGTGAAGATGGTGAGATGCTTGAACTTGGAGAAGCCAAGAAAGAGACCATTATATGGCCAAAGGAATTCATCGTGCTTCCAAACTGGCAGCCAAGGCCATCGACTCCTCACCAGTCTCCAGCGCAACAGTCCTCTTCACTGCCTCAGCATTCTCCAGCGCAACAGTCCTCTTCACCGCCTCACCAGTCTCCAGCGCAGCCGTTTCCACCGCCGCGTCAGCCGTCTCCGCCGCCGCCTCAGCCGTCTCCGCCCACCGCTGGTACTATGAGGGGTAAGCGATCACCGAAACGTAAAAGGTCGCCCCTCCCAAAAGTACCTCATAAGAATCTTCCCATGAGACCTTATGACCGTACGGTGGAGGAAAATGCCGCGGTCGTAAATGCCCAACATCAAGAGTGGTTGGCTAGCCTGAAGAAGCCGAAAGCGGCAGAGTTCCCCTCCACCCCAGCAGAAAAAGCCGCCGTCTTCAAAATGCTGAAGACCCTTGAACAACCCCCTCCAAGGCTGACACCAGACAATGACCGCCAGATTCGCAAGTCGGTTCAGGCAAATGAGCGGTCGAAGAGTAGTAGTGCAAGCGGGAAATCAGTTCCCCAGCTCGGAGAACAGAAAAACCAGTCGTGCCCCCGCTCAAAGTGTTTTCCAATACCGCCGAGGGGTCGAGCACAGGTGATGTCGCTATCGATCCTGAGTTTGTTGCAATATACGGAGAAGCGGCCGCTGCTCATGGCATGTCTATTCCGGACTACTTAGCGCAATTACAAGAGTTCCAGGAAGTAGCATACCAATACCAGTACGGGAATAGTCTCGTCAAACCTGAGCTAGTCAACGGTCTACCAACAAAAATGCGCAGATTGCATAAGTGGTACATGCGAGCCGTGAGGAAGGGGCAAACTGGATCTACGTGGCCTATAGAAACGAGCATTACGGGCATGGAAATGGCGTGGTAATGATTGAATTTCCTGAATTATTTCAGTTATACCAACAAGACGTCATCGACAAAGCTATCCTCAGTGCCTATTGTCTGTAAGTATTATTTATGTAATTAAGTCTCTAGCTAGCTCAGCTCGTTCATTGCATGTATAATCTTACTCATCACTATATTAATTATGCAGAATGAAGATTCTCCAATGCAAAAGAGGACAAATCTATGACACTGGGTTCATTGACCCATACTACATTCATCAAGTATCTCTCAAACGTCATTACAACGACACAGAGGATAACTTGGTAAGGGCGTTAAGGTTTAACGAAACCAAAAGGGAAATACTATTTTCTTACAACTACGGGTGAGTGTTACTGTCTTGTACACATTCTATTTCGCTTACTCGATGTTAAGTGTATAATTGATGACTTATGCGTGCGCAGCTTCCACTCTATTCTGCGAATCATTAAACCTGACAAAGGAGTAGTACTTGTCATGGACTCGAAACGTAAACCCCTTGAGGAGTGGTCGGACATGCAGGAATGCCTCCAAGGGTAATTTCAATCATTATGGCACTATATCGGCAACTTTCCGTTCATTCCCTGGTAGCAAGCAATTAATATATAACTCCTTTATTCATTTTCTTTGCCGGACAGGGCTTGGAAACGGTTCACCGCCAAGGCTAGGGGTATTTGGGCGCCGAAGCTTACATTTGAACAAATAAGTGTAAGTTATCATGCTTGATTATTATTCCGCGTATCTCTTTGATTTTAGTTTCAATACCATTATCATGCTTGATTATTATTTTGATTGAACTCTGTTCTCGTAAAGTGCTTGAGGCAGGAACATGGGAATAATTTATGTGGATACTACGTTTGCGAGTTCATTCGCCAGACGACCCAAGAGCGATCCAAGAGCCAGTTCTTAGAACAAATTGAAGTACGTAAACAATATTAGCAATTTTAGTTTATTGCTATCAATTGTGTTTAGTTTCATTCATATATATTGACCCCTTCTTTAAATTAGATCGAACGGTTGCGGAACGGTCTTCTACCACAAGATCGCGTACGCGCAATTCAAGAGGAAATTGCGGGATTCTTAGATGCAGAGGTCCTAGATCCAAACGGAGAATACTATGGGCCGGTTAAAATGGGAGTGTAAAAGAGATGTATATATGCATGAAACTCGTGTGTACATCTGGCATTAATTTGTGGTCCGATACGAGTTTACGATACTAGTTTACGGGTTTACGATTTTACGAGTTTACGATACTAGTTCATATGGTCCGATACGAGTTTACAATACTAGTTTACGAGTTTCGATACTAGTTCCGACCTATACGAGTTTACGAGTTTACGATACTAGTTCATGTGGTCCGATACGAGTTTACGATACTAGTTTATGAGTTTACGATACTAGTTCCGACCTTTACGAGTTTACGATACTACTTTACGAGTAGTACCTGCACAGAAATATCGAAGCTTGGCCTCGATATGCCGGCGAGTGAGAGATGGAGAGCACATCGGCGATGCGAAGAAGGGGGAGACGACGGAGGCACCGGCGAGAGGGAGAGGGGGCACCGGCGAGAGGGAGAGGTGGCCCAAATAGACCCTAAACCCTAAATACAAAAAAAAAAGTCATTGGTCCCGGTTCGTAATACGAACCGAGACCAATGAGTCTCCCCTCACGCCCAGCCAGAACTGGCCACGTGGACCAGCATTGGTCCCGGTTCGTGGACCAACCGGGACCAGCATTGGTCCCGATTGGCCAGTCCCGGTTCGGCAACCGGGACTGAAAGCCCAGCCGAACCGGGACTACAGACCATTTTTCTAGCAGTGTCCCAGTCCTCGTGGAGGTACAGCAGGCCAGAGGCAACGCCCTTGATGATGTGAAATCTCTGCGACCAGTCCAGGTTCAGATTATTGCCATCACCGCCGTGTAGGTATTTGTCGAGGCTGCCGTTCGGCATGTGGTCGTAGACGAGCAGGAGCTCCCCTTTCCGCCAGCAGTAGCTGAGCAGATGAACGACGCTCTTGTGCCGGAGGCGGCCCATGCTAGCCACCTTGGAAATGAACTCCCTTATGCCTTGCCTCAACTCGTGGGACACATTCTTCACCGCGACCTCCGCCTTGGACTTGCGGAGCACCCCCTTGTACACCCTCCCGAAGCCCCCGATTCCGAGCAGGTGCTTCTCCTTGAAGCCCTCCGTCGCCTTGAACAGATCCTTGTAGGAGAACCGCTACGCCCAAACTCCACCTCCCAATCTTCGCGTAACTACGCGTACCGCACCTGCCTCCGCCGAAAACCGACTGCCACGCTGACCATGGCGAAGACGAAGGTTCCGGTGGCAATGGGCAAGAGGATGACCAAGAGCTTGGATTGAGGCTCTGGGCCCAACCGGGGCAACTTAGGCAGCTTGGTGGCATCGATGGCCGGAGCTGGACGGTCCATGCCGAAGCTCCAACCAAGCACGTAGTGACGCGACTCGAGGATGCCGGTCGACGACGAGAAGCCGACGTACGATTGATCCTTGAGGATGGGCGAGAGGTCGTAGGTGGTTTTGAGCAGTGGCCTTCTGGGTTTGGCCATGCCCAAAGGAGCCTTGGTGTGCCCATCGTAGTCCACCCACGCTTGCATCGCATCGAAGGAGGCTAGTTTTAAGTTGGAGAAGGTGTCGTTGGTGTCTGAAAGGGCATGGCGCCCCCATGTGTGGTTTTGGTAATTAATGACAATCCCTATGGACTAATGGTTGCATTGAGTTATTCTTGTAGTGTTTGTCCATAGGCAAATGCTTGAACTCCATATGTTGGATTCAAGGTTGATGCCATAAAGATATTGATATAATGGAGTATTTGGCATCAAGATCATCGAGTTGTATGGATATATTTGATATGATCAAGAAGAAGAGTATGTGATGACCAAGTTGTTATTCGAGTAATTATCCGATGATTGGTCATATGCGAGTTGAGCATATTGCAAGTATGTCTTGAAGAAAAGGATTAGGTGATCATTCATGGTTATCTTCAAGTCATCATCTATTGAAAAGAGAAGAAAAGATACAAGGTTGATCAAGATATTGATCGACACACAAAGCTACAAGATGTACCAAGTGGGATCATGTATCTCTTGGTATGGTAAGCAATTGTCCATATAGCTTTGTGAACTAACCCATGATATGTGTGTAGCATTTCTATGTGTGGTTAGGTATCTTCCATGGGCTTGCATCAAATGAAGATTTCATATAGCCCATGAAGGATGACGTCAAGTGGTGACCGTCATCAAGATTGAGTTGTGCAAGTTCAAGAGAAGTATCTCGAAGATATTATATGTTTGAAACTTGCCACCCATTTGGAGATAATGGTCAAGTGAAGATGTGCCGATGAGAGGCTCTCCCATAGTGGAGTATGGGGGAGAAATATGTGGATCTTCACCAAGCGAAGCGCAATCAAGAAAGGTGGTCCACTTGAGAAGATCAAGATCGTCATCATCTAATCAAGTGGAATGCGCAAGGCAAAGGTATGATCTTGATAGGGTTTCTATTTTACCGGTCTCATGTTGTTAGTCGGGAGACCGGGTTATTGGATAGACACCGTACTATCAAGAGGGGCTCTCGATTGAGCTTTAGCGTATCAGTTGGAGAGAGCTCAAACCTGTGCATACTTAGCATCATCATCTTTCTTGGTTCTTATTTGGCTTATCTCTTTATGAGGTTTTGGAGCTTGTTGTGACCTTCATAACAAGCTCAAGTTCACCGAAAACGGATTTCGTATGAAAAACTTGTTACGTTTTCGGTTTTGGAGTTTCTCCTGGTTCATCTTCTATAGAGAGGTTTCACCTTTCTACATTTGGTTTTATACTCCCTTGTTGGACTATGATGTTTTCCTGCATCATCTTGTCGTGCTCGTTGTGGTGATTCCAACGAGCTCAAGAACATCGAAAACGGAGTTCGGATACTCAAGTTATGCTCGTTTTCGTGTCGGTGTTTTTCTGCAGTTTACATGGTCGGTAGTACCGGAAATAACCTCCGGTACTACCGGCGAAGCGCGTTTCGGTACTGGTTTTTAGTGTTCCTAAGCGGTAGTACCGACCCATAGCACTCCCGGTACTACCGGGCCTTGTCTGTTTTGTGTGGGCTGGTAGTACCGGGGATTTTAGCCCGTACTACCGGCCGTACGCGTTTTTCTGGCCAACGGGCAGATTTTGACCCACCTATATAAGGGGTCTTCTTCTCCAAGGAGACCCAACTCTTGAGCTCGAAAATTGCCCCATTGTTGACCTTGTTGAGCTTTGCTATCTCTCTATTCCTCCATGATTCTTGCCTCCAATTAGAGGGAAAAGAGAGAGGAGATCTAGATCTATCATTCCACCAATCAATCTCTCCTCTAAGTGAGGGGAAGCTTTTGATCTAGATCTTGGAGGAATTTGGTGTTCCTCTTTGTTCTTCCTCTCTTCTCCCCCCAATAGCATTAGTTGCTTTGGTGGGATTTGAGAGTGAAGGATTTTGAGCACTTCTTGTGTTCTTGCCCATTGCATCGGTTGCATCGGTTTGAGTTCTCCACGGTGATACGTGGAAATCGAAGTTGAGAAGCTTGTTACTCTTGGGTACTTGGGGTGCCCTAGAGCTTGTCCTCTTGGGTACTTGGAGTGCCCTAGACGGTCCTTGTTGATCTCGGAGTTTTGGTGGCTCGCGGGATAGTTGGGAGCCTCCAATTAAGTTGTGGAGTCGTGCCCCAACCTTGTGATTCTTGTGGCTTTGGGAGCCGCGGGAATTCGGTGAGAGCCTCCAATTAAGTTGTGGAGTGTGCCTCATCCTTGTACGGGTTCGGTGACCACCCTCAAGTGTCCCATAGTGGTTCGTGGCACTCTACATTGGTAGAGGCACGAAGGAGATTACGGTGTGCCATTTGACGGCTATTCGGGGATCACTTTGTGACTCCGCACCGCTCCAACGGAGACGTAGCTTCCATTGGGAAGTGAACTTCGGGATAAATCATCGTCTCCAAGTGCCTCGGTATTTCTATACCCGAGCTTCTTACTTATGCAATTTACTTTGTGATAGCCATCGAGCTTGAAGTAATATATCTTGCTATCACATAGTTGTATATCTTGTTTAGCATAAGTTGTTGGTGCACATAGGTAAACCTAGCTTGTTTAGGTTTTGTGCTTGATAAATTAAACGCTAGTTTTATTCCGCATTTATTCAAGCCTAAACCGTAAAGAATTTTAAATCGCCTATTCACCCCCCCCTCTAGGCGACATCCGTGTCCTTTCAATTGGTATCAGAGCGGGTTCTCTCGTTTTGGCTTCACCGCCTCGAGAGTAAAGATGTCGTCTAGTGAACTAGTGCACAATGCTTCTTTTATATTAGATGGCACAAATTATGATGTTTGGAAAATTCGCATTCTTGATATTCTTCGGGTCATTGACCCATACATAGAGCGAATTCTAGATAGGGGTTATTCTCCTCCAAGGAATCCCAAAAGATTATCTTTTTGGATGAGAATAATTCCTATCTAGATGCTCAAGCTTCTAATGTGATTTTCAATGCTTTGAGCGATGTAGTTATTATGTCGGTCTCTCCTTTTCGGAATGCTCATGAGCTTTGGACCAAGCTTCAAGATAAATATGATGTGTCCAAGAATTGTGGAGATGATTGTTGTCCCTCCACTTCCGGCCGTGATGAGTTCTCAACTTCTTCTACTTCACCTACATGTGGCAAGCCACAAAGTAATGCAATGGTGAGTAGTGATAGATATTGCAATAATGATAGTAAGCTTATTGTTGATGATACTTCACCTCTATCTTATTGCAATGATTTATCTTTGGACTTAAACGCATCTAGAACCAAAAATGATCTACATGCTTGTGTTGATAGTCCTTGCATATCATGTACAAATTGCTTGACTAATCCTCGTGATGATATGCTCTCTATGTCTTGTTCCCTTGATAAAAATACTTCTATTTCCTCTAGTATTTGTTTGGCTAACAATGTAGAGGAAACCGAACACTCCATGGAACAAGACATGGACTTGAATGGTGCTTCAAGTTTTGCTTCATCATCATCAACCACTTCACACTTTTGCCTTATGGCAAGGGGATCAACGGTAATTTCTACCTTGACTCCCAATATATCTCAAAATGAGAATGATGTTGATAATGATGTTGATAATGAAGAAGATGATAATGATGCTTCCCTTATTGAGAAGGGTAAAATGGTTCTTCATGCTATTGCTAAGAATAAAGATGCTCATGCTAAATTCATAGAAATCTTGACTATTGCTATTGAGAGCAATAAACTTATTGATGAGCATGAAGACACAATTGAGAAAATGCAAAGCCGCGAATATAAATACGCGGAAGAGATCGCCGATCTCAAGGAAGCTCTTGAAGAAGAACAAACCACCAAGGAGTCTCTTGAGGAAACTTATGCTCTCGAACTTTCTAGAGTAAAGGGATCCTATGATAGTTCTCTTAAAGTGGCTAATGACTTCAAAGTAACAAATGGTAAGCTTATAGATGCACATGCCAAACTCCTTGAGAATTTTGAGCACCTAGAAAATGGCTCTAGGGTCGTTAAGGGTGAGCTCATCAAACTCACCGAGTCTCATGCGCAACTTAAAGCTTCTCACTCAAAAGAGCTTGCCAAGTTACCTTCTCCTATTGCCATTAATAATGATGCTTGTGCTACTAACTCTATCTCTTGTGAAGCATCCATATTACGGAGAATGTTGAGCTAAGGGCTCAACTTGATTGCTATCTAGCAATATGGGAAATTGGAAGAAAGCCATGAAAGCTCTCGAGCTCTCATGAGGATCTTCTAGTCTCCTATGATAAGCTAAAGTTAGCTCATGAGGCTATTATTACAAAGGTAACATCTTGTGAGCCTCATGTGGACAATGGCACAACTCTACTCAAAATGCTTTATTGCCATGTGCTAGTCCTAGTAATTCATCCACTCATAATATTGCTACATCTTGTGATGAATTACTTTCCATGCCTTGTTGCTCTAACAATGAAGCTTCAACTTCCTCTAGTGTTTTTGTTGATACTAACCATGTAGAGGAATTAAAAGAGCTCAAGGCCCAAGTCACTTCTTTGAAGAAAGACTTGGAAAAGCGTCATGGGGAAGCCCACACTTGACAACATGTTGAGTGTGCAAAGACGCCCCAATGACAAGAGTGGACTTGGATTCAACTCCAATAACAAGAACAAGTCCAAGTATAACAAGAAAAAGAAGGGCCATGAACAAGTCAAGAATTTGGCCAAGATTTGCTTCAAGTGCAAAGTTGAAGGGCACCATGTTAGATCTTGCCCTTTGAAGAAGAAGTCTCTTAGTGAGAAGCAACAAGGGAAGATGCCTCAAGTTCAAACTAAAGTTCCCCAAGTTGAAGAACGGCCACTTCCCAAGAAGAATCAAGCTATTCCTTCTCAAGTTGAGATTTCAACAAAGAAGAAAGGAGGAAGCAAATGTTGCTACTTATGCCGTGAGAAGGGTCACTTTGCTTCTTCATGCACTAGTGGTACCTTATCCAACCCTATCATAATTGATAATGCTTATCTCTTAGGAAGGATAAGGTTGGCAATGTGTTTGCCAAATATGTTGGTACTCAAAGTGGTGTCAAGAAAAGAACCATTTGGGTTGCCAAGCCTATTGTGACTAACCTCTTAGGACCCAACTTGGTTGGGGACCAACAAGCTAAAACTTGATCAATAGGTGTTGTGGAGGGCATTGGAGACTTGGCTACATCATGAAGAATTAAGGGATCTTCATCAATTATATTCTCTCAAGCCAAGTCATTTGGATTATATTGTTCTATCTCATATCCAATGTTTCTCCTTGCGGTAACTTGTATTTAAATCATACATTGAAAGTTGCTTGCACCCTTGCATGTGTTTGGTTTTGTACCTTGCTAGTGTTTGTATATGTTGTGCTCTCTACTTACTTATCTTGAGCAATCAAGTATGTGTATGTTGGTTTGCACACCATGTATGTGTGATGTTTGAGCCTTTTGTATCAACTTGCTTATATCTTAATTGGCTCTTTTGAGAGATTAATGGACTATCCCATTTTGGGGAGTGATATGCTTGGCACTTCACAATCCTAAAAATGTGTATACATGAGTATACCACTTAGTGTTGATATATCAATTTTATCTAGTCTCTATATGGTATGTCTTCTCATGAGAAATTCAAATTCTATAATGTTCATTAATCATCTCTAGTTGGGTTTTACTTGCCTCTTGTGGAGAATGAATGGATTATCACATTATGGGGGAGTAATAAGCTATGTGCATATTACAAACCTAGACAATGTGAACATGTGAGGTATTGCCACCTAGAATTGATATTGTTAATTATCTTATTCCTTTGTGGCATGTTTCTCAAACAAGTTCCCATTTGCTTAAATGTTTTTACTTACTCACACTTTGGATCTTGTTTGTGATGAATGTTCTTGGTAAGGTTTTCCTCTAATATGTTCTCATATATCTCTTTGGAAACCGATTGCTTCAAAGCACTCTTTGTAGTTGCTTTGCATTATCGCGTGAATATTTGAAGCTATCAAGAACATTTATCTACATAAGCATCGCGCTTAAATCTTATCCTTCACCATGTGCTTATTGGTTGCGAAGATGATCTTGAATATCAATCCAATACACCACTAAGAAATTTCTACATATACTCCTTTTCCATGACAATTGATACATAATTGTGGTGAAATTTGTAGATCATCTTCATATTGGCTCTTGATTTTATTGCCTTATTTCTTGCCAAAAATTAATGTGTTTAACTCCTTGTCTTCCTTACCTCTTGTGGATCATTTTGCTTTACTCAAACTTTCCTAGTGTTTTATTTGGTGTAGGAGAGGCATTGATCCCATCATTGTGCACCTTGCATTCAAAGGCTACTTATAGATAATGCACTATTCTTGGGTGAGCTATCCTATATTGAGTACAACTTATATTTTCATTAGTATTGGATCTTATTGCTTTTTCTTGATATATGACTAGTGTTTGAATAGATATTTGAGAGCGATGATTCCATGTGTGTGCATTGTGTATTCAAATACAAGATCATAAAATAATGCACTTTTGTTGGGAGAGCTATCATGTATCTTTTTAAACACTATTTATATTCTATTTGTATTTGATCCTTTCCATTGGTCTTTGATCCCGATGACATGTCTCATGGAAGACAAACCTTTTTGGCTTGGTACTTTGTACCATCATGAAAAGTGTAGAGGGTGTGGTTTATTTGTTGGAACCCCGCTCTTTCTTTTTGAGAGTTTGTCCCAATTGGCATCTCTCTTTGGGAGTGGGTTATATCATTCGTTGATTAACATCTCTCTCTCTTTTGGTATCTCTTTTGGAAATTTGATATCTAGTCCTTTTTATTATTAATTGGTATCTTATTTCTTTTTGATATCTTTATCCAATTGGTATCTTATCAATTATGTGTTGATTTGCTTTTAGTTTCAATTGGCTTCTCTAAATCAATTTTTGATTTGGATCTTTGATATAATTTGGACCCTCTTTGATCTCTTAATATTTGTCCAAATTGTATCTCCCTTTGGTTATTGAAGGTCATAGGCATGCATATCTACTACATGTTTATTTTATGGCATGCTTTCCTTCTTTGTGCCAATATATAGGGGAAACTCCACGGAATCCTAAATCGGCTAAGATGTGCATGAAATTCAATTTCATATCTATATGCACATATTTATGTGGAGTTCCTTCTATGTATTGTAGTTTGACTAACTACTTGGACCCAATTAGTTTGGGAACAATTTTACTTGAATGTGTTTTAGGTACATGGAGATGCATTGGATGCTTGTCTCATTTACAATGAAAGTATCTTCACCACATGCTTATTGGAGCCAAGCGAGGATGGTTGATGAAATTTTATCTACTACATCAACCCAATGTCATCTCGGTAACAAGTATTCACCCTCATGCATACTTTTCTAGCATCCAACCTTGTGTAGGTTGCATCATGGCATGAAAAGTATTTATTTGCTTTTGTTGTAGCTATTGCAAATTCAATGTAGCTCTTATGATACTTGTTGCTTTCCTCAACGCATCCCAACTATCTCCTTTCCCTTAGTGATATTTGTGTTGAGGTTGAATTTGAAGTTCATTATTATACAATATGAGAATATTGAGCTATGGGCTATGATCCTAAACAAACATCATATGTGTATATTTATGACTTCCCTTTGGATATCGTGTTTCTTTTCCTTAGTAACTAATTTTATGTGTACATGTTTCTTTGTGGACACTTAGAAACTTATATACATGAGAGAAATTACATCTTTACTCGATATCCTAATTCTTCGGTGTCACCTCTTTTACTCCGTTTTTGATTCTTTGGCGTGACTCCGAAAAGAATTTGATTATGAGTGCATATCCTATTTTATCACATCTTGGTGCTCTCATCTTGGTGAATATCTTGCTTGTCTTACAAGCCAATAATCTTCACCATGGGATATGTCACAAGCTTTGTTTTTCATTTGCATCTTATTGAGCTTGTGAATTCATTTGTTTTTGTGTTTTAGAGGATACCGGAGGAGTGAGGATTCCATGTTTGTACACCTTGTATTCAAATACAATAATTCTAAATTGTGTACAAATATTGGGGAGCTCCTCTATTTTCTTTAAAACACTCTTTTGCTCAAATCATAATATCTTGTGTTTATTTGGTTAGTTGGATCTTTTTGATTGCTTACTTTTTATTTGGAGAATTGTAAAAAGTTTTCCATATCATTCTTTTGCAATCTTTGGATCCTCAATATAGTTTGTGCTCTCTCCAACTATTCGTCATTGGATATGTGTATTTGATTTCACTCATATTTTGAGAAATGCACACTTATGGGGGAGCTCATACTATATTGACCTTCTAAGATTTTTCGCCCATTTTGGAAATGGATGCCAATGGGGGAGAAGTTTTATAGGGTTTAAGGGAATTTGGTTTTATGCTTTTGTTTTGGTCATAAGCATTTACCTTTCATGCTCATGCATCCATGCTTGTTGATTTGCATGGTTGCTTAATTCATTATATAAACCCTTGTAAAAGAGATTGTCATCAATTACCAAAATGGGGGAGATTGAAAGGGCATGGCGCCCCCATGTGTGGTTTTGGTAATTAATGACAATCCCTATGGACTAATGGTTGCATTGAGTTATTCTTGTAGTGTTTGTCCATAGGCAAATGCTTGAACTCCATATGTTGGATTCAAGGTTGATGCCATAAAGATATTGATATAATGGAGTATTTGGCATCAAGATCATCGAGTTGTATGGATATATTTGATATGATCAAGAAGAAGAGTATGTGATGACCAAGTTGTTATTCGAGGAGTTATCCGATGATTGGTCATATGCGAGTTGAGCATATTGCAAGTATGTCTTGAAGAAAAGGATTAGTGATCATTCATGGTTATCTTCAAGACATCATCTATTGAAAAGAGAAGAAAAGATACAAGGTTGATCAAGATATTGATCAACACAAAGCTACAAGATGTACCAAGTGGGATCATGTATCTCTTGGTATGGTAAGCAATTGTCCATATAGCTTTGTGAACTAACCCATGATATGTGTGTAGCATTTCTATGTGTGGTTAGGTATCTTTCCATGGGCTTGCATCAAATGAAGATTTCATATAGCCCATGAAGGATGACGTCAAGTGGTGATCGTCATCAAGATTGAGTTGTGCAAGTTCAAGAAAAGTATCTCGAAGATATTATATGTTTGAAGCTTGCCACCCATTTGGAGATAATGGTCAAGTGAAGATGTGCCGATGAGAGGCTCTCCCATAGTGGAGTATGGGGGAGAAATATGTGGATCTTCACCAAGCGAAGCGCAATCAAGAAAGGTGGTCCACTTGAGAAGATCAAGATCGTCATCATCTAGTCAAGTGGAATGCGCAAGGCAAAGGTATGATCTTCATAGGGTTTCTATTTTACCGGTCTCATGTTGTTAGTCGGGAGACCGGGTTATTGGATAGACACCGTACTATCAAGAGGGGCTCTCGATTGAGCTTTAGCGTATCAGTTGGAGAGAGCTCAAACCTGTGCATACTTAGCATCATCATCTTTCTTGGTTCTTATTTGGCTTATCTCTTTATGAGGTTTTGGAGCTTGTTGTGACCTTCATAACAAGCTCAAGTTCACCGAAAACGGATTTCGTATGAAAAACTTGTTGCGTTTTCGGTTTTGGAGTTTCTCCCGGTTCATCTTCTATAGAGAGGTTTCACCTTTCTACATTTGGTTTTATACTCCCTTGTTGGACTATGATGTTTTCCTGCATCATCTTGTCGTGCTCGTTGTGGTGATTCCAACGAGACCAAGAACATCGAAAACGGAGTTCGGATACTCAAGTTATGCTCGTTTTCGTGTCGGTATTTTTCTGCAGTTTACATGGTCGGTAGTACCGGAAATAACCTCCGGTACTACCGGCGAAGCGCGTTTCGGTACTGGTTTTTAGTGTTCCTAAGCGATAGTACCGACCCATAGCACTCCCGGTACTACCGGGCCTTGTCTGTTTTGTGTGGGCTGGTAGTACCGGGGTTTTAGCCCAGTACTACCGGCCGTACGCGTTTTTCTGGCCAACGGGCAGATTTTGACCCACCTATATAAGGGGGTCTTCTTCTCCAAGGAGACCCAAATCTTGAGCTCGAAAATTGCCCCCATTGTTGACCTTGTTGAGATTTGCTATCTCTCTATTCCTCCATGATTCTTGCCTCCAATTAGAGGGAAAAGAGAGAGGAGATCTAGATCTATCATTCCACCAATCAATCTCTCCTCTAAGTGAGGGGAAGCCTTTTGATCTAGATCTTGGAGGAATTTGGTGTTCCTCTTTGTTCTTCCTCTCTTCTCCCCCAATAGCATTAGTTGCTTTGGTGGGATTTGGGAGTGAAGGATTTTGAGCACTTCTTGTGTTCTTGCCCATTGCATCGGTTGCATCGGTTTGAGTTCTCCAAGGTGATACGTGGAAATCGAAGTTGAGAAGCTTGTTTCTCTTGGGTACTTGGGGTGCCCTAGAGCTTGTCCTCTTGGGTACTTGGGGTGCCCTAGACGGTCCTTATTGATCTCGGAGTTTTTGTGGCTCGCGGGATAGTTGGGAGCCTCCAATTAAGTTGTGGAGTCGCGCCCCAACCTTGTGTTTCTTGTGGCTTTGGGAGCCGTGGGAATTCGGTGAGAGCCTCCAATTAAGTTGTGGAGTGTGCCTCATCCTTGTACGGGTTCGGTGACCACCCTCGAGTGTCCCATAGTGGTTCGTGGCACTCTACATTGGTAGAGGCACGAAAGAGATTACGGTGTGCCATTTGACGGCTATTCGGGGATCACTTTGTGACTCCGCACCGCTCCAACGGAGACGTAGTTTCCATTGGGAAGTGAACTTCGGGATAAATCATCGTCTCCAAGTGCCTCGGTATTTCTATACCCGAGCTTCTTACTTATGCAATTTACTTTGTGATAGCCATCGAGATTGAAGTAATATATCTTGCTATCACATAGTTGTATATCTTGTTTAGCATAAGTTGTTGGTGCACATAGGTAAACCTAGCTTGTTTAGGTTTTGTGCTTGATAAATTAAACGCTAGTTTTATTCCGCATTTATTCAAGCCTAAACCGTAAAGAATTTTAAATCGCCTATTCACCCCCCCCCCCCCCCCCCCCCTCTAGGCGACATCCGTGTCCTTTCAGTGTCGTCGTAGTAGCCGGCGCTGGATGCCTTGAAGGAGATGAGGCCGTTGATGTCGATGCCGACATGGTTGTCGTTCATGTCCAGCATGTCGTTGCTCTGGACGGTGTCGAGCTCGACGGCGAAGATGTGGTTGTTGGCGTTGCCGTTGTTCTTTTTGCTGAAGAGGCCGAGGAACTGGTTGGAGAACGCGGTGGTGAGGTTGTTCGTCGGGGAAACGGAAAAAGTGAGGCCGTGCGTGCTCACGCCCGGCGCGATGGAGCGGATGGCGAACACGAAGGATGTGGAGAATGACCGCACCGCCGTGCCGTTGACTGCGTTTGGGTCGTGGAAGCGCAGCCGGGACGGGTGGAACGCGTGGCCTTTGAGCTGGACGGTACCGTTGGTCAGCTGAAGGAGCCCGTTTGGCTCCACAGCCGCCAGGCCGGCCACCATGATGTCGGTGCCGGCGAAGCCGGAATAGATGAATCTTTGGCCATCTACGGCAGCGAAGGAATCACGGTTATAAGCGAGGAAGATGAATAATGTCGTCGTCAAGGGTATGATGAGACGACGTTTAACGCCAGCCATGGCCAAGGATCATGGATGAACTGAACCTTGCTGCTTCGAAGAGAAAATGTACAAGTGCGCTACAGGGATTGAAACGAACAATGTAGTACAGCTTGTAAGAAACTGAGCAGATAATTATCAGCAAGCTAATTATGTAGTTGCTTCCACTTGCACGCTCGCCTGTACTAACAAAGTCGGACTAGCTAACAGATATTATAGTTGTGTGAACTCTGAACCTTGCTGTTCATCAGTGAGCTTTCATTTATGTATGCGAAGGTAGGGTACTAGTACTGTAATATCCTCTCAGAATAAAAGAGTCCCAGATCAACGGCCTTCTTCTTCGTCATACTCAATTTCCTGGGTCAAACACTAAACGACCATTGGCATTCAACCAATACCCAACAAGCGGTGCATACCTAGCGCATACTGAGTCAAAATCTAATATAAGCTATACTGTATATTAGTATAATTTTGCCAAAAAATATGATACTCCCTCCGTTCACAAAAGGATGTCTCAACCAACTCCAAATTTAGATGTATCTAGACATAATTTAGTGTGTAGATACATCAAAATTTGAAGTTAGTTAAGACATCTTTTTATGAACGGAAAGAGTACTTATCAAGCAACGAACTCATTAGATTCAATCAAGAGACAAAAAATTATGGAGATGATTAAAATCGAAGAATGTTTGACATTCTTTCAAGCTGGAATTAAGGAAAAGAAGCAGTCGCCTGTAGAGGATGTAAAGATTGACTTGCTAGCTATGTTTAACTTATCTGAAGGCGGCTAAACTATTCGTTACTTATCTGAAGGCGGTTACATGCAGTATTTTGAAATTTGAATGGTCATCATGCATGCAACTTTGCAAGATTCTCTCTGAAGAAAAAAAAACTTTGCAAGCTAGCTAGGCTGCTGATTGGAAGCATCTCAGCATCAAATCGGGTGTGTGTACAGTAGAGATGGGTAATATTGTTATAAGGACTGAAATCTTGTCTCATAGTTAAGACCATACTAGAAGAATCTCAGCACTTAATTAGAAACTGAAGGTGTCTAACTTATGACGATAAGATACTGCACCTTTGCGCCTTGTGTGTCTCTCTCTTTCGCAGCACCTTAGACATTGTGTATAACAAGAGAACCTTTTTTTAAAAGATGTTACTTCAGAAACTTTTGTTATTATTACTTTTGAAAACATAACTTTCACTACGGGAAAATGACTCGCCGCCGAGTGGTCTGCGCTTCGCTGAGTGCTAAAACGCGGGGGCCACTCAGCGAAGAGGCCTACGCCGACGCAGGACTAAAAACACTCGGCGAAGTACCGACCACTCGGCAAACACATACTTCGCCGAGCACTGCACTCGGCGAAGAACCATTTTCTCGGCAACGACGGAAAAAGACACTCGGCAAAACTGTGGTCACGGCGAAAAGGAGAGCCACGTGGCACAAGACAGTGGGACCCGCGGGCGTCGTGATGGAGCTGCTCTTCGCCGAGTGTCCCACTCGGCGAAGATGTCACCGTAAAAAAAATATTTAATGGAACTTTTATTTGCCGAGTGCCCCTCTCGGCAACGAATGCGCGCGAAACTCTTTGGGTTTGCCGCGCGAATTAGGCCCTCTTTGTCGAGTGTGTCGGTGGCCAGCACTCGGCAAAGTTTAGGGCGGGAAACGAAATTTCGCCCCGCGCCATTTCTTCGCCGGGTGGTTGTCTTCGCCGAGTGTTGCTCTCGGCGAAGATGGTGGGCGGGAAAAATATTTTAGTTTCGCGCCAAAACTTCGCCGAGTGTCCCTCTCGGCAAAGTGTGATGTTTTCCCGCTCTTTCCACCACTTTTGCGTCTCGTTTTGGCGCCCGTTTTCAGCCCTAACGACGCCTATAAATAGGCCACTTCTCAGCCAGGTTACTCACTCATGCTCAAACACAAAACATTTGGTCTCCCTAGCTACGTCCTACTGTGAATGCAAGGCATTCGAGCGTGAATCACTGTAGGGCTGTAGCTAGGGGAAACCGGGTGTTTTGTTTCAGCGTGAATCTCTGGAGGAGATCGATGTGAAGTTCTGGTGAGTCTGAACACCCCGAGCGTGGGCACTGCATGTTGTCTCGCACTCCCGGCATGGTCAAGCTGGAGGAGAAGTGGAGCGGGCGCGCACTCATGGCGACGGTGGGAGGTAGCCGGCCACCGGTGTCGCCGGAGACGGTCGTGGGGGCGGTGGTGGTGCAGTGCGGTGTGAACCGCCGCAACGTCAAGGTGGAGGTTTGTGCTCCGCCATTCAACTTCTTCGTGCGCTTCCGCTTGAGCGAGGACTGCACTCGTGTCCTCCATGCCTCCCCCGGCCTCGTCGTCAACGGCGAGACGCTCGCGATGAGCCGCTGGCATCGTGGGCATGGAGGGCGGGCATCGGAGCTGCCGTACCTAACGAAGCTGAGGTTTGAGAGGTTCCCACGGGAGGTGTGGGAGCCCCAAGCCGTGAACCAGTTCATCAACAGGCTAGGTGGGCAGCTTGTGGAAATGCTCAAGCCGGAGGACAGCTGGTACCTGAGTGTGATGGCGTGGATGAAGAACCCATCAGAAGTTCCTACCATCTACGATGTGGAGGTGCCAAAGCCTGAACTTCCACCGTCAGAGTTTGACGACCCCTACTCAACCACGACGAAGCAGTCACTGGTTCATACTATCTGAATCCATGTGGAGCAGGTAGTCGACCCGGGTCCATTCTACAGGACAGGAGGCCATTGCTTCGGAGGGCCATCTGGCATGGGATCGGCCGGAGGAGAAGATAACTGATGAGAAGATCGTAGGTGTTAATTATTTTTGTTGTTCGTGACTGTTGTAATTTTTTCTTTGTTTGTTAGTCAATTATGTTCGTTTGCCAAAATGTACTAGTGTTATTTGTCCATGTTAAATAAAATATGTCTTTGAGATTAAATATATATGTGTGTTTTATAATTCAATTTATTCTCGTCAGCACATAGCATGTGTTCTTATCCACTCCACCGACAACCACCTACCACGCGTGTTTCACCGGCCGTCATGCAATTAATTAACAGAAAAGAAAAAAATAAAACTCACATGTGATATAAAGGTTATGCTCTTCTGAGTGGAAACTCTTCTGGGTGGTGGGAGGTTTCAAGAGCCAACATGAGACTCCGAGGTGTGACCGGCTTCACACACCACACTTATCCGACACGAAGGTTATGCTCTTCTAGGTGTAAACTCCCATTTCGGGTGGAACGGATGGAACCATGTGAAAACATGGGGCCAAAATGGGTTCCAAATGTTCATATGACCTAACCAAACACAACCAAGTATAAAAGTCCTTGTAGCTACCCCCTTTCGACGCCCGTGGAAGGGGTAGACGACACGGTTGACTTTCGGTCAACTGTGGGTGGGTTTCGACGGAACCGGGGGCCGCGGAGCGTCGGAATCACACCAAAAACTAGGTGGTGCACTATCCTATGTGTTAGAGTGTGGTGGGAGGTTTCAAGAGCCAACATGAGACTCCGAGGTGTGACTGGCTTCACACACCACACTTATCCGACACGAAGGTTATGCTCTTCTGGGTGGAAACTCCCATTTCGGGTGGAACGGATGGAACCATGTGAAAACATGGGGACAAAATGGGTTCCAAATGTTCATATGACCTAACCAAACACAACCAAGTATAAAAGTCCTTGTAGCTACCCCCTTTCGACGCCCGTGGAAGGGGTAGACGACACGGTTGACTTCCGGTCAACTGTGGGTGGGTTTCGACGGAACCGGGGGCCGCGGAGCGTCGGAATCACACCAAAAACTAGGTGGTGCACTATCCTATGTGTTAGAGTGTGGTGGGAGGTTTCAAGAGCCAACATGAGACTCCGAGGTGTGACCGGCTTCACACACCACACTTATCCGACACGAAGGTTATGCTCTTCTGGGTGGAAACTCCAATTTCGGGTGGAACGGATGGAACCATGTGAAAACATGGGGCCAAAATGGGTTCCAAATGTTCATATGACCTAACCAAACACAACCAAGTATAAAAGTCCTTGTAGCTACCCCCTTTCGACGCCCGTGGATGGGGTAGACGACACGGTTGACTTCTGGTCAACTGTGGGTGGGTTTCGACGGAACCGGGGGCCGCGGAGCGTCGGAATCAAATCAAAAACTAGGTGGTGCACTATCCTATGTGTTAAGAGTGTGGTCGTACACATTATAAAATGAAATTATAAAAAATAACCAACAAAAAGAGATTATATAAAATAAAATGATAAATTATAAAAGGGTCTTTGCCGAGTAGTACACTTGGCGAAGATGCCTACTCGGCAAAAAATAACGCGGGCGCGGGGAACTTAGTGAAAATTTGGCTGCCGAAATCCCAAATTTTTCCTTTTCCCCATCCCCAACCCCCGCGGCGCCCCCTCTGCCTTTCTTCGCCGCCGCCAGCCCGCCACCACCCCCCACCCACGCCTCTCCCGCCACCAGCTCCCTCTGCTGCCGCCGCCACCTCTCCCCGTCCGCCCCCACCCCCCACCGCCACGAATCCCAGGCCGCTACCCGCCCCCCGCCGCCACGAGCCCGAACCCTAGCCGCCACCTCGGCCGGAGCAATGGCGGGAGGCTCGGGCTAGCTGCGCAGCCGGCCTCCACCGCGAGCGCACGTCACTGCCGCCTCCCCCGCGACCGCGTGCCGTGCCCCGCTGCCGCCTGCTCCACCCCGAGTTGCTGCCACTGGTCCTCCTCCACCCCTGCCACTGGTCCTCCTCCACCCCGAGCTGCTGCCACTCCCCTCCACGCCGCCGCTGCCGCGACTGGACCTGCTGCTGCCTCGGTTGTCGCCGCCCCGTCAGTCTCCTCCACCCCGAGTCGCCCCTGCCACTGGTCCTCCTCCACCCCGAGCTTCTGCCTTGGCAAGGTGAGCATTTTCCAATTTTTGTTAGGGTACTGCTACTCTCTGTTTATTGTTAGGGTTAGTATAAAAGTTTATTTGATTTTGGTAAGTAGTTAGTAGTGAGTAGTTAGGGTCCTCCTCCACCCCTTTGTTGTTAGGGTTAGTAGTTAGTAGTTGGTTACTTTTTTCGGTACTGCTACTCTCTGTTTATTTGATTTTGGTCAGTAGTTAGTTAGGTTAGTAGTTGGTTCGGTTTTCGGATTGTTTGTTAATTAGTTAGGTGATATTTTGCTTAGTTAGTCATTGTTGTTTGTTAGTTATTAATTGTATTTGTGATAATGTGTGCAGGGTATGCAGCGAGGTTGACGACGGGAGCGTCGTTGTAGGGCAGGGTTCGGGCAAGAGCTAGCTGCCCGTTTATTTTCACGATCACGCTTCGAGGGTAATGATCTTCCGCCTCTCTTGCTAGGTTGCATTATTTTGTAGCTCACCAAACTAGTCGCGTAACCCTAGGCGTCTCCCGTTCGGAAGGGTTATGGTTAATAAAGATGAAACTCTTTGTATATTTATGTGTACGCCTTGTCAAGGGTATTCATTATATACAAAGAGTTGTTTGTATATATTTTTGTATGCACCTTGTCCAGGGTATACATTTATATACAAACAGCTATATTTTTATAACCGTAGCCGTTTCGAATTGTCCACGTTTTTGGACAGCTCGAGTATGTGTAGTTTGTGTTCGTTTCCATGTTCTACTCCTATCTGAGACAGAATTTCGGTGGCGCCTCCCTGTTGTTCTCCGGATACACATCCTCTCGACATTTGTCGAGACGTGTATTTGGAGAGCAGCAGGGAGGTGCTGCCGAAATTCTGTCTTGGATAGGAGTAGACGTGGAAACGAACACAAGCTACACATACTCGGGTGGGATTAGGACTTATCTTTACCTAGTAGTGATAGGTGAGTGCATTCGACGCGTAAAATCTATAGCTTTGTAAATAATTGATTTGATGATGCATGAATCTCTTTGTTAAATTAAACACGTTGTACATATGTCTGCATTAATCAGTGTGGATATGGAGGATCGTGAGTGGATGTACAGCGGTCGACCTAGTGCGAGTCAGATCTCTGAGGAATGGATTACTAAGACTTTAGAGTTCCTGGAGATTGCATTTGATAAAAATCATGGGGTAGCTGGAACTTGGTGCCCGTGCAATAAATGCAAAAACCAGCGAAACCAAACAAAGGACGATATGGGTCTTCACCTCAGCAAGAATGGGTTTATGCCAGGCTATCATCGTTGGACCTTGCATGGCGAGCGTGCACCTCGGAGAAAGAAGGTGGCGCGACAGCGCACCGAGGAGGCCTCAACAACTTTTGATACCGGGGCTGATAGAATGCTAGATCAATTTGCTAATGCACAAGCACCTGAAATTCCAGCCGAAGATGCAGATGGGGAGATGGACAAGAGCACGAAGGAGTTCTATGATACTTTGTTTGCCTCACAGAAAACCCTCCACGCCCATACAAAGGTTTCTCAACTTGATTCCATTAGTTGCCTAATGGCTGTCAAGTGTCAGTTCAACGTAAGCATTAATGCCTTTGATGCATTCCTGCATGTTATTGGTTCCCTTCTGCCGGAGGCACACCTTCTGCCAAAGAACATGTACGAGTCGAAGAAAATCCTCAGTTCACTTAAGATGGAATATGAGTCGATAGATGCTTGTCCAAAGGGTTGCATGTTATTTAGAAAAGAACACAAGGATGAAAAATACTGCCTCAAGTGCAAGTCCTCTAGGTATATTGAGGTCGACAGTGGTGATGGTCAGAAGACGCAGCTCACAGTGGCCAAAAAGATCCTTCGGTATCTTCCATTCTTGCCTAGGATCCAACGGCTCTTTATGACCGAGGAATCTGCCCAACAAATGAGATGGCCGATAGATGGGAAGAGGTATCGTCCTGAGAAGATGGTACATCCGTCTGATGGTGAAGCATGGAAGAAATTCATTGTTAAACATCCCAAAGCGGGCTTAAACAGGAGTGTAGCAATTGCCTTATCAACAGATGGGTTCAACCCATATGGTATGTCTGCTTGCACATATAGCTGTTGGCCGATGTTTGTCATTCCGCTGAATCTCCCCCCTGGCGTCTGCATGCAACGACAAAACATGTTCTTGTCGCTGATAATTCCAGGGCCTGAATATCCGGGGAAGAATATGAGTGTGTACATGGAGCCGTTGGTGGATGATTTGTTACTTGCCTGGAAAGATGGGGTACGGACGTACGATGCCGTAGCAAAGACGCACTTCACTATGTTCGTTTGGTACCACACTTCCCTCCATGACTTACCGGCACGTGCGATATTCTGCGGATGGTGTACACACGGGAAGTGGCCTTGCCCAGTGTGCTTGCAGGCTATGACTTTCGTTTGGCTGACGAAGGGTGGCAAGTATTCCTGTTTTGATAAACATCGGCAGTTCCTTAAACCTGGTCATAGATACAAGAGAGACGCAAAGAAGTTCCTGAAAGATGTAGTTGTCGATGCCCATGAACCAGTACCCACCATGGATGGTCACGCCATTAAGGCTCAGCTAGAAGCTCTTGTGCCCAATGCAGATGGGAATGGCTTTGTGGGTTATGGAGACACACACCAGTGGACACACATTCCATGCTTCTGGAAACTCCCTTACTTTCCGGATCTCCTTCTTCCTCATAACATTGATGTAATGCACACTGAAAAGAATATCGCTGAGGCCCTTTGGTCCACATTAATGGACCTCGAGAAGTCGAAGGATAACGTCAAGGCTAGAGTCGATCAGGAGACGCTATGTGATAGGCCAAATATGAAGATGGACCCTCCTGGCACAGTCAGAAAAGGATGGAATAAGCCAAAGGCTCGTTTCACCCCAACAAGGGCCCAAAGGAAAGAAATTCTCCAGTGGGTCCTGGAACACCTGTTCTTCCCTGATGGCTATGCAGCTAATATAATGAGGGGAGTGAATTTGCCTGGGTTGCGGATAGGTGGGCTCAAGAGCCATGACTACCACGTATGGATCGAGCGGATAATGCCGGTCATGTTTCGAGGCTATATCGATGAGGATATTTGGCTAGTCTTGGCAAAGTTGAGCTATTTCTTCCGTCGGCTTTGTGCTAAAGAATTAGATGTCGCGGTGGTTGAAGAGTTGGAGGAACAGACACCCGAGTTGCTATGCGACCTAGAGGCTATATTTCCACCGGGCATGTTTAATCCCATGCAACATTTGTTGTTGCATCTCGCGTCCGAGGCAAGATTGGGGGGCCTGTGCAGACCCGTTGGATGTTTGCAACTGAGAGAGAGCAGAAGGACCTTCGAAAGAAAAGCACGAACAAATGCAAAATTGAAGCATCCATAGCCGAGGCAACACTTAACGAGGAGGTGTCAAACTTCACCACGAAGTTCTATAGTGACACTCTTACCACTGTTCATAATCCAGTGCCTCGTCTCAATACCGCCAACCCGGAAGATCTACCCGACCTTAGCATTTTCATCGGGGCCGGTGGCAAATCAAGTGGCAACCGCAAGAAGAAATTATCATATGATGAGTGGACGAAGATTACATCTTATGTCTTGAAGAACACGACGGAAGTACAACCCTACATTGAGTAAGTGCTCAGTGTATTGTTCGCCACACTTCCATTTCCTAGTTTGTGGACTAACTCCGTTTCTTGCCATTCATAGATTATTTGAGTCAGAAACCTGGAAACATCGAAGACCCCTTACCGACAATGACAAGTTGGTCCTTTTTAAAAAGGGGGGTGAAGGAGGCGGCGGTTTCATTCCATGGTTCAAAGCTAAAGTATTTCTCTATCTTACACGACATTCATTTTAGTGCAAGACTTTTCATCAACACTAATATATCACACTTGTTCCTATTGCACCTGTAGGGAACTTCCGACCCGGAGATGAGGCCCGAGTTGAAGAAACTTACCTCATGCACCTATTCCGTCAAGACCTATGGTTCTTATGACGTGAATGGGTTCCGCTTCCATACCGATGAATACGAAAACACTCGGCCGCACCGGAAGACAACAAATACCGGGGTCTTATGCCAAGGGAAAGACAAACTTGATTACTATGGAATAGTCAAGGAAATAATTCAACTTGATTGTGATTTCGGCAAAAAGAAGAACCCCGTTGTCTTCAGGTGCCATTGGTTCAATCCAAAAAGAGTGAGACGAAGACCTGAAATTGGGTTGGTTGAAATTGAGCGAGAATCCATCTACGAGGGAGATGATGTCTATATCCTAGCACACCAAGCCATCCAAGTTTTTTATCTTCCGTACCCATGCAAAACTGTGAAACGTCTACTGGGCTGGGATGTAGTGATCTCGGTACCGCCGCGTAATAAACCACCTACCCCTAACGATGACGACTACCACCACCGCCTAAACCCGAACACATATGAGGGAGATTTTTATCAAGAAGATGGGATGCCAGGCCGATTGAACATCACCTTGCCTACTATAGATGAAATGGAAGAAGACGACGATGTCATAGGAGTTGACGGGCAAGAGGACGGTGACCCGGTTGTCAACCGGAGAGACGTGGACCTTCTTGATCGGATGCACCTATCCGATGTAGAGGAGCCGAGCGGTCCACCTCCAGACTATGTGCCAGATTGGTGGTACACTCGTGATAGCGATGATGATGATGATCCTGGTCCAAGTTATGATCCAAACAATGTAGACAATGGCTTCTGAAGCTTTGTACTTGTATGAAACATTTGCATGCCACTCCTGAACTTGTAATATTTGTGATGTAATATTTTGTATGAACCATTTGTATGCCACTCCTGAACTTGTAATATTTTGTATAGAATGGTGTAGACGGAGGAGCAAGCCCAACGTCGGTGCCATCGACCTCCAACAGGCCCGAGTGACTCTAGGTAAGCTCAAGGTCCCAAATATATATATGTCAATACACACACTCTACATCCCATGCACACCCACACTCTAATATCTATATGTCAATACTTGCATACACATGTTTCGAAACTAATGCTTATAGTTTTCAAACTTGTAGGATTGCATAGACGAGGCCTTCGGTGACTAGTGGACTCGTGGACTTGTGCTAGCTCCGAACTTGTGCCATTTTATGCTAGCTGTGAACTGGTGGCATGTATTTGGACTTGTTTGTTTGTGTTGTGGAGTATATTTTGTGAACTATCGGAATCTATTTTGTCAACTTTCGGAGTATATGTGCTATATTTTGCTATATGTCTCCTTTCAATGTTCTGGATGTACTGTGTGTGATCTACTGATATATTTTATATATATGTATGTGCATATTGTGTTTCAAACGCAGGGATTTTTAAAAAGCAGGAAAATTCTGGCACAATTTAGCGACTTCGCCGAGTACGGCACTCGGCAAACCTACCTTCGCCGAGTATGACACTCGGCGAAGCGGTACTCCAGGTGCCAAAAGGGTCACCTGGGAACGTGCTTCGCCGAGACGGGTGCTTTGTCGAGCAAGGCACTCGGCGAAGATGTTGCCCAGGGTGACCTTTTGGTCCACCTTTGCCGAGCACGTGGAGCGCGCGGCACTCGGCGAAGCACCACCCGCGAAGCTCAGACTCGGCGAACGCGGCACTCGGCGATGCTGCGGCTCGGCGAATAGCAACGAGGGCACTCGGCGAAGACGACAACTCGGCGAAATTCTTTACCGAGCCCGCCCTTTCTGGACACGTGTCGCGCGGTTGTGCGCCATGTCTTCGCCGAGTGTCATATCCCCAGACTCGGCGAAGACCTGACACTCGCCTGACACACATCTGACAAGGGACGGGCTGGATCACCTTTTCTTCGCCGAGTGGTGTCTAAAGACACTCGGCGAAGGCGTCGCCGAGTCCCCCCGACAAAAAACACTCGGCGAAGCCTCTTCGCCGAGGCGAATTTTGCCGAGTCTTTTTCGCCGAGGTCCATACTCGGTGAAGGCGTCGCCGAGCTGGATTCAGTCCTTCGCCGAGTCTTTTTACCACTCGGCGGCGAGTCATTTTCCCGTAGTGTTTAGAACCTATGTTTGTACCAAAATGATGACATGACAATCTAATAAAATATATTTTTTGTGTGTATGTAATCCATGTTTGCGTGTGAAATCATGAGAACATATGTATGTTTTGCTATGACATGTGCAATGCTGATATCTATGTAGTATGATTGTTAGTGGGGAAAGAGAAAGAGGGAGGGAGGGAGAGAGAGAGAGAGAGAGAGAGAGAGAGTCACATTCTCTTAGCTAAAAAATAATAAAAGAGCAGACAAATCTACCTATCTGATTTCGAAACCACTGCAAGCAATTAGTTGTTCATCCTTGGCTCATACACGCATAGTTTTTTGTATGCGAAGAGTATGTGGACGTTAGTTTAACAACATCAAAATGATAAAAATGTAAATTACCGATTTGCGCAATGTACACTTACCCAATTGCACATTTCTAAATTTAAAAAATATTTTAGGGATTCAAAAGTAAAAACAATAAAATTGCACTTTTCTAGAAACATCACTAAAAATATATATAATATATATACGATTCAAAATAGTAAACTGCAAAATTGTAATTTACATGTTACATATTGCTCAGATACAAAATGTCCAACTACGGGCTTAAAATTGTGCAAACTACTTAATTGCACATTTCTAACACCAAAACTCTCTTGCTTAAAATGTGCAAATTACCCAATTATGTTTGATATCTCTAAACCCCGAATAGCATAATCAATCATATGCAATTTTAATCATAAGAATGTGCAAACAATATCATGTGCATATTTCAAAACAAAAAAAAAAACAGGAAGTGCAGGTATTCACTTAAAAAATCTAAATTCGGAAAAAAATTATGTGACTAGCAGAAAAAAAAACTTATGTTGGTCAAAAAAGAAATTACAAATATGTTGCAAAAAAACCAAAAATCATGCAAACAGAAACTCAAAAAATAATAATACAGAAAATAATGAAAGATGTGTGCATTTGCATGTCGACCAATACCGTATACTAGATCAGACACATACAAAACATTTTGAATAGCTAGCTAGCATTATAATTGCTACGCCTCCAAATATATAAAGGCTGCACCCACCAAATCGTAGCTGTAAACATACATTCAGCTGCACACACAGGTCATAATCGAGCATACGGCCAATACACGTACACCAACCGAAAGGGCGTAACCGCGTAAGTTAAACCTGCAAAGGCAGCGCTGAGCCTGGTGGGATAGACAGATATATGTAAAAGAAACTTGTCAAACTAACTGTGCAAGACCCGTTAACACACCCGCACCCACCCCCACGTCGCCCTCCTCGGGCGACTCCGGGGGGAAACCCTAGAACGCCGTCGTCGGATCCCGGCTTGTTTGGTAACTGCAATCCCGAGGGGATCCCGGCCTTTTCCCGGGGAGAATTTTCCCTCCGGAGGTCGGGAATAGAATCCCGGGGTTTTACACCTGGTTCTTCAGATTCCCGGCCAGGCTTGTTTGGTAACTGCAATCCCGGGGGATCCTGGCCTTTTCCCGGGGAGAATTTTCCCCTAGTCCGGAGGTCGGGAATAGAATCTCGGGGTTTTACACCTGGTTCTTCAAATTTCCGGCCGGGATTATTTTCCCGAGAATATTTAACCCGGACAGCCAAACTAATCCTAAAGCTAGCAACTACCATTTTTCTTGCCGTGTAAAATTAATAATCATCAAATTGTCTAGATAGAAATTATAACGTATGAGCAATTTACAGGAAAGGACTTAAATGCATTAATAGATCTGCAGGTTGCCTGAAAAATCAGGAAGGAAGTAGATAAATAAACTGCATGCTGGGTGCTGATGAAGATAAGAGTGGAAGTACATATCTACAAGGGCAAGAACCAGACAATACGCTAGAAAACTATATTTACACGCATAGTTCAGTTACACACCAACATCAAAACAACATGGTTCACATGTACAGCTACTAGAAGGAAATGGCGCGCTTTGCCGTGCCCGAAGATCATCATACGCTTTCATATATGGTGTAATTTGAATTGCTAGGTATGATGATACATTGACAATTACACTAAGAACAAAAGAATAGCATACAATGAACTCCATTCCCCTCAGCATATTGCATCAAGAATTTTTGTCAAGATCTGTCCAGAATTTGATATTATTTTGTAGATAAAATGATTCAACACATATAAGTAATTTTTTTCAAACTCACATCCACTAAAATTATAAAACTCAACTCATCAGCGATAATCATGTGAGCAAGAGCTTCACTTATAACCACTTGGTCAAAATTCCAAGTACATATTGTGTCCATTCCTGCATAATCATTATGTGACCCAAACTTCTAACTTTCTTCGTTTTGTGTCATCATTACCCTTGACATGACCTTTATCACAAATGCATGATATATCGGGAAGAGGTTAATTTGTTTTAGTACACCACAGCAAAGTCCACAGTTCATCGGAAAGAACTCAAAAATTCCCGCTCCTCTTCCTAAATACAGTTCTGTAAGCTCCAAACCTCCTGTAGCACTCACCACACGTCAAGACATCTAGAGATCATAAATAAATCACTATGACATATATGATCATTTCAAGTTTAATCAAACAAGAATACAAAACAATAAAATAAGTGTGATGTGAAATTCAAAGATCAATTGCAAATAAAATAGGATACCTTTCATATGTCATGCTTCTTCATTTCTAATATGTATATCAAACCTAAACTTGATTAATGCATTCAAAATCAAATTTTAAAAACCATTGATAATCAATCTATACTTAAATAAGTTCTATAATGTAAATGCTCGAAAGGGAGTGGTCAGTGGCTATACGTCCAAGCTTGCATGGGAGGAAAAAAGGGGTGTGCATGTGCATGGTCAGTGGCTATACGTCCAAGCTTTGAATAAGTTCTCTCCCCCAGCAACTCTCCCTCCCAGCACCTTCCAGAGGCAAAATATGAAGCATCAAAGTTCATGCACCTTGGTTACAAAATATGAAGTTTGAGCTGCACAAACTAAGGAAGTGCTGAAGCTAGTTCAAAACACGTGCCTACCAGATAAATGAAATAGTCTGAATGGGCAACCTGTACTCCAAGTAATGGCTAGTTTATATTACATCAGTCAATATTACTTCATCACATCTTCAGAGGATGTGCTCGAGAAGATTCTTCAAATTTAGGTCATGATTGAAAATGGAAGCCAATTTTAGCTGATAGTTATAGCTTTACTGATCTTCTGAGAGGTAATTCTCATTCGAAGTAGGAAAAGGATAGATTTGGTAGGATAAGTACCTCATAGTCAAGAACTGACATAGCTAGAGAATTTGTAAAGTTCTCATATGATTCTAGTTTGTCCATGATCAACTATTATCATCTTAGGTGTGGCTATCAGTATACGCTTGACAATTGCTATTGAGGACATGAAAGCAATGATCATTATCGCTGTAATCAGCACTGTGGCAGCATGAAGGTGGATAATTTCCTGGTAAAAAGGTGAATCTTCAGATAACAAGCTGTTGGAACTTGTAAAAAATTGACTCAATTGAAGGTTCTTTCCCGCCCACTTATATGGACATACAGATCACTTTCACCAATAACAACTGTTAAGGGGTCATTTCCAATCCAGCGATCTAAATGTATAATGTAGCCAGTTAGTAATAGTGTCACACGCATCATATATGTCAAACAGCACAGTGATAGGTACCTTTGATGTAACAGAACATAGTAACAGATATTACAAGGGCATTGAGGAGCACCACTGTTATCCATGTCATGGCAGCAACGAACTAACGAATCATCAACAACCAAACCACTGACAAGAAAAGAGGAAGAAGTCCACTGCACACGATTAACACAGGCCAGGACTTCCCAATGTCTGCAACATATCTCTGCAAACAGAACAAGCAATTAATATCTTAAAACACATATATTAGCTCACAGATGCTATACATATTGGCTGCACCAGGGATTTATAAAAAAATAGTGATAATGTTGTGGGGACTGGGCCTGAATAGGCACTACCATCAAGTATCAACTCCTATCGAATAATAATATTGCATTTGCACTCAGGGTAAACTGTGGGAGTTTTCAGGACCATTTATCACTTGAATTCAGTATAAATCAGAACATTTTTTAAAAAAAGAAGGAAAGGTAGTCGGGTGCCAGGAAAATTTGAAAACCTTCAGGATTGCAGATCTTGCATCGATGGCCTTGTAGATTGTTTTATCTGTAAGCATATTTTGTTCAATGTTTGCATCGCCCATCTGTTCCTAGCGCTTCAAAGAAACATTGGACGCTCTGGCAATATATTGGCAGCTCCAGTAGACTGAAGGGGAAGAATATTTGAGTTAGTCATCCCATTGTACTAATTGACTGGCTCGAGCAGTTCTGAAACTCCATGCGTGTAGTCGTGTAGACTACTGTAATTACCCACTAGATTCGTACATATGTTCTTCATCATCATCTGGTAGACAGAACCTAAACACTAATTGGATTTGCCCATGACTTAAACTAACAAACAAGTAATATGACAAAGCATGCTAATCAAGCAATAAGAAGAAAATGCTGAACAGGACAAATACTGCTTGCTCCTGCTCAATCTTCAGATCTTGCGCTAAGTAACCAAACAAGATGCAGCGTGGCTTCTTACTCCTGACGAACGGCCGGAGAAGCAGGAGTTGGACGGAGGGCTGTGGAGGGCCGGCGGCTGGACGGAGGAGCATGCAGCGGACGGCCGGAGAAGCAGGAGTTGGACGGAGGGCTGTAGAGGGCCGCCGGCTGGGCGGAGGAGCAGGCATCGGACGGCCGTACAGAGGGCCGGTGGCCGCTGGTAATAATAGAGGCGCGCTGGCGCGCCGACAGACGCCATAAGATACCGCAGTTCCGCCACCAGAGGCGGGAGGGCGAGGCCAAGCACCACCGGACCCACTGCGGCAAACGGCGCCGGTGCAGCGTTGTGTCTCGTCGATGCCGCAGGGGGAGGGAGGCAGCGCGGACGGCGGTGCCTCATCGATGCAGCAGCGCTGCTGTTCGTTGCCTCATCGTTGGAGCACTGGATCTGTCGGAGGAGATGTGAGGGAGTGAACCCAAGAGGAAAATAGGAAGGGCACGGGGTGCCGCAGGTGTAGGAATTTGTGTCTTGCAACATTTTATTTGTACACTACATTCTCCGGAATTAAACTTCATGTGGAAATATCATGGAAATAACAGGAAACTAATGATGTGGAATTGTACTTAAGGAAATATACTTAAGGAAGCCGGTATGTCTATACTGGAATACAGTGTATGTGAATATGCTAGAATTATACCCGGGACAGTATAGAGTGGAAAGCCAGGTTGTTCATATGTTGGCTATATGAATTGATTAAAGCCTGCGAATTTGAATTATTCAAATTCGGCACGTGACTCACACACGTGTGCTCGTGGGACTAATTGCAGATTGAAACTCCTAGATGGTTACTGATGATCGTGGTTGGTTTGGTTAACCTGGAGTTTCTGGAATAAATATCTGCGTAATTACGGTTTAAATAAAACCGGAATTAGCACTATATAAAGGTCCCTAACCCCTAGCCTCAAATTGATCATTGTGAGCGGCACCATGGAAAAGGATCGGAGGAATAGGGGTTAGACCGAATTGTGCTAAACCTAACATTGGTATCAGAGCCGATGGTTCGTCGCCGTCGGGAACTCCGCCCGCTGTGCAAGTCTGCCGTTGAGTTGCCGCTGCGCATGCTTCGCCGGTCCGGCCCATGGCATGACGTGGTGCTGTGCCGCCCGCCCCCTCGCCGGAAGTCGGAATCTGGAACCGATTCAACCTCCGCCTCCGCTCGTTTAGAATCTCACAACCTCCGTCGCTTCCGCCATTTGTTCGATCCCGTGGTCCTGGTGTCAACGTCGGTCGCCGATTTGCTCGTCGTGAGTCGTGACTCGCTCAGCGACCTCGCGGAAGTCCCCGCACGTGGATCGAGCAGATAAAAACAGCAGGCCATCGCTACGCGGGAGGAAGATCGATCAATCGCAGAAGAAGACCTGCGCTGTGATTTCCGCCGTATCAGGTGCGTCCCGCCCGCCTGCTTGAAGCTACACTCGATCTGGAAATAGTATTTGATTTTGTGTGCACACATCGAGGAAATAGTAGTATTAGCTCCTTGATGGACAGCGATTTGTATTTCTTCATACACGGTCTGGAAAGAGGAATCACGGTTCACGCTAGGGGTCAAAGAACACCTGCCTTTTTCTAATCTGCTATGTTCATTAGCTCTTCACGTTGCCTGTTCTACGGAAGGAAACACTTATTGTCTGCTGAGAATATTGATTATTGGTACTACTTCTTGCTGGAACAATTGCGGGAAGGGCTACTGCTGCAACTGCAATCTGTTTTTGGTCTTTGGTTCATCACGGAAATCACGGAAAAATAGCACGGACACTTTAAGTCCTGATGTGGATAGTTATTTCGTCATGTCGTTTCTCTTCATCAACCAAGCGAATATGTTTGGATCAATGACTCTTTCTCTAGCTGCTGAAAATCAGACTGAACAGATTACGTGGAAAACTATGCATTACGTGGAAAACTATGCGTAACCTGGAAGAGGATTTTATTTGTTGAGATTTTTATTGGGCATTATTTGCTTTGGGAGGAAATTGAAACACACTCTCAGTGAAAGGAATTAAATTCTTCATGAATGTATATTTTTATTACTATGACTTCATAGTTGCTACGGAGCTGACTTTGTCACCGGAATATAATGGACTCGTTGGATTACTCCGGAATATGTCGGATTATTTTAATAATTCATCGGAATTCTCTAGTGTGATGATGAAGAGACGACATGAAGCATGTTTATATTGCAATTGGAATCACTTATTTGTGGAGGAATATGGGGAGCACTCCATGGAAAAGGAAATCAATATTTACTCAACGGAACACAATTAGTGGATTTTTAATTCTGGAATTCTTGACTTAAGTGGGAGGATTATGATACTTCATCGGCATCTATTTACGGTATTTTTTGGACACTCCTACTTGAGGTGAATATATGTATTATGTTTCATGATTACACTTTGAATGGTTATTAACATCTTTTATAATACAAGTCGGAAGGTTTTTGTTGTATTAATATCGGACACTGAAGTGGAAAATCAGTTTGTCAAAGGAATTAAAAGTTTGAAAACTGATTGGTGGGGGAAGTACACTTCAGGAATTATAATAAAACTAGTGTAATGAGCATGGAATTATTCACTGTTGTCTTATGTCAGATACTCCATGGTTGAATGGAGGAATATTAATCTTGGTTATTTCCTTGGTTATGTGGAAAAACATTACATACTACTATGTGTTCAGTAAGACATTATTTATCACAGTCACTGTTTATATTTTGTGAACTGGAATGGAAGTGTTCTATATATATTTGGTTAGTATGGAATTGGGAAGATTATTTACTACATAGAACACCAACCCTTTATTTTAATGTACATATTCCAGTGGATCAAATGGTATTTTGGTTTTGATCCGGGAATAGAAAAATTGGTGGAAAGTAGGAATTTGGTATTTTGTGATGAAGGGTGTATTTACAGTCACACCGGAATATCATATGAATAAACTCAAAGTAAACTCCCAACACTAACATGTTTAGGAAAAGTGGGAGGAATTAACATGTACCATCATATCTTGGCTATAATTGTCCTTTTTTTTGGGAAGTCACTCTATGTTTTAGAGGAACATGTAAACGGTTAAAATTGTTACGATTATAAAGTACGGGTGGAAGTATTGCGGAAAGGAATAAACTCAATGGAGAGGAATACAAGTTTGGGAATTTATTATTTTACTGAATAATCGCAAGCCTATAGGTTGTAAATGTATTTATTTAGAGGAAGTTGTTGTTGTTTAATTCTTTACACAAAGGAAATATTTATACTTTGTGGAAACTCTGAAATTTAGAGGAATGTGTTGTTGTTTTATTCTTTACACAATGGAATTAATTATACATTGTGGAAACTCTAAAATTTAGAGGAAGTGGGAATAAAGATATGGTTTGCTAACTGATTAGGTTCATTCATGTTCTTGGAACAAACTTCACATCAATGGTATTCAGGTCATACAGTTTTATTACTGATGGAAGATATTCATATACAAAGGTTAGTGTGAATTGTTTTTGTGTTATCATTATATGTGCTAACTATGTTCTTATTGATTTTAAAATATCACATTGATGGAAGTGAAAGCTTGGTTTGGTTCTAACTTTCTTATGAAAGAAATGTTCAAAGCTTCCTGCGTTTTGGGAGTGAAATTACATAGTGAATGTTTTGATATATTTTTCAATGGAAAACTGCAAACCTGTCAAATACCTTTGGTAAAGGGAATGATACTCTGCGAGGAATTATACTTTAACTTGTGAGGAAAAAGGAATAGTAATTGTCATACCACTATTATTGTGGGGCATTATTTGTGCGACCTGAACTTAGCCATTCCGCTATAATTGTTGTTTTTTATTAGCACGGAAAATGATTTGCTGGAATTATTAGCAAATGGAATATGAATCTTGGAAAGATAGCTGCAATCAAATAAAAGACTTGTTGCTCAATGCCAAGGAAACGTGGATTATTCATTTTTTGGCGATCTCAACCTTCAACCGCGTGGATATATTGACGCTACTTTCGAAAAGAGGATCTCGCTAAAAGGTAATTTTTTTTATGTTATATGTTAATATCTACTTTTGTAGGTCTTTATGGCGCACAAAGGAAACATGATTTAGATACTCGTTATTTACGAAATATGAATACTTCAATGCATCTCAAGCATTGAAGGAAGGTCTATGGTTAAAGAATTTTCTTCGTAAACTTAAGGTCGCGGAAAGACGTATCATAACCTGTTACTTTGTGATAATATGAGTGCTAGTCACAAAGTTTATATGCAACATGAATACACTGAAGTAAGGAATTATTTTATAACCATGCTAATTGTGTGGGAATTCACTTGTTGAAATAAAATGTTTTCAGTCAAGTGGGAGATGTAGGAATTTGTGTCTTGCAACATTTTATTTGTACACTACATTCTCCGGAATTAAACTTCATGTGGAAGTATCATGGAAATAACAGGAAACTAATGATGTGGAATTGTACTTAAGGAAATATATTTAAGAAAGCCGGTACGTCTATACTGGAATACAGTGTATGTGAATATGCTGGAATTATACCCGGGACAGTATAGAGTGGAAAGCCAGGTTGTTCATATGTTGGCTATATGAATTGATTAAAGCCTGCGAATTTGAATTATTCAAATTCGGCACGTGACTCACACACGTGTGCTCGTGGGACTAATTGCAGATTAAAACTCCTAGATGGTTACTGATGATCGTGGTTGGTTTGGTTAACCTGGAGTTTCTGGAATAAATATCTGCGGAATTACGGTTTAAATAAAACCGGAATTAGCACTATATAAAGGTCCCTAACCCCTAGCCTCAAATTGATCATTGTGAGCGGCACCATGGAAAAGGATCGGAGGAATAGGGGTTAGACCGGATTGTGCTAAACCTAACAGCAGGAACCATCCGCAGCTCTTGCATAACCTGCTCCTTCAGGTAGGCGCGTCGTTGTCGCCACCCATTGTCTCGCCGCGTGGGCGCCTAGCACGCCGCCTCCCTCGTCGCCGTCACCGGCAACCAGCGCCTCAACCTGTCGCCCCCCTGACCAGCCGGCGCTGCGGCTGCGCGGTGGTGGACGTGGAAGACGACGGTGAGGCCGTTGAGCCGCGCGGGCTGATATTGGTGACCACAACACGGTCTGGAGCAGGGAAGAGCTGGCGGCGGCCGAAATTGAACGAGGGCAATGAGGCTCTTTTTTTTAGATGAGGACAACGAGGCTTGGGAGAGAAGGAGGGGAGGCGGCCGTCCTGAACAGTTTGACCCTCAACCAACCGACTATAACTAAACCGACCATACCAACGGATGAGATGATCCACTCTTTGATCCAACGAATTACAAGCATGCAAACCGGTGGAGCAAGGAGAGTTCACCAATCCCAGCTCAATTAGATGTTGTAGAGATATCAATTCACATAAACTATTTCTCCATGGCAGCAGACTAAGAATGATCATAGAAATAAGAACGATGTCTCCTTGGCAGCAAACTAAGAATGATTTCTCTGACAGCAAACCAAGAATATCATGCATGCTGACAATTACAGGACACGTCATACATCTTGGGTTTACATCAGGCAAATATTATTGTTGACACACTATGCATATCATAGTTGTAAGGGTGCATCATACCTTGTTGAGGTAGTAATGGATATTAAACTTGTTGGTGGTGGCATTCTTCTCAAGAAAATCTCCTCTTGCACATAGAACCTATTGCGGCATAAACCTAGTGAGGAAGTAAGGATTCGGTAAGTCTCAATGATAAATACACAATTAGGCCATTTTACAATCATGACATGTATTGGAGTACTAGTTGTGCAATCTCATGAATACACAATTAGGCCATGTCCAAGTTGGAGTAAGCACACAATTATCAAAGGGAAGCATTCTTGTAATTACAATACAAAAACACCACACCAGGGACTTGAAAAATAGAGAGGTTTTACAGTGCATCAACGCAATGTGGGTCGTTCAAACGAGACGATCGGACGGTGGAGATCCAAAATACTACACCAAAATTTTGGTAGTATATTTGAGCTCGAGGGGCATTTCCGACAATACACTGAGAAAAAGAAAACCGATCGTATTAGGAATCATATCATGTACGACTAGGTGAGCGACGTTGTGGTTGCGCTACGTTTCGCCACGGTTCTAGCCTGCGTCTCTTCCTCTATGAGGGCACATACCTCCTGCCGTTCCCGTGCCTGCGCGTATGTGTGTATGAATAGATATACTCTCCCCCGGAGAGTATATCTATTTTCCTGCGCACACGTGGCAAGCTAGGGTCTCCTCTAGTGCCCTCCAGTGCATGAAAAAACTTTGACAAGTCGATCTTAAGAAGATCATTGCCTACTCCTCACTAGCCCATATGAATTTGGTGACTATTGGTATGTTTATTCAGCCACGGAGAAAAGAGAAAGGGCGGTCATCTGGTTCTCCAGCAGAAAGAAAGGGTGTGCATTCCTGCAGGGTCTGCGAACACGAGGTGCTGCTGGATTTAAATGCCGGTCATGGCAAGTTTTTTACGTCATCATGAGTATACATGTGGTGAAGAAGATATTTAATTACATATAAGAAGTCGTTTTTGTCCCTGGGCCTAAAACTGGACCAATTAATTTTAGTCATCGAATGAAACATATACTACACCCAAAAATGTGTAGTAGGATGCACGGTAAAACATCCCTACGGGAAATTCGGAGAAGACGGCGGCGGCTCTGGTTTCTGGCTGGCGAGGACAGCTCACGGCGTCGGACTGCCCTAACAGCGCCCGTCGCGTCATGCTGGACCTCGTCGCTCGTGCCACCGAGCTTTACGAACGTTTCTGGTCTAGCCATTGACTGAAAAAACAAGTCGTCCTACCTCCTTGGTGAGCCTATGATCATGCTCCCGATCAAGGCTGCAACTCGCATGTCTCTTTGCGTTTGAGCGAGGCCAGAAAATGGGCCTTCCGTTCGGAGTTTTAGTCTCGGTCGTGATTAGGCCCGGGACTAATGTGAGTATTAGTCCCGGTTCCAACGGATAGGACGCCGCACGGGCACGGGCAACTTTAGTCCCGGGTCAAACGCCGGGACCTTTAGTCCCGGTTGGAGATACCAACCGGAACTAAAGGGTTGCGGCAGGCTGCGGCCGGTACGAGCCCGTTTAGTCCCGGTCGGTGTCTCCAACTGGGACTGAAGATAGACCTTTAGTTGTGATATAACCACTAGTTGTGATATAACTGGGACTAAAAATGGTCAAAATGGCCACCATGATTATTCATCGAAAGAGGTCAAATTCTCTAAAGCTATCGACGTTTATGTGATATAACCACTAGTTGTGTACCTTAAAATGATTTTAAAAAAATTCAGACCAAACTATCAAACACTTGTAGTTCAAATTTGAATTAATTTCGAAAAATCAGCATAAACTCATTTAACTAGGCGAAATTAGATATAAATCAAGAAAATTCCTAATACTTGGGGATTATCCATCAAATGTGGACTATTCTTTGTGAGAATTAGATGGGTGCCATTTTGCACCATATTTTTTATACTTGGTTCACAAAAAAGTCATTTTTGCTACTTAGAAAAAGAAAAATGATATTTATAAAAATAATTTGAAAAATCCCTTCGGAACCATTGCTTCCTATACCAAGATACACTTATTTGTCAAATATGAGAAATTTATCACAAACTATGCCGTGCGAATTGCCATAACTTGGTCATTTGGCTTGAAACTTATAAATATTATATATATGATAGACCTTTTTGGGAAGATTGTTTTTGAACAATTTGTCAAAAATCAAGTTTATCATTTTTCATAGCAACTAGTACACATAAAAGGACTCCATCCCAGAGTATATCATTTTTTGAGGTTTTTTCACTTTATTTGATTTTTTCAAAAAACGGTCAAAATGGCCACCATGACTATTCATCGAAAGAGGTCAAATTCTCTAAAGCTATCGACGTTTATGTGATATAACCACTAGTTGTGTACCTTAAAATGATTTTAAAAAAATTCAGACCAAACTATCAAACACTTGTAGTTCAAATTTGAATTAATTTCGAAAAATCAGCATAAACTCATTTAACTAGGCGAAATTAGATATAAATCAAGAAAATTCCTAATACTTAGGGATTATCCATCAAATGTGGACTATTCTTTGTGAGAATTAGATGGGTCCCATTTTGCACCATATTTTTTATACTTGGTTCACAAAAAAGTCATTTTTGCTACTTAGAAAAAGAAAAATGATATTTATAAAAATAATTTGAAAAATCCCTTCGGAACCATTGCTTCCTATACCAAGATACACTTATTTGTCGAATATGAGAAATTTATCACAAACTATGCCGTGCGAATTGCCATAACTTGGTCATTTGGCTTGAAACTTATAAATATTATATATATGATAGACCTTTTTGGGAAGATTGTTTTTGAACAATTTGTCAAAAATCAAGTTTATCATTTTTCATAGCAACTAGTACACATAAAAGGACTCCATCCCAGAGTATATCTTTTTTTGAGGTTTTTTCACTTTATTTGATTTTTTCAAAAAACGGTCAAAATGGACACCATGACTATTCATCGAAAGAGGTCAAATTCTCTAAAATTATCGATGTTTCTGTGATATAACCACTAGTTGTGTACCTTAAAATGATTTTTTTTTAATTCAGACAAAACTATCAAACACTTGTAGTTCAAATTTGGATTACTTTCGAAAAATCAGTATAAACTCATTTAACTAGGCAAACTTAGATAGAAATCAAGAAAATTCCTAATACTTGGGTATTATCCATCAAATATGGACTACTATTTGTGAGAATTAGATGGGTGATATTTTGCAACATATTTTTTGTACTTGGTTTACAAAAAAATCATTTTTGCCACTTAGAAAAAGGAAAATGATATTTATAAAAATAATTTGAAAAATCCCATCGGAACCATTGCTTCATATACCAAGATACACCTATTTGTAGAATATGAGAACTTTATCACAAACTATGCCGTGAGAATTGCCATAACTTGGTCATTTGACTTGAAACTTATAGATGTTTATACATGATAGACCTTTTTGTGAAGATTATTTTTGAACAATTTGCCAAAAATCAAGTTTATCATTTTTCATAACAACTAGTATACATAAAAGGACTCCATGCCAGAGGATATCTTTTTTTGAGGTTTTTCCATTTATTTGATTTTTTCAAAAAAGGTCAAAATGGCCACTATGACTATTCATCAAAAGAGGTCAAATTCTCTAAAACTATCAATATTTATGTGATATAACCACTAGTTGTGTACCTTAAATAGATTTTTTTTAAATCAGACAAAACTATCAAACACTTGTAGTTTAAATTTGGATTACTTTTGGAAAATAAGCATAAACTCTTTTAACTAGGCGAAATTGATAGAAATCAACAAAATTCCTAATACTTGGGGATTATCCATCAAATGTGAACTAATCTTTGTGAGAATTAGATGGGTGCCATTTTGCAAAATATTTTTTGTACTTGGTTCACAAAAAAGTCATTTTTACCACTTAGAAAAAAGAAAATGATATTTATAAAAATAATTAAAAAATCCCTTCGAAACCATTGCTTCCTATACCAATATATATCTATTTGTCGAATAGGAGAACTTTATCACAGACTATGCCGTGGGAATGGCCATAACTTGGTCATTTGGTTTGAAACTTATAGATGTTTATACATGATAGACCTATTTGTGAAGATTGTTTTTGAACAATTTTTCAAAAATCAAGTTTATCATTTTATATAGCAACTAGTACACATAAAAGGGCTCCATGCGAGAGGATATCTTTTTTGAGGGTTTTTTCACTTTATTTGATTTTTTCAAAAACGGTTAAAATGGCCACCATGACTATTCATCGAAAGATGTCAAATTCCCTAAAACTAGCGATATTTTTGTGATATAACCACTAGTTGTGTACCTTAAAATGATTTTTTTTTAAATCAGAGCAAACTATCAAACACTTGTAGTTCAAATTTGGATTACTTTCGGAAAATCAGCATAAACTCTTTTAACTAGGCGAAATTAGAAAAAAATCAAAAAAATTCCTAATAATTGGGGATTATCCATCAAATGTGGACTACTTTTTGTGAGAATTAGATGGGTGACATTTTGCACCATATTGTTGAAAAAGTTATTTTTACCACTTAGAAAAAGGAAAATGATATTTATAAATATAATTTGAAAAATCCCTTTGGAAACATTGCTTCCTATACCAAGATACACCTATTTGTCGAATATGATAACGTTATCACAAACTATGCTGTGGCAATTGCCATAACTTTATCATTTGGCTTCATGCTAGAGTTTTTTTTCATAGCAAGTTTATTGATGTTTCTGTTATGCAAAAGATTATATGGATGACATATTTGAATTCCTCTCATTTTTTAATCGATTTAGACATTTTATTTGTCAAATTTCGATTTACGAATTTAAATATATGAATTATTCCATATTAAATATTATTACAAAATCACTTTTATTGATTCAAAAAATATTATTACATAATCATTGTTATTTATTCAAATAAATTTTGAAAATTTAAGCAATAAAAAGTGTAACATCATTATCCAGGGGTTAATATGATTGATAGGAAATTAATATCAGTAAGTTCTAACTTCTCATTTGGAAGCTAATTTGGAAGTAACTCAAAATTTAAGCGTGCTTGATCTGGAGCAATTTGAGGATGAGTGACCGAATGGGAAGTTTGATCAGGGCAAGTACTTTGACATGAGATTAAGTGTATAATTGGAGATTAAGTGTGTGGCTAAGTGAGAAATTTCGGAATAGAATAAAAAATGGAATTAAAAAACTCCCGGTTTGTGGAGCCACGTGGAGTCCTGACCTTAGACCAACCGGGACTACAAAAAAAAAAGGTTCTCCAGCCCCAGCGCGCGACCGGAGCCACGTGGAGTCCTTTAGTCCCGGTTGGTAACACTAACCGGGACTAAAGGTCCTCCAGCCCCAGCGCTCGACCGCAGCCACGTGGAGGGCCTTTAGTCCCGGTTTGTGGCCAACCGGGACTAAAGGACGGGGCCTTTAGTCCCGATTTCATAGTTCTGGTTGGTTAACCGGGACTAGAGCCCGTTCCCAACCGGTACTAGAGGCCCTTTTTCTACTAGTGAGTGGCTGGAGGAGCCGTTGGGCGCTGGTGAAGACAAGCATGTGGCACTCCATCTCGTGCATGAATCGGCGGGGTGGGCAGCGGGGTCCTGCGAGGCGGCATGATCAGCGAGATCCCTTGTGATGGCCAGGCACGTTTTCAAAGCGCCAACGCATGATCTTTGGAGTGGCGTCATCTAGTGCGGCGAGTCTTCCTCCCAGGCATCGATGCGGAAACTTACCGGCGATACTAGAAGGCCGCCATTATCCTCTCTGCTTTCGTTTAACATATCGTGGGTCTAATTTATTTCTTCCACATCGGACGAAAAGTTTCCCATAGATGTAGCATTATTGCAAAATAAATGTCTCAATTTTAGAGTGCTTAGTTCAAAACTACGGTAGTAGAACACTTCGTAACAAAGTACGATAGAGAGTATGTGAGTGTGATTACTTAAAGCATCTCCAGTGGTACCACAAAGCATTCCAAAACCATATTGAGGGACCGGACATAAAAAACGCCCACTCTGGCACCACCAAGGTTTGGGTCTGGTCCAATTTCTATTCGGCATGCGGGCAACCAAGTTTGGAAACTCTCTCTGGATGTCGGACAATGTCCGGCCAAGTTCGTAGGTCAGGCTGACCCACATGTCATCCACTTATGCGTGGTGAGGCGGACAATCGATCAAGTGGGAGAATTTTATTGATGATTTTATGTGGCTACAGACGCCTGTGTGTTATGCTTTATTTATTTATTTGGCCAATAGAAATACGGTGAGTGAAATGTGGCATGTCATCCTCAAGCGATCACTCACCGGATCTTCTGTGGCTCGACACACGCAGGTACACGTCTTGCCTTAGTGCTATATGGGCACAGAAGATTCCTGAGTGGATCCACTCAGAAGATTTTATCTGGTTAGGAGTGGCCATAACTTTGGCCATGGGAGAATATCTAGTAATCCCAACCCCTTACATGCTCCCATGCTCCCATTATAGAAAATTTAATTTTGGTTGTTTCAAAAAATTCGAGAAAAAAGTTTGAATGTTCACACGGAATATGTCTACCACCTCCGAAAACTTATATCCAAATTCGAAAAGCACATGGATAAACAAAATAGACAAATGTAGCATGAATAGTGTCAAAAAGACAAACAAGCAAAAGTGACATTCACATATGCATTTGTATCTTTTGCTTATAAATGTGCCTTTTGAATTTGGATCTGAAATTTTTGAAAGTCGTGGACACATTCTGTGTGAACATTAACAGTTTTTCTAAAAAAAATGAAACAACTAAAATTGAATGTTTCAAATTGTGAGCATGGGAGCATGGAAAGTGTTGGAATCACTTGATATTCTCCCCTTTGGCCATACCCTTTATTTTCCAACGACTACCACATTGGTTAAAAATAAAATTCATAGAAAATCAAATAATCCAGCACTTGTCCATCATGTTTGGAGGGGTGTCGATGTGGGCATCACTCGAGAATTGGCTGAACAAGCATCCAACACCCTAAAGCGGACACAATTTAGGAGATATCTGACAAACTTCTGACGGTGCTGTCAGCCCAGTAAGAACCAGGGTGTACTGGGCCAGGCCTCTATAACCCTCAACACTCGGCGAGTGAATCTCGCAAAGGACCAGGTCTGCAAGCCTGGGGAGCCCGCGGGGCAGAATCGCCTCGCGGAGGCCTGAGGAGGCAGCTAGGGCCTGTGGAGCCCCTACTCCGCTGCCCTCTCTCCAAGGAAGCTTTCCCTGAAGGGAAGTCAACGCAGAATCCTCCACAGGGCGTTCCCGCCCACGCGAGGGTTCCTTCACTGTAAAGCAAGCTCTGCGGAACGCACATGGCATCCGCAGCGGCCGCAGAGTGACCGCGCCTCTGCGCAGGGTGACGACGGAGCTACAGTCCCACTTTGGTGATAAAGGAGTCAACAAAGCAGGGGCAACGGCGCAGACCACCAAGCTTTCCTCTTTGGTGATAAGGGAGCAGGCCGGCGCTACGCGCCAAACGCGACGTCACCGTGGGGACTTCCCCCGCTCCTCTGCGGCAGCAGCTGGCCGTCCTGGATGGACGGCGGCCTCTCTGCTGCGGCCTCAGCTTTTGTGCCCATGGACCGCGCTCATGGACGCCCAAGCAGCGGTGCACCGTGCTCCCGACCGTTGTCGCCATGTGGTAGCCCCACCGCTGCACAAGGACAGGGAGGAGGCCCGGGGCACCTATAAAAGGAGCTGGTGCACCACCCTAAGAGGGGATCGATCACATTTTACTCCTAGTCTAGCTACTTGCGCGCAAGGGAGAAGAAGACAGTAGTTTCCCTCCCCTTGTACGCGCCATTGCCACAACTGTGCCCTCGGCAAGCACGCTGTACTGTAACCTCTACAAGCAGCAATACAGACAGGCAGGACGTAGCGGTTTTACCTCCACAAGAGGGCCGTGAACCTGGGTACGCGCCGTGTCTCTCTCTGCCGTGATGTCCCTCCTCAGGCACGACGAGCAGCGTCGCCGCGCCGGATGAGGGTTGATTGACGTCGTGTTCAGCCCCTTACACGAACTCTCTTCGCGAGTGTGACTGCCCCTGTTTCGTGGGAGTCATTCTCCGACAATTGGCGCGCCAGGTAGGGGGCTGAGGCGCGCATTCAACCTCCATCGACCTCAACGCCATGGCGGACACTCGCGCTGCTCGCGCCAACCGGCGCGCGTCAGGCCGAGCTGAGACCGAGCCCGTCGTCCACGCCGCCAGGCCACGCGGCCGTCCGCGCACCAACCGCGCTTCGGGGCGCACTACTGCGGAGCCACGCGTGGAGCACCCCGAGGATGAGGACGACCGCTACGACGAAGACGTCGACCACGAGCACAGCGAGGACGCTGAGTCCTCGCATCCATCTCGGCGCCAAAGCGCGTCCACGCTTGGACGCCCGGCGCCCAGCCCAAACACTGCGCTGCTCATGGCAGCAGAGCTCTTCCACTACCGCCCCACCGCCGAGGCGCACGACAACTGGCTTGGCCGTCTCCAGCACCTCGTCGACATCGCGGCTGCGCCGCGCGCGGTTCCAGCACCTTCGCGCTCCCTGGTGCACCACAACTCCGGGCGCGCAGGCACCGCCGCGCATGGAGCGCCTCTGCCTCCGCCAGGACCACCTCCGGCTGCGGCAAACAAAGCCGCCTCTCACGCGTCCTCGCCGCATGATTGTCAAATCGTGCAGCGGACGCCGCCGGACGCGCGGGTGGAGATGGAGCGCCAGCGGGACCTCCAGAAGCGCATCGTCGAGGAAATTGGCCAGGCCGGGCGCCAAAACCGCAGAGCTCTCCAGGGCGGTGTGGCCACGTACGCCACTGGCTGCACGGCCTTCACCCGCAACCTGCGCCGCGTCGTCTGGCCGCAGAAGTTCAGGCCAGACCTCCCCAAGGGCTACGATGGCACGAACAACCCCATCGAGTTCCTGCAGCTCTACACCACCTCCATCCAGGCTGCGGGAGGAGACGACAAGGTCATGGCGAACTGGTTCTCGCACGCCCTCAGGGACTCTGCCCTGTCGTGGCTCCTGAACCTCCCTGAGGACTCCATCGACTCCTGGGAGGACCTCTGCAAGCAGTTCGTTGCGAACTTCAAGGGCACGTACGAGCGCGCCCTCACCTACAACGACCTGCGCGCCGTACGCCAGAAGTCTGGCGAGACTCTCCGCAAGTACATCCAGCGCTTCAGCCAAGTCCGCAACAAAATCCCCAACATCCCTGACTCGCACGTCATTGCTGCCTTCAGAGAGGGCGTCACCAACCGCAGGATGCTTGAGAAGCTCGGCATTCACGATACCCTCTCCTCTGTCGTGAAGCTCTTCGACATCGCAGACAAGTGTGCCAAGGCTGAAGAGGGTCTCCTCTTCACCAAGGTGGCCTCTGCAGATGACCCCCCAGAGGGATCCAAGGCCCACAAGAAGCGTGACGAGACCAAGCGCAAGCCTACTGCTGTGCTGGCTGCTGAGCCCGGCGCTAAGCACGCTCGAGAGGACTCCGCAGAGGATGGCGAGAAGAAGATCGACAACCGTCCCTTCTGCATCTACCACAACAGGCGCGGCCACGCGACAGAGAACTGTTACGACCTCAAGCAACTGAGCAAGAAGCGCGAGCAGGAAGAAGGCAGCGGTGGTCGCGGCAGAGGCCGTAACTACCGCAAGGGCGGACGCAAAGGTGGCTACCAGAAGCCTCAAGGGACTCAGGCCAACGCCGCTGAGAAGAACAACAATCTCCCTGACGAGGAGCCTGGGGGCTACCAGGCCCCTAGAGGCGCCATGGCGTGCATCCTCGGCGGGGCTCAGGCGCCCAAGTCCAACAATCAGTTCAAGCAGTTCGCCCGCGAGCTCAACGCAGCGCTGCCCGGGGTGGAGACATCGCGTCCCCTCAAGTGGTCTCAGTACACCATCGCCTTCGACGCCAAGGACCACCCCAAGTCCACCAAGACTGTAGGCACCCTCCCGCTGGTGTGCACCCCCACCATCAACAATATCGCCGTCGGCAAAACGCTCATTGATGGGGGTGCAGGCCTGAACGTCATCTCTGTCGAGACCTTTGAGACGCTTCAAGTGCCCTACGAGTGGCTTATGCCCTCCAGGCCCTTCACAGGGGTCACCAGTGGCTCAATCTCGCCTCTGGGGCAAGTGAGGCTTGCAGTCACCTTTGGCACGCAGCAAAACTATCGCACCGAGCTCATCGACTTCGACGTTGCGCACATTGGCCTGCCCTACAACGCCATCCTCGGCTACCCCGCCCTCGCGAAGTTCATGGCCGTCACGCATCACGCCTACAACATGGTCAAGATCCCTGGCAGCGGCGGCACCATCACCATCCATGGTCACGTACAGGACGCTACACGCGCTGTCGAGCTCGCCTACAAAGCTGCTGCCATGGCGTTCCCTGCTGACGAAGACCTGGAGCCCCTCGCGAGGCCCAAGAAGAAGAAGCAGCTGTTCTCTCAGGAGCAGGCTGCTACAAAGAAGGTGTCGCTGAGCACCAGCGATTCGGGGGCTGAGGGCTCGGGGGCTAGCGTCACCATAGGCGCTGGCTTACCTCCCAAATAGGAAAGCGCGCTCGTCGCCTTCCTTCGGGCAAATTCTGACATGTTCGCATGGACTCCGTCAGAAATGTCCGGCGTACCAAGGGAGGTGATCGAGCACCACTTAGCTGTGTGTCCAAACGCACGCCCCGTCAAGCAGAAGGCACGGAAACAAGCCCCTGAGAAGCAAGCCTTCATCATCAAAGAAGTAGAAAAGCTAAAAGCAGCAGACATTATTCGAGAAGTTGCCCACCCCACCTGGGTCTCTAATGGCGTGGTTGTCCCAAAACCCAATGGGGGAGGCCGGCTCTGCATCGATTACACTGATGTAAATAAAGCCTGCCCCAAGGACCCATACCCCATGCCAAGGATTGATCAGATCGTGGACTCCACAGCCGGCTGTGATCTCCTCTGTTTTCTGGACGCCTTCTCAGGCTACCACTAGATCAAAATGGCTAAAGAGGACGAGGAGAAAACAGCGTTCCTCACCCCCTGTGGCGTGTATTGCTACACTTGCATGCCCTTCGGGTTGAAGAACGCCGGCGCCACCTTCCAGAGGCTCATGAGGATCGCCCTGGGGGCTCAGATGGGAAGAAATGCAGAGGCATATGTTGACGACATCGTAGTCAAGTCTCGCGAGGGAGACACTCTCTTGAAGGACCTCGAGGAGACCTTCGCCAGCCTGCGCAAGGTGAACATCAAGCTAAACCCCGCCAAGTGCGTCTTCGGGGTACCTTCAGGCAAACTCCTCGGGTTCCTCGTGTCCCATCGCGGCATAGAAGCAAACCCTGACAAGATCAAGGCCATAGAAGAAATGCAGCCACCCCGCCGCCTCAAGGACATGCAGCGCCTAGCTGGGTGCATGGCCAGCTTGGGCCGCTTCATCTCCAAGTTTGGCGAGAGGGCCCTGCCATTTTTCAAGATCATGAAGAAGTCCGGCACCTTCAAGTGGACTCCAGAGGCAGACAAGGCATTTGAGGACTTGAAGAAGTACTTGGCTAGCGCACCAGTTATGGTAGCCCCCAGGACGGGCGAGCATCTAAAGCTGTACCTTGCAGCCACTCCACAAACCGCAAGCGCCGTCCTGGTGGTCGAAAGAGAAGAGCCAGTCCTCCCCAAGAAAAGTGCAGCCACTCCAAGTCCAGAGCCTCCCGACAAGGAAAAAGTCCCTCCAGGCCCAGAGCCAGACCCACAGCCAGCTGTCGAGCCTACTTCAGGCACCCCTGCTGAGACTCCTCCACAAGGAAACCTCGCCAAAGGGCCTGAGGAGTCCGTCGAGGGAGCCAACGCTGCGTCACCCTCCACAACCCTTGTCGAGCATCCAGTCTACTACGTCAGTACTGTGCTAAGAGATGCTCGCGAGCGGTACCCTACGCAGCAGAAGCTCCTCCTCGCCCTGCTCATCGCCTCTAGAAAGCTGCGCCACTACTTCCAGGGCCACCCTGTCACGGTGGTCACATCATTCCCTCTGGAGCTTTCTCCTGCCGCAACGGAGGCGCTGGCGTTGTCCTGACCTCGCCTAAAGGCGACAAGCTCCACTATGCCGTCCAGTTGTGCTTCACGATGGACAAGATCTCCAACAACATCGCTGAATATGAAGGCCTCCTCGCCGGGCTCAGAGCTGCCATTGCCCTCGGTGTCAAGCACCTACTCATCAAAGGCGACTCCCAGCTCCTGGTCAACTTCTCCAACAAGAGCTACACCCCTAAAGACAGCCATATGGCTGCCTACCTTGAAGAGGTCCGCAAGCTCGAGAAGCACTTCAGGGGCATGGAGCTCATGCACATCCCGCGCAAGGAGAACCAGGAAGCAGATGACATCGCCAAGCGCGCATCACGAAGGGAGGCCCAGCCCGCAGGTGTCTTTGAAGAGAGGCTCTCCAAGGCATCCATAAAGCAGCCGCTGCAAGCACCAGCTACAAGCACAGACGAAGTACTCCCACCACCTCCCACAGGTGGCGCACCCAACTGTGGCCCATCCTCAGGGGAGCGTCTGATGCTAACCATGGTGCACCAAGAAACAGGCTGGGTTGACGAGCTCAAGGACTACTTGCTAAAAGGAGTCCTTCCCGAGGAAGACGCAGAGGCAGAACGAGTCGCTCGACAAGCGAAATCCTATTACATCCTGAGGGAGACCTATACCGCAAGCGCCCAAATGGCATTGCCCTCAAGTGTGTGCCTCCTGAGGAAGGACGCATGCTCCTCAGGGACATACACAGTGGAGAGTGCGGCCACCATTCCTGCGCGCGCACCCTCGCCGGCAAGGTCTTCAGGAGCGGTTTCTACTGGCCTCAAGTGCTTCAAGATGCCGTCACCATCGTTCAGTCTTGCGATGCATGCCAGTTCCACGCCAAGCAAGTCCATCAGCCTGCACTGGGACTCCAGACCATCCCGCTCTCCTGGCCGTTCGCGGTCTGGGGGCTGGACATCTTGGGACCCTTCCCGAGATCGCAAGGGGGCTACCGTTCCTCTTCGTGGCTGTTGACAAGTTCACCAAATGGGCAGAGGTTGAAGCGGTGCGCACCATCCCAGCCAGGGCAGCCGTGAAGTTCATCAGAGGCCTGGTCTGCCGCTTTGGTGTGCCAAACCGCATCATCACCGACAATGGCTCACAGTTCACCAGCGGCATCTTCAGGGCTTACTGCGAGAGCCTCGGCACCAAGCTCTGTTTCGCCTCGGTAGCTCACCCACAGAGCAATGGTCAAGCCGAGCGAGCAAATGCTGAGGTCCTCAAGGGCCTCAAGACGAGAAGTTTCAACCGCCTCAAGGGCTACGGCAAGGGCTGGATCGATGAGCTCCCCTCCGTGCTCTGGTCCATCCGCACGAACCCTACAAAGCCCACTGGTGAGACGCCATTCGCCCTGGTGTATGGAGCCGAAGCAGTCCTCCCCACAGAGATCAAGCACGGGTCCGCAAGGGTCCTTGCCTTCAATGAGGACAATCAAGAAGACCTCCACAACGACGACCTGCTGTTCCTCGACGGGTTGCGCCGCCGAGCCGCCCTCAGAGCGGCAAAATACCAGCAAGACCTGCGACGCTACCACAGCCGCCACATACGTCCGCGCACTCTCGAGACAGGCGACCTTGTCCTCAGGAGGATCCTCTCCAGGGAAGGTCTCCACAAGCTCTCGCCCATGTGGGAAGGCCCCTACAGGGTCGCGCATGTCGCCAGACCTGGTGCGGTGCGCCTCGAGACGGAGGACGGCATCCCGGTCAAGAACCCTTGGAACATCGCGCATCTACGCAAGTTCTACCCGTGATCTCTATCACACCAGGCATTTTTTGTCTCTAGAGGAAAGCGCACAGCTTCACCTCCAAGCTTCACAAAAGCTTCTCTCTCTGAGGGCCAGTCCCTCTGAGCTCTTCCTGTAACGTGCCGCCGCAGGCCGTGAAGAGTCTCAGCCACTGAATGTGGTCCCCATGCCTCGACATGGAAACTTTATCTTGGCAAGCCCAAGTGTAACGAACCAATTCGTTTCCTAGTGAAACATTGCGCTGCGGCGCCGCTATGTAATATTTTGGGGGTGAGTTTTAGTTCTCATTACTCTGTGTTTTCATTCGCGCTCATATCTTTCCCCTTGCGCACCTCGCGAGCGGGGGCTGAGTACGGTGACTGTGCCTCGGGAGCATCCCAGCAGCACCGCAAAACCAAAAGGATCCGAGCTCTAACACGTGAGCACGCTCTCACGCCTGTTACCTCACCAAAGAGCTCTGGCCCAGGGGCTTGCTCCCAAACCTGCCACCTCACCTAAGGACCTTTGGTACTTACTCTCCTCGCGAGGCACCCATGAGGAAACCTATAAGCGCGCATGAGTTTCTCTACCATGTTTGCTTTGGTTCCACCTCTAACCTACACAGGGAACAAGAGTCCCCCCAAGGCTCGTGGAGTCACGCTCCAGACCCAAAGAGGGAAGCACACTTCAGGGAAATCAACGCCCTCCACGAGGCAGAACCTCGCTAAGCTAAGTCCTGCGCTTACACCTCAGGCGTTGTGTTTTTCCTCTCACGAGCAACTTCCGTCCCTCGGGCGGGTATTTTCTCCTTCGCATTTCATGGACTGCTTGAGCGTCAAAGGGGAGCCCTCGAGCATCGCGACTCGAGAGCTCTTACCTCTCTAAGCCTTAAACACCCCCCGGCCTTGCTGAGTCATTGCTCTGGCATACCGTAGTGGCGGAGTCATAGCGCTAAGAGACGGGTCCTGACGACGTAAAGCGAAAAAGGCATGGAATAGGGATAAAATGCCCGTCGAGGGGCACACACACATTGCAGCACAATAAAGTGTTTTACAGACCATCACAAATGAAACAAAGTCTTTAAACAAAGATAACTTGCGCCTCAGGCGCGACTTGTGGCAGGAGCAGCTTAAGCAGAAGTCTTGGCGGCCTCATCCTCCTCAGCGTCACTTCCTCCGCGCCTTCCTCCTCGACGTCTTCCTCCTCGCCAGAGGCCGGCTCTTCAGCGACCCTCTTGAAGCGGTTGACATAGTCGTTGATCTCCTCCCGCAGCGAGTTGAAGAGGCGCGTCTCGGTCTGAGCATCCCCCATGGGCTCGGTCACGGACTCGAAGTCGAAGCATGGATATAGGCGCTTGAGGTTGACGAAGACGCGCTCGACCGCCACCAGCAGGAGCTTGCGGCACTCCTCGTCGACAACATCGTCGAGTTCCGCCACAGGGCCCTCAAGGACGGAGAAGAGCTGGTCGAAGTAGGTCAGATACGTGGCACGTCGGCGTTCCCGTGGACGGGGACGGCAGGAGCATCCACCCCCAGCTTCGCAGCAAGAGCGTTCCCGCGCGTCACCAAAGATCGGAACATACGCTCCCGCTGCTGCGTCAAGACCCGTGCCGCCACCGCGCTCTGCTCAGCCTCCTCGACCCTCTCCACAACAGGGGCCACCTGCGCATTCAGCTCCTGCATGTCTGCCATCAGGGCTGTGAGGTCCTGCTCCGAGCGCTCGAGGGCCTGTTCCGTGCGGAGATTAGCGTCCTTGGCGCGCTTCAGCGAGGATTTCAAGTTGGCGTTCCACTCCTCCAGCTGGCGAATGCGCTTGCCGAGCTCTCTGCGCTTTTTCTGGAAGCCGTCCTCCTGCTTCTTGAACTTCCCAGCATACTCCCGGGAGACGGCCTGTGTGACAGCAGTGCGGTACTCTTTTTGCTTGGTGAGGGCCTCCGCCTCTGCCTCCTTTTTCTTCTCGGCAAGCTTTTGGTTGGCCTTCTCCACAAGCTCCCGGTGCCGCTCCACCTCCTTGTCGTGCTTGCCCATGGCCTCAGCCAAGCTGCTCTCGCGGGACTCCAAGGCCTCACGCTCTCTGTTCATGTCAGTTTCCGCCTGCTCCAGTTTCTCCTCACGCTTGAGCACCTCAGCTTCGCGTGTCGTCATGGCCTGCTCGCGAGCCTCCAGCGACAGACGATGCTGCTCCAGAGACTTCCTCACCACCTCAGCTTCAGAAATTATCTTCTCCTCGCGGCTGGCCAGCTCCTTGCGCTGGTCGGCGAGGGAGGTCTCGATAGCCGCTCGGTCGGAGGCTGCAGCCTGGCGCTCCGCCACAGCCGCCTCCCGATCCTCTGCAGCCGCCTTGCGCTCCGCCTGGACCGGCGCCAAGGCCTCTTGCGCCTCGCGCTCCGCGTTCTCGCGGATCTCCTGGGCCTGCCGCGTCGCCTCGTCGCGCTGCGCCTGAAGAGCTTGGTCGTCAGGGCCACTCCGCCGCCTGACTTCGAAGAAGCGGGCCCAGTCAGCAGCAAGGGCGTCGTACCTCCTGCCAAGCTCCGCCTCCTCAAGGGCAAGTTGGGTCTCTAGCCCGTCTAGGGTGCCCCTCACCAAACGGAGGGCAGCTTGGCGGCTCGCGCCGCTCCGGCTCCGGTCGCTCAAGACCAAGGCCCAAGAGCCCTCACGTGGCGCAACGTCCTCCCCCCAGCGCCAGCCTCTGGTGCAGAAAGCACAGTGCTTGGACCAGGGTCAGCACGGGGCCACAGGAGCGGGCCCCCACCGTCTTGTGCGTCGTTGTTCTCCACGACGACCTCCTCGTGGGCCGCGGGGGCTGGCGAGGGAGGCCTAGCCACCAGAGGCTCAACCGCAGCCTCGCCTGCTGCGGCCTCAGAAGAAGTGGCCTCCCCCTCAGGCTCGGAATTTGGAGGGGGCGGCGGAGGAGTTCCCTCCTCCATCTCGACGTCGGCGCCTCCCGGCGCCTGTGTGCTGGTCCCCGCCGTCTCCACGGCGGGTGTCTCTGGGGGCTCCAGTGGAGCATCAGGGCGCGGCGGCGACGGAGCTTCGCCGCCTCCTCAAACTGACTCTCGGCAGGAGGTGGCGAGGCAGTTGCTTCTTCAAGGGGCGTCTCCCCCACAGGCCTCATGGCCTCGTCAACAGCCGGGCCCGTGGTGACTGTCACCACGGGCTCCTCAGTCTCTCTCCAAGGGGCGCTGTAGGCCCCTCAACAACGGTCGTAGCGTCGCGCCGCACGTCCGCAGCCTTGCGGAGTCGGCGGCGCTTCGCATGAACCAGACCCCTGATAATCAAGACAGTGAGATCCTCGAGAAAGGCAAGAACTCTCGATAAGCAAGAACGAGTCAAGAAGAAGCAGTACTCACCCAGATGACTTGGCGCGGGTGTCCACCCACACCTTGTTGGCGAGCGCCGCAGGCCTGTTGAGGCTCCAGCGCTGGGCTCCTCAGGGGCCGCCCAGCTTTCCTCTTGAGAGGAGTGCTCTCCAGGCTTCTGGCGGCCCGTCGTGGATGGCCTTGGTGCGGGGCTCGCACCGCTTTGCCGCGGCCTCCGGGCCGCTATCGTCCCGTCTTCGTCTTCTTCTTCTGTGGCCCGTCGTGACGGGGCCACCACAAAATCCTCGTCCACATCGGACGATACCTCCAGGATCTCCTCCTCAGGGGCCGCCTGCTTTGAAGAGCTCGCCTCCCCTGACGAGGGGTTGACTCCTCCGGCGGCGGCGTCAGCTTCGGCGTCTGAAGCAGCAGAGGACTCGCCAAACAAGTCTTCCTCCACCACAGGCGCCGCAGCCCCCTTCGCCTCTTCTCCCTCCAAGCCCTCTGGCGTGAACGTCGGCATCATCTCCAGAACTGCGAGGCGCTTCTTTGGAGTGAGCTGGTGGAGGGGCCTCAGGTGCTCAGTGCCCGGAACAGGGATCTCCGGGGCGATGAAGAGCGTGCCTAAGATGGAGGCGACGTCGTCTGGCGCGTGGGCGCTGAGGTGCAAGCGCATTGGATCTGCCGGGCCGGAGTACATCCACACCGGCTTCGTGTGCGCCTGGAGGGGAGCGATGCGCCGCCTCACGAAGTCCTCAGCGACCATCTGCCCCGTGAGGCCAGCCTCGCGGACGAGCTTCATGCGCGAGACCAAGTGGGCAATCTTCTGGTGCTGGAGCTTCTCGCTGGACCAATTTGAGTTCTTCAGCGGCGGCGCCTCAGGCTCATCGAAGAAGGCATTCCGCTCCTTGGCGTCGACGAGGACCCACTTCTGGCGGAAGTCCTCCACCTTCTTCGTCACCCTCGTAACGGCCTTGTCGCCATCCCACGACATGGGGATGTAGACGGCGCCCATCCCGTCTGCGATGCGGAAAGACACGCACCCAGACCGCTCGCCGGGCGCCGTGTTGCGGAGCGCGTAGAAGCTCCGGAAGAAGGCCACGGAGGCATCACTCCCAGATACGCCTCGCAGAGATAGGCGAAGATGGCGAGAATCAGGATGGAGTTCGGGTGGAGGTGCAGGAGCTGGATCTGATAGAAAGCCAGCACCTCCGCAAGGAAGGGAGAGAACGGCGGCACCAAGCCGGCGAACAGCGTGTGGACGAAAATGGGGTACCACCCCGCCGCCAGCTTGCCGAAGCGCGCCGCCTTGACGCCGCTGGCGCCATGCTCATTATTCCTCCCGGCGACGAGGACCTTCAGCCTATCCAGCGCCTCCGCTGTGGAGACGCGAGTGCCGATGAGAGCCGGCGCAAGCTCCTCCTCCCGCTGCGCTTCAGCGGAGGCCTCCACCATCGCCGCCTTGCCTTTCTTGGGGCCCATGGCTCGCGAAGGAAGGGCGGCGGAAGCTCGGAGAAGAACGGAAATCGCCGGAGTAGTGGAGCACCGGAGGTGTATGCAAGAAGGAAAAGGCGTAAATGCGGCGGAACTGCTGCCGGCACAGCCGCGGCAGCCTTTATATCACCTCAGAGCGGTTTCCGAGGCGTCGTGGGTCCCACCACGACGCCCACCTCCTCCGGAGAAGCCGAGACGCACCAACCGCTCGCCACGTGTCTCGGGCCGGCCGGACACTTTGGGCCCATGACGCTTCGCCTGCGCCCCCTGGACCGCGTCGTGCCCGTCATGGGCCCGGGGGCTACTGTCAGCCCAGTAAGAACCAGGGTGTACTGGGCCAGGCCTCTATAACCCTCAACACTCGGCGAGTGAATCTCGCTAAGGACCAGGTCTGCAAGCCTGGGGAGCCCGCGGGGCAGAATCGCCTCGCGGAGGCCTGAGGAGGCAGCTAGGGCCTGTGGAGCCTCTACTCCGCTGCCCCTCTCCAAGGAAGCTTTCCCTGAAGGGAAGTCAACGCAGAATCCTCCACAGGGCGTTCCCGCCCACGCGAGGGTTCCTTCACTGTAAAGCAAGCTCTGCGGAGCGCACATGGCTTCCGCAGCGGCCGCAGAGTGACCGCGCCTCTGCGCAGGGTGACGACGGAGCTACAGTCCCACTTTGGTGATAAAGGAGTCAACAAAGCAGGGGCAACGGCGCAGACCACCAAGCTTTCCTCTTTGGTGATAAGGGAGCAGGCCGGCGCTACGCGCCAAACGCGACGTCACCGTGGGGACTTCCCCCGCTCCTCTGCGGCAGCAGCTGGCCGTCCTGGATGGACGGCGGCCTCTCTGCTGCGGCCTCAGCTTTTGTGCCCATGGACCGCGCTCATGGACGCCCAAGCAGCGGTGCACCGTGCTCCCGACCGTTGTCGCCATGTGGTAGCCCCTCCGCTGCACAAGGACAGGGAGGAGGCCCGGGGCGCCTATAAAAGGAGCTGGTGCACCACCCTAAGAGGGGATCGAACACATTTTACTCCTAGTCTAGCTACTTGCGCGCAAGGGAGAAGAAGACAGTAGTTTCCCTCCCCTTGTACGCGCCATTGCCACAACTGTGCCCTCGGCAAGCACGCTGTACTGTAACCTCTACAAGCAGCAATACAGACAGGCAGGACGTAGCGGTTTTACCTCCACAAGAGGGCCGTGAACCTGGGTACGCGCCGTGTCTCTCTCTGCCGTGATGTCCCTCCTCAGGCACGACGAGCAGCGTCGCCGCGCCGGATGAGGGTTGATTGACGTCGTGTTCAGCCCCTTACACGAACTCTCTTCGCGAGTGTGACTGCCCCTGTTTCGTGGGAGTCATTCTCCGACAGGTGCTGATAGAGATGCTCTTAGAGCATATCCACAGCGCCCTGCAAATGACCCCAAAAGCTCATTGGGGTTCTGACCAAAAAACGGCCACAACAACACCCCCCCCCAATGGTCTGAGCTATGCCATTTTCTGTCTGGCACCCCCGAAAGGCCCCCAAGTTTGGAGGCCCTCTCAGTGGTGCCGGACATGAGCCGTACGTGCCCTCCGATAGGCACCCCCACCCGTCATACACACAGCGCCGAGCGGTCGTGTTAATTAGGCTATGCAGGACGAAGTTCGGCCCGATTAATGGCGTGGCGACGAGACGGCGGCATGACTACCAACACTCATCGCAATAACGCCGCACCTGTTCCCCTGACGGGCGCAGAACGAAGCAACGCGTTGAGCAGCGCCTTCCACATGTTCACGTCGCACCGGCTCCCCCCGGCGGCGCCCTGCACACACGTCGTCCGCGTCAATGCGCATCATGCGAATCGGTGCTCGCCGTTAATGCGCGCCACCCAACCCTGCTCCTCTCTGATAGTCTTTAAAATGCGGCACGGTGCGCCCCTCCTCTTCCACACAGCCTCATCAGTTCTTCTACCTCCCCAAGTCCATCTCGCCACCAGTAGATCCGCCGCCATGCATGTGGGGCAGCCGCGAGACGCCGAGGAGTTTGAGCTTCGCCTGTGACTTTCTCTCGTCGGAACGTGCGCGTCGCCGCAACTAGCGCCACGGGGAGCAACGAGGAGCAACATATGGACAGGACGTGGCGCCGAAAAATGTGGCGCGATGAGGCAGCCAACGCCCCACCACACGTGTTGTCGGTGGAGAACGTGTGGCTGTCCAGTCGCCACAACATCCCGCGGGCGCACGGCGTCAGCCTACCGGAGGGGTGGGTCACGAACGTCGTCAACGTGCATGTGGCGCCGCGGCTCAGCGGATAGGCCCGGTTCGACTATATCAGGCGGGTGTGAAAGGGAGATGTGTATGGAGGAGTGGCTTGACCCCAAGTACTCCATCTCGGCGCCGTACTGGGACGTCGTGTTGGACGCGGAGTAAGAGGCATGCGGGAGTCACCACCAGAGTGGTTCCCTTCGGATGACGAGTATGCCCGCTCCGACGGCGAGGTGGATCGGGAAGACGTCGGCACATGACCCCTCCCCAGCAGCCTCATTGTCACCGTGTAAGGGGGCGGAGGATGAAGCCTCACGCGGCGGTCGCGGCATGCATCGAGGGTAGATCAAATCTCACCACGCGCCGGCCGCGAAACCAGAAGTCTCTATCGAGGCTATGTTTTTAAATGCCGTAGCCGATGACAATGGAAGATGAAACTTCTGGCTCCAGATCCTTGGGGCATGCAACTTTCTTGATGATCCGGCGTTGGGATTGGCATCTTCCTCGACGTCGGCGCGTGTAGTGGTTGGCGAGAAGCTGGAGAGTCTCGCCGTCATCGAGATAGACCTCCTTCTCTCGGCGTAGTTTAAGTTCAGTTTGTTAAATTTCGTTTGGATTTCAAATTAAGTTTGTTAAATTTTGTTTAACTTCGCTGGAATTGTTGTAAAAAATTGTTAAATTTGGTTAACAAAATTTGGGGTGTTACTTTGGGGGCTGCACCCTCCACTAGGGCGAACTTATGTCCGACACTCTCCTATTGAGTCCCAATTGAGGGTGCTGAACACATTTTTGAAGGTGCTGATACAGATGCTCTTATTACCGCAAAGGTTGAATGAATGAAAAGCAAGAGAGGACGACGTTGTACGTGGTACTCGCGTGCGGTGAGGGGAGTGCGAGCTGGGTGGCGCTTGTCGGCATCCGGGGAGAATTTAACCCCCACCACCTCCACGTACTGCTCGCACTGCTGCCCTTTACTCCTGCTACATGGCATCGTCCTTCACAGGATAGCTCACCTTGCTTTATTACTCATTACTACTATAAAGGATACGAGAAAGAGAGGCCATCCAGAGCAGTTGCCCCTCCGGATCGCTGCTGGCCGTTCGATCATGGTTGAATAGGGTCGTGGCGCATCCTTGGCCGTTAGATGTTCGCGGTGGACTTCACCAGCCGTCCATTGGCAGTTTCACCTCCCGCTTTCACCAAGGGCCGTCGGATGAAACGCGGTGAAAACCCTAACACCCAGAGCAGCCAATCCCTTCCCCTCCTCGACCCCGCGCCTCGTTTCTTCCCGCCGCCACAACCTTCTTCTCTCCTCTCCCGCAGCCTCACCCTCTCTCCCGTGCGCTCTCCTCCACCTCGCGCCTCCTTGCTCCCGCTCTCGTGCGCTCGCCCTCCGGATTCGGCGCCCGTGTGCGGCAGGGCGCCAGGGGGGAGCGCAGGCGCCGCCCCGTGCCTCGCATCGTGAGGACTTGGGCCGGCCACGGCCGCTGCTGGTCGCGGGCGTCCCCGTGCCAAAAGCGAGTTGGATCCGCGTCAGCCACCGCCCTGGTCAATGAGCAGGCCACCGCTGTCCTCCTCGTGCTGCTCTGGTCGGCTCCATCGCGCCGCTCCTCCTCGTGCTGCTCCCACGTCTCCTCCTCCTCCGGGCTCCATCGCGCCGCTCCTCCTCTTTCTGCTCTGGTCGGCTTCTAGGGAGGCACCGCCTGTGGTTGGGAGATGACACGGAGGAGGATGGACGCGTGAAGGAGAAGGAGTGGGTAGCCGGCGCATCGACGAGCTCGACTCCCTACGAGGCCGGAGGCGCTGCAGGAGCGCTTCGTGGAGGCGACAGCGCGGAGGCCCACGGCCTGGACGGCGGCGGCCGCGCGCTCGGCTCGGGCGGCCAGCGGGTCGCGGAGAAGAACTACAGCGGTGCCTCTGTGCTAGGTGAGCTTCTCCAGTCTTATTCCCCTCCGCTCATGGTTTTTCTCTCTCTTAAGGAATGTGCTTTGATTGGAGGTAGGAGAACAGGTCGCCGCTCTCGCCGCTGTTGCTCCTGTTTTCCTAGAGGCTGGGGTCAAAGTGGAGGCAGGCCAAGCCACGGCGGCCGGGCAAGGCGACGGCGCTGGATGAAGGAGGGGGCTGGGGCGACGCTAGACTAGAGGAGGAGCTACAACCATGGAGGCTCGGTCTCTTCTCCCCTTCCTCTCTGCAGCTCCCCGTTCGACTTGGATAAGGGAGAGGTACACGCGTATGCGGCAGCGGCACAAGTGAGGAGAAGGTACCCATCTTTATTTCCCTTTTCGTGTGGTCTCTCTGTTGCTAGAGGACTGCGTGTGCAGGCTGCTGCCACTGAAATCAGCCTTGCTGAGGACTGCGTGTGCAATCATGGAGATTATGGCTGCAGCTCTAGCGCCATGACTGCTTGGTGCATGGGAAAATTTTTCTCACATGAGGCCCTCCTGTTTTTCCATTCAAATACGTATGTTTCTTGCTTTTCTAATTTCGTGGGCTTCTTGGATCTGTGTGCCAGCTGCCAGGGACGGCCACAAACATATTGGTGAGCCCCTCTCTCGTCTGTGTGTTTCTTGTACTGCTACCTTAAAACCACTTGTGTTTCTTTGATTTTTCGGATTATTATAATATGTCATGCTTCCCTTGGCTAATTGGCAATTCTTGTCCATTTTAATTGTTGTATATGCCTCCTATGATTAGTTTTATTCTATATTGCTTCTACAGTTTGATGTCAAGGAGGTTCTTAGAGAACACATGGTGACACCGACCAGAATTGATGCTCCCGCTGCAGGTATTCTCGTCATTTCATCCTCCCCTCTACTTGTGTTGTTGGAACAAGCTTTTATCTGTATTTCCACATGGATTTAACTTTTATTGTTTCTTTTGATTTGTTCAGCAACCGACGAACATATTGGATTGCAGTGGTTTGCCAAATTCAATCACTAGATATTTTCATCTATGTTTGTGCAGATAAATAATTTATACAATTCAGGTAATTCCCCTTTATGAAGCTTTGCTCCAGTCAATGATAACAAGGTTGAGTAGTCATTTACTGTTCATAATTTTGCAATTCAGGTATTGAAGGAGATCATGATACTCCTGATTATCTTGTCCTCATTGATTCTCATTTACTTCTCTAACATTCCATTATCTTGTCCTCATGATGCTCCTGATTTGTTCTGCTTGGGAGTTTTCCCCTGCTCATCTCACAGTTTCATTTGCTTTAATCAATGCATCCATTATTTTTTTGCAGGTATGGGCCTGCTCGTGAAGCCATCAACTAAGCTGGGAACTTTCTGTGGTCACGGGTTTGTTCATGAACGAAGCTAGAGCCCTTCTTCTCTTCTTAACAAATCAAGTGAGGAAAGTGAGATTTCTTGGTTTGTGCCCCTAGCTAGCCTTCTATGACAGATTTATCTCATGCTTGGTCTTTTTAGTTGGCGATGTGCTTGCACGTGTGTATTATTTGGTAGATCTGAAGTATATTATGGTTATTTTGATAGGGGGAGGAAAGTGATAATTTTATTTCTACGGGATCTGAGAGAAGCTAGATAGGGGAAGGAAAGGAGAGTAGTCAAGCTAGATATGTGTTATTTTGAATCATTTCAAAGTTGTCAGGCTTTGCCTTTTATATATACAGTGCATCACCATTGTAGAAAAGATACTTGATTCGCTTATTATGCATAGAGCTGATTTTACCGGATTGAGCCAGAAATAACAATAACTGAAGCTAGCTGGTGAATAAGCTGATTTATGAGTTATTTATATATGTGCTATGTAAATCTTAACTGCATGGATGAATTAATGTGCTATTTATTTATATCTGCGTCATTTATGTATGTGCTTTGAAAACCAAATGGATGAATCGATGTTGTTCCAGTATGTATTTTATTACTCTGTTCTTATCGCTTTAATGTTAGAACTATTTGTGATATGGTACATAGGACAGTCCCTATTAGAAAGATGGTGGTTGTTCTACACCTAATAATAATACTCGGTGGTGAATGCTCAGTTTTAGGTTCAAAACTGCATGTCAAGCTAATTCTGATGGGTCTTACAAAGACTTCCATCTTTACCTTGAGACATGGCCTGAGCTGATTCTTTGGTGCTCTCTCATTTCTGCAGGTTCACTTGGGACAGGCTGATCTCAAACTTTGTGGACTGTTTTTCCTTCTCCATGATATAGCCTAACAGATGCAACGACAACATCGCCATCACCAGGGTAGGCCACAAGCATGTTGCATGTACTTCTCTGCTCTTTATTGGTGATTATCATCCTCATATGGCGGTGATTATCATCGCCCTTCCCTTTTGCTACAGGAGATGGCGGCGGCAGCGAATCGGGCGCGCATAGAGGCGAAGATGGCCGGACCAGCGGCCGGGCCGGGCGGCGGCGGCAGGGCGGCGGTTGCCGGGCTGGTAGAGCTCGGGAACGAGCAGAGAGAGCGGCAGCGGCTGACGGGACCTGCCCGAGGTGGTCCACAGCTCCTCTCCTCTCCCAGGTCGTCCCTTCAGCTCCTCTCCTCTCCCAGGTCGTCCCTTCAGCTCCTCTCCTCTCCCAGGTCGACGGCGGCAGCAAATCCGCGACCAGGCTGTGAGAGGCGACCGGACAAGGCAGCGGCCGGTTGTCGTCTCCTCTTACCATTGCCATTTTTTGGGATTGAGAACATTCAGTTCGTTTCCTGCCAATTTAGATCGATCTAATCATTGTTTCTTCCCCCTAGGATTGGGTTTCTCTCGTTGGTGGAGAAGGAGGGGAACAAGCAGGCAGCCATGGAGCAGTCTAGCCCGAGATGCCCGCCATAAGGTTGTGGTTTCATCCCCACATAGATTTCATATGGATGCATTCCTCCTGAACTGTCACGGGAGAGTACAGAACTTTTCATGATGATTTTACCCATAAAGTAGCATTTGATACCTTGTTTCCTGTTTCTTTCTTTAGGTCACCCTCCCTGAAAATAATCTGGTCCAGAATTATGTGGTGTACAATATCTAAATAAAATTTTGGAATTGATCTATCTATTATGAGCAGCAAATATTTGTTTGTTATGGTGCTTAAAAGTAGATTAGTTTTGGGTTATCTATTTTTCTCTATTCTTTGTAGGTCAGTATACAAATGTGTGCTATTGCATTGGTTGGTATTATGTTAGAGCCTGATGTCCTTTTGATCTGTCTTGCAGTGTTCTCAGCGGTTTACGGGCTCGAACGCTCGCTGGACAATGAGCAGCACAAGTGTAGGTCAATTGCTTGCGTTTATAATTTCTTCTTCTGAATATCCAGTTGATGATTAGTTTTTCTGATTCTTTTGTGACAGGTTGCTTTCAGATATATTGCTAGCGACAACATGCGCCATACTGGCGAGCTTGTTCACCTTAGGTCAATTGCTTGCTCTGCTTGCTTTTATGATTTCTCAATACCCATGTGTGGTGTTCGATGAATTGTCTAATGGGCTAATTTATCTGTTGGACGGTGTGGCAGGTTTGGTGCTTGGTTGCCATTGGAATGGACTTGAGGTGTTGTGCGTTGGGGTTCTCCGTGGATAACATCCTGCAGGCAAAGACAAACAAGGTGAGGTTACTTTGGAAAGTTGATGTCCTCCTATCTCGGTCGATTTGGTGGTCCGATCTGGTTAGCATTTGTGCTTATTTCGGTTTCTTCTCTGCTAATACTATGCAGTTCTTCACTCCATGGTTTAGCACCTACTTTGTTACAAGATATTCCATCAATTTTATGGTTCGGATTTTGCTTCTAAACAAATCTATAATTGTTGTAGACTATGCGGGAGTGTTGTGTGCTACTTTGCTACTGTCTAACCTGTCATGGCTTCCTCTCTTATCTCATTAGAATTTTGTAATTGCCATTTCAGCATTGCAACAAATGCCCAGGGATGTTTGACTCTCATTGCTCTCTAAATTTGCCCTCACCTGTGTAGAATATCGGTGCTTCTTTTTGCTCGCTCCTTTCCCTTGAGAAAGGGGAATTCATATGTAGGTTGGAACCATCTGTAGTTAGCCACAAGGGTTAGCTGAAACTTTAACACCTGGTCATTTATAATTCAGGGTATGTTTTTCTGTATGTCTGCATGCATGTTGTACTGTTGTCCCTCAAAGTTGTTATAATCATTTTATATTTGCATTATCCTAATCTCAGAATCCAATTATTTTGCAGGGTATTTACTTGGATAAATATTTCGATCAAAAGATATTTCTGTGCAAGTGGTCAATGGATATTACACATATTTGAAGGCCATAAGGAAGCCAGTGATGAAGGAGATGACCAGCATCGATTCCTATCCCAGCTATGTACACGGCAAGGGCGGTATGTCTCGGACACTTCTCTATTCTTCAGAGAAATATATTATGCATTGCGCTTGATTCTTTGGGTATCCAATAGCTACTTTTATCCTCTGTTTTTCCGTGATATTAATAGGAGTGCATATACAATTTTCAGCCAAAACTTCTGCTCTATTTGGTGCCTGCATTTGTTTTGTAGGTTGTTCAATATCACTAATTTCTGGGACTGATATGTCTCATATGCACATTTCTTACATAATCCAGGAGGCGGTGGCTGTTGTGGCGACAGTAGGTGCAGAGGTTGGCCTCTTGATCGCTGCTGCGCATGCAGGTTGTTTCTACGGACCGGCGGCGGCTGGGTTGGCGACGAGCTTGCTGATTTGGGCGGCAACGTCCATCCAACAACGACGAGCGCGGCTAATTTGGGTGGCATCGCTCGTGGAGCGACGACGAGCGTGGCTGATTTCAGGACACCAACGTGAGATTCTTTCAATCGCCCCCCCCCCCCCCCCCCCCCCCCCCCCCCCTCCTCCCCAAGCTTGTGATGTGCTATGCCTCCATTTTCTCTTTTTTCCGTTAAACGATTTTTCAGAGCTCCAACAATAAACAGTGGATAATCTCTGGTGCTATACCTGACTATCCCTGGTTTTAACTTATTTAAGTGGTATTTCCATTTTGGGTGAACTTACTATCTATACTATTTTCGTGTACACTATTCCATTAGCATCTCATATTCCTGTCCAGCGCTCCATTAGCAACACATATTCCTGTCCAGCGCTCCTTTAGCATCACATATTCCTGTCCAGCGAATGCTTATGAAATGGCCTCTTTTTTCCTTCGCTCAGCAGCTGACTCTATATTCCTTGAGCATTTGGTTGTTCACTGTAATGGACCTTTGAGTTTTGATCTCTGAATAGAGTGCTGTAGGTATTTTCATTCAGATCACCTCAGTTCCTGGTATTATGTACTAGAAAACATAATCCCGATTTTATGCATATTTTCATGAAATCGGTTTAATCTTATGAATATCAGTACCGTCTTTATAGTGTTTCAATTGCACATCATTACCATAAGTTGTTATTTCTTTGTGCAGGAAATGCGAGCTAGAGGGTGTATTTTAATCATTCAGTCGCAGCTATTTTTCCTAAAGGTAGAAGCAAGGTTCTCTGCGCACCAGTTTACTTTCTTCCGTTCATTCTTCATGATAACATTTGTTTTTCAAGAGCAGCGAACTCAATCCTGAACCAAGTAGGGTATGTTCCTTTGATTCTTCATGATAACATGAGTTATTCTTATATCGCAGGAAAGACCAAATAGCATTAGGTTTTAATTATGTTCTGTAGGACCAACATTGATTGTATCAAAACAATTCTAGGCAGCCAAGAAAACAGAAGGTTCAGTTAATAGGAAGGATAACAAGGTTATCTGCGCACCAGTTTACTTTCTTCCATTCGTTCTTCATGATAACATTTGTTTTTCAAGAGCAGCGAAGTCAATCCTGAACCAAGTAGGGTATGTTCCTTTGATTCTTCATGATAACATGAGTTGTTCTTATATCGCAGGAAAGACCAAATAGCATTAGGTTATAATTATGTTCTGTAGGACCAACATTGATTGTATCAAAACGATTCTAGGCAGCCAAGAAAAAGAAGGTTTAGTTAATAGGAAGGATAACCAATGAATTTGGCAAACTCTCCCCTTGAAATATGCCATATGATGTAAACTCTCCCCTTGAAATATGCCTTATGATGTGATGTAACTGTTGCTGGTTGTCAGTTCTGTCAATAGGAAGGATAAGATATGAATTTGGCATATTTTCTTTGATACTGCTACTGGCTTGCTGGCTATCCTTTCTTTTGTCAAATTAATTTCTTCGGTTAGCATATTCTGATGAGAACAAGATATATGTAAACTCTCCCCTTGAAATATGCCTTATGATGTGATGTGACTGTTGTTGGTTGTCAGTTCTGTCAATAGGAAGGATAAGCTATGCATTTGGCATATTTTCTTTGATACTGCTACTGGCTTGCTGGCTATCCTATCTTTTGTCAAATTAATTTCTTCTGTTAGCATATTCTGATGAGAACAAGATATCTGCCATCAAGTCAGCATGAGCCTTATGTAAGCATGTCCACTTATGAGTTCCTTGCCAATATTTCATACTAATGTCTCCATTTAGCTTTATCCATTGAAAATATTTTAGTTCCGTTTTGACTTTTTTTTTAAAATATTTCAGTTATCTCCTTTTGCACTTTCTTGGGCTTCATATTGTGCCTACTTCTTGGACTGACACAATGCATTTTCTTAACACTTTCTTGGACTGACACAGTGCATCTTGTTAACTGCACTAATAAGTTGGATTGCTTTGATTGCCTATCAATACTTTTGCATGCAGTTTATGCAATTGGACAGATTACGCAACAGTGGATTGCCCTTTGTCCAACAAGTTTATGCGACCAAGAGCTGCAAAATGTGAATCACCCGCCCATTCAATGCCATTTCTCACGAGTTTTGGTTCAGATTGTGTCAAGCCAAGGGGCCGGTGCAGTGTTTTGAAGCCTACAAACCAGGATACACTCCGTGAATGGTGGTACTCCTTGTGGACAGAGCAAGAGCAAAACCGGCGATTCTGGGAATGCTGAATAGGTGTCGCACGAGGTGGCTAAAAGAGCGATAGACGACGAGGAGTAGTCAGGCTTTTAATTCAGTGGAAGTGGCTTGTAATCAATTTTGTAGTACCTCCGGTACTATTGTGCTTTCCTCCATGTGCAACACAGGGTTGCAAGAGCACGACAATAGCGAGAATTTTCCTTTCGACATCTATGGCTGCACGTATCCTTCCAGTGAGATTGATGTTTTGTGGCGATCTTGCCCTGTTATGTCACAAGAATATTTGAATTCAATTGATTTTGTATTGCATGTTGATGACTAAAATGTTTGTGGAGTTTTTTCCGTCTTTATATCTTGTTTCCAGCACAAATGAAATATAACCTTTCCATGTAAGATCGATGTACCTGCTTGAAAGGGGTTCTCCCATCCTCAACTACACCATAGAAACTCCTTCCAATACTCATATATAAGCTACCGCACAATAAGAGTAGTGCTACACTGCTACTTCTGGTATGATACCGACTAAAGAGTCACATATTAAATGGAGATAAATATAGTCACTCACATGGGGGACACCATACAAGGAGTCCAAATGTCCATGATTCGCAGTTGCATAAGTACCAAATACCTCTATGCATGCTACAAGATTGCTAATCGTACAGATCCTACTTCTCAATAATGTATTAGACCGGAAAAACTTGGTGGTGTCATCTGTTTTCAAGATGCAATGCGTCATATCAAATTGAAAATGATTGTCAATTACCTTCCAAAAAATGGCTTAATTTCAGTCAAATCGATGAGTGGTGAAGCAAAAGGAGCATATGAAAACAATACGGTCTTATTTCCGGTAGTTGCGTAGTTGCGCAACGGTGCCCTGTATGTTTTTGTAGAGGAATCCGAGGGCCATTTCTGAAGCTTTGAACTTACGGTTTTCTGGTAATGCGGTTTTGTCGATACATGGGGATGATAGTCCAAGCTCAATATGCCATTTGTGCTGATGGGAGGAGAAGATTCACATCTGGCTGGGGTTCTTTTGTCACATCAAACCAGCTTACGACTGACATGGTTGTGTTTATTCTTTTTAAGACGAACGTAGCCCAGCCAGGGAGGATGGTGTTTCATATATTGTAGATGTGTTCTTTATGCCATCAAAGCAATCAGTCGATGATGAGTAGTCACGTTGTTATTTCCTAAGGATTCACTTATGGCAATAATTTAATCTTTACATCTAGGCAGTTGCGCAGTCGCGCAACGGGTCATCTAGTTATATAAAAGCTGTGCCGATCCTCGCTCTCTCCGCGCTCGTGCACTGTAGCAGCGACAGTGTTCACTGTAGAAAATGAACAGTGATCGATCCTGGCCGTCGCTCGGCGATCCGACGGTCCACAGAAGACGTCCGTGATCACCTTGACGGTTTTGCAAATAGACCCCTCACAAATCCAGACAGTGCTCCGCGGTCCACGGCCTTGCGAGTAGATGGACCTAATCGCAAATAGAAAAAATATGAGGGTCCTTACCGCAAAACGGCCGCAGAACACCCCTCCCTCCTCTCTCACTCCTCCCGCGCGTCGCTCCGGTCGCCGCCGGCGCCGCCGCCCCGCCCCGCCGTTCTGCTCCTCCTTATTCACATCGGTGCACACGGAGCGCTCCGCCGTCGCCGCCCCTCCATCCTCGCCGTCTTTCGCGTGCCGGGACGCCGCGTCGCCGCCGCAATCATGCTCGCCGTCCTCGGCGGCCGCGGCCGCGGATTTCGCCATTGGCGACACTCCGGTGGCCTACAGGCGGCGGCGCTGCCACCTACGCGTTGCCCGCGTCGAGGCGCACACGATGAGCCCACACGCGCGTCGCCGGACGCGGCGTTTCGGCGCCGGCGTCGGCGTCACCGCCGCGGCTGCTCCGCCCCGTGCTGACGTCGGCGTGACGACGCGGAGGGCCTGCACTGGGCAGTGGGCCGCCTGCTGGGCCGGGCTGTCTACTGTGCGGCCCGCTCGGCCTTTTTTTTTCCCCTCTTCTATTTTTCTTTTCCAAAAATCTTTTATAACTTTCCAAATTCAACTCCAAATAATTTCAAACCAATTTCTAACAAACTGTAAAAAAACAACCATTTGAAATACTTTGTGATCTTTTCCACCTTATTTGAAATATTGGAAAGTTTTTTATTTTCCTCTTATTTTCCCTTTTAAAAAAACTTTTAAAACTTCTCAAATTCAACTCCAAATAATTTCGAACCAATTTCTTGCAATTTCTACAAAAAACAGTCATTTCAAATACTTCGTCATCTTTTCCACCTTATTTGAAAACTATGAAAGTTCACACAATACAAACAACCTCATTTCACACCTTCACGACATTTCAAATATTATGTATTTCATATTTTTCTTCCGAACACAAATAGTACCCACAAAAAATACTTTGCGACCTTTTCCAAATTATTTCAAATCTTGAAAAGTTCAAATAATACATAAAAGCTCATTTCACACCTTTACGACGTTTGAAGAAACAATGTATCTCATATTTATATGGGCTTACAAATATCAAAATAAAAAGGCCACACCTGTAAATATTGAGGTATTAATAATTTTAAAAACTTCAAAGATATTGTCTTACAGTAAAACAACATATTTGAATTACAAACCAAACGCAACTATATCCACCAGCAACAGTTGAAAAAAATCATCAACACGATCAAAAAAAAAGTACTAACTAATTGCAAAATATGACCAAATTTATGCCTCACAAATCTACCAAATTTACATATATAAAATTATTTAGAACCAAAAAAAAACTATATACACGCTCCAATTATATGGAGCTGTATTTAAAAATAGTTCTCTACCTATGGAATCCAAATGAATAAATGTGCATCTCCACCCATTATGGACTTACATTTAAAACTAATAATTTTTTTACATTTCAAAATGCTAAAAAAAATACCACCTATAGTTATGTAGAGTTGAGTTTAACAAATACTCACATATTCCCTCCAATTATAGACTCTAATTGAATATCTCAATTAAGCAAAATATTGGCAAAAAAAATTCCTACTTATAAAATTCAGATGCAATTCCTCAAATTATATATTTAAATATGAAATGCATATGCTATTCCTCAAATTATATTTCCACTTAACTAAATGCTCATATAATGCACATCTTCTAATTACAGAGCTAAAACAATTATTTATGCCAACATACAAACATAATCAAACATTTAAATTTGCAAACTATTCCAACATACCCTACCATTTTCGAACAATTTAAATTGGACAACATTTAGGTACAATTTAAATACATTCCCTCTAATTCCAGTTAACAATTCATAGCAACATACAAACATATTTAAATATACCAAATTGCTACATATTCCAATATTTCGAAACAATTTCTAACAAACTATAAAAAAACAACCATTTGAAATACTTTGTGATCTTTCCCAAAATATTTCCAAGGCGTGGCATTTCCCTAAATATTTCCCTAAATATTTCTTCCCCTCCAAAATATCCAATTTCTTTATAAGTCTTAAAATAGGTTTCAGCAAATCACAGGAAATACAAACTCTGAATTTATTAATTACAACAATGCAAATCATGCATACAGAATGTGCAAACAAAAAATTACAACAATGCAAATCATGTACTCCATGAATTACAACAATGCAAATCATGTATGGAAAAAATGCACAACAACTGTATTTCAAAAAAAAAAAATCGCTCCAAAATATTCAAATTCGTTTTGAGATTAGGATTGAAAAAACTTCACAACAACTAGAAACTTTAAATTTACTAATTACAATAATGGAAATCGCACATAAAGACAATATTCCCCATATAATTTTCCTACTTTGCCGAAACAAAACAAAAAAACAAAGCATTACCCATTGTAAGTTCAAAAAACAAAATAAAAAAAACCCCGATCTTCTCCGCGATAATTTCCATCCGATAATACTCCACACTAATTTCGATACATTAAAATGTAAACAAATTTCGAATATGTACATTTGAAATTCTCCCATCACGGTATTCACATCACAGTATTCACAAACATGACAAATATGTAAACAGTAACACACACACAAAAAACACTATTTATGCCATACGATCAAATTTCGAGTTCGAAAACTAAAAAATTTCCACCGTCTTACAAATCTAAACATTTGAAAGAACGGGAAAAAAATACGAATAGTTTCCCACTTTCACTATTTTACGTAAACAAATTCAAATAAGCGACAAATGTTACAAAATCAATATCTTCATACCTATCCACCACAAAAATATCGACAACATTTCAAAATGATCAAAAAAATACCTGCCAACTTTTGCTGACAAAATGCAAACATATTTCAACATTTCAGATTCATACACATTTAAAAACAAACTAAATACATTTCCTCTAATTATGTGAAGTTAAAATTAGTATGTACTCACACAATGCATTTTCTTTACTTATGGAGTTCAATTACATACTTATGGCAAAATAAATACATATTTCACCAAAACAATTAGCTAAATATTCCAAACTACCATAAAATACAACAAGATGGCCATAAAAAGATGCTTACTACTACAGAATATATCGACATGCTCAGAAAAAAATGCTAAAATGTATGGACAAGACAAATATGTTTTAATATTTCCAACTGGTGAATATTTGGATAAAATCTAATTGCCCTTCCTCTAATTACGTGGAGTTACATATATTAAATGCTCACATAATGCACTTCCTCTAACTGTGATCTCAAATTAAACATTTCAAATTGGTAAATATTTGGAAGTAATATGCACTCCCTCTAATTATATGAAATTCAATTGAATAAATGTGCGTTTACCACATATGGAATTCAACTAACTACTGATAAAAAATAGAAACATTTTCCAACCATTTCGATTTTAGATGTACCAACATGCTCACAAAAAAATAAATGTGAACTATTTAAGTCAACATACCAGCATTTTCAGACATTTCCAATTGCTTAATATTCCGATATTCCACAAAATATAACGCAAATGCTCAAAAAAACAATTAACTACTGATAAAAAAATAGAAACATTTTCCGACCATTTCGATTTTAGATGTACCAACATGCTCTAAAAAAAAGTGAACTATTTAAGTCACCATACCAATATTTTCAGACATTTCCAATTGCTTAGTATTCCGATGTTCCACAAAATATAACACAATACTCGGAAAAAAAAACAATATACTCATAGCAAATTACAAAAATATTTCAACATTTCATTTTGGCCAATATTTCGCCACCATACGAACGAACTTTCCGCAAATGTAGAATCAAATTCAAATGGATTTTCCTGATTTCACTTAAATATTGACGTCGAAATGCAGACATGTTTGACCATTTTGATCCACTGAATATTTGAACATTATATACAATATATCCGAAATGCACACAAAAATGCTACCTATTCATGACAAAATAAAAACATGTTCCAACATACCAATTTAGCTAACATTTTGGTTAAAAAATATATATATATACTGCACACACAAAAAAAACACCAAGGGCGTGCCGTGACGGCACGCCAAGTTCAACTAGTCTCTCTCTCATAGTCCTTCCAATCTTTTCATCCTCACGTCGGGGGAGTCGTAGTGTAACTTGCTTTTAGCCTGTGCTCTCTGGTGGCCTCACCTGTTTCGTCTTGAGTCTGACTGTCTCTGACCCTGTATTAGTACTTTCTTATTCTCCAACAATGCTATTTTTTCTTCAAATGTTGCTACGCCCTTTGGTGGCAAGATAGTTCAGTCAGGTGGCTCTCTCTCCTCTTTCACGCTTCACTTCTTCTACCTCCGATCCATAACGTAAGTGTCACAACCGTCACACTTATTTTAGATCCGGGGAAGTACATTTTATTATTTCACTTTTATAAGTTTATCTTATTAGGGAACGCAACTTTTCCAAATAATAAATTATCACGGAACACCTACTAAGCACGAAACTCGTCTCAAATCTTCCTAGAATTAATGGACCAAAGCAAACCCATAGTACAAAAGAAAACATCACTGACGCGCATATGCTCCATCACACATGAAAACAATACAAAATGCACTTATGCATTACTAATCCTACTTCTAAACCGCCCCGTCTAAATAATACTCGTACGACCATCTCGGGTATATTTGAGCCAGAGTGCTAAATCTTCTCTAGAACTGAAGTAAGGACCAAGTACACGGATCCAACACAACGATTTGTAAATAACATCAATCACTAGCGGAGCTTGAACTTAATTACAGTACGCATCATTAGTCATTTATAGGCTAATAAGAATGCATACAAACTCCATATAAATTGCTGTAAAGTTGGGCGCGCGGGCCTTGACCGTCATTGGCCCAGTGATAGCACCGCCCCTGACCTCATAGATAAATATTTGGTTATCTTTAAAAGAAAGGTAAAAGATTTTGTCTTTGTTAAAGACAATATGATTACGTAATTAAACCGGCTTACTAACTCATCTCAACCAGTTTCGGAACATATTTCGAATGCCTAGCTGTAAGTGGTAAATTAAACACAACGTTCATGAGAGTTCTTATAGTGGTTGAATGAGCTTGGTGGTTTTCTCAATGTAAACTGAATTTCCGTGATATTTTTCAAGGGACCAATTTGTAAGTTCAGTAGGTTGGAACAGCTAGCACATGCTTATTTTCAACCACAATCCACATTACAACACCCACACGAGCAATTGGAGACGCGCATATGGTAACCAGTACTATGGTAACTTACCACGCACATGATTATTATCAATGCACTTCCACAGTCTGCACCTGGAAAGGCAAAATCAGTCCCACTCTCACCAATAGGCAATAGCTATAGCTTAGCAAACCCCCACGAACAGCCCACACCCGAACCTGCTATTTCTCTTCACTCCCTGTACCAAATATCCTTATCCCATTTAGCCTTCTCCTTCTTCCTCCTCGTCACATCTCCCCCCACCGAACCACACCACACCAGAAATCTTGCTATGGACTCAACATTGCTGCAATATCGTTGCATGTAGAGGTCTAGCTAGCTGCTCCAAGATTCAGATCAGTTTACTGTTGGGGCCGGAAGAAGAGATTGAGCTAGTTCAGTTAAGAAGGTTCAAGCAGATTGAGACCAGAATGGTCCATTTCTTGCAATGCAACGGCAGTACCCACATGCCATTGCCCCTCTTCTTCTTCTTCCTCTCTGTGCTCCTCCTCGCCTCAATGGAGGCTGTGCATTCAGATGCCGGTAAGATATCTTGTGCTCAGCTCAATGTTTCTACCTCAAAGCAGCTACTCTACATTTTCTTTTTTGTCACACAAACCATTTTACATTTCAAAGGTGGTTTCATACTCAACGACACCTTTACTATTTCTGCCACAGGGAGGTTGCCACTGAGGTTACTGGAGATTGGCACCAGCAAGGTACAAATTACCGAAAACCTATTCTTGTTGTAAAATTGTTTGATCAACAGGCCCTCTAAGAATGAGCATTGCCTGATTGATCTATGTTTGTGTTGCTGATTGAGCATTTTTTTTAAATGTTCTAGGAGCAGGAGGAGGAATCCAAAGGGGAGATGGTGAAGGTGGAAAGAAGGAGCCTGATTGGATCAAGGCCACCAAGGTGTGAGCGGGTGTGCATGTCCTGTGGCCACTGCGAGGCAGTGCAGGTGCCAATAGTGCCAGAACATCACAAGAAGAAAGCTGGCCAAGAATACCCTGTGGTGAGTACCATCGGCGCAGCCATGTTCACCACATACAGGGTGAATGGTGGCATCTCCGACTACAAGCCACTCAGCTGGAAATGCAGGTGCGGGGGCATCATCCTCGATCCATGAAAGGCCGTAGGCAACTCATGGAAGCTCACCAGCCGCTTCACCATTGTGCAAAGTTGTGTAAAGGCGTCGTATTCTTTTTCCTTCTTCCTCCTAGCTAGCTACTTCCTCCTTCCGATTTCCTCCAGATCAGAGGTTGAAGAAGGGGGGAGTCAGCTGCCAATTTCTTGTACATTTAGAGTTTAGACAGCAGTTTTGTCGATAAAATACATTCAGTGCCTCTATCATTTTGGGCATTGAATGCAGCATGATCTGGCCCTGACTTTGAGGCAGCAGAGGCAATTGAAGTAGTAATGTGGTGTCCATTTATTTCAAGCTGGCCATGGCTATTGCGGTTGCGGTGGTAGGGACAAACATCTGCTGTGCTCTGTTGCTGAAAAAGACAGCGTCAGGTAGGTCACTGCCGCAGAGCAGCTAAAGCTGTGTTTTACGTATTTGTCAAACAAAAAAACAGAGCAATACTCATATATATAATAGAGGATTTTCCATTTCATTTCTCTTCAAGCACCAATGGTAGGTACTAGCTAATTAGCTATGACATTATCCGGCCAGACAAACCTAAGCAAATCATACCAGTATACCACTGACTGATCATTGGTCACGAACCGACAATGGTTGGCATTAGCAGCCAGAGCTTTTCTTTTCTTTGCTTGTTCTGAAAAAGGCGAACGAGAGCTGCGATCTGCAGGAGTGAAGAAAAGCTTGTGATGATTTGACCTTTCTGCTGCTGAGGCCGGACCACCGGAGAAAAGGAGGAGGGAACTTGACCAAAGAAATGGATGGTAGCCCGGTGGATCATGCAGATGCAGATGCGAATCCGGCCGGTGTGGCGTGGTGTGCTCTCCCTTTCATGGCAAGGCTGGCTGGTCAGGCTGGAGCTGCAGCTGGACTCGTCCTGCATGCATGGTGTGGCGTGGTGTGCTCTCCGTAACACACGTACATATATGTAAGAGAGATGATCTTTTGGACTTGCCACTTTAGATTCAAACTGAATTGGTTGATTACATGATATGGTACCCCTCATGCTTACTCGTGTCGATAATTTGTACTTCCTCCAGTGTTTGTGCTACTCATTTTCACTCATCTGTTTGTGTTTGTGACCCAAAAATTACGGCCCAACAGGTTAACTTAAATGAAAAATATGTCGCGGATTGTCCCTTTGGCCACAAAACAGTCCAAACTCACAAATTAGACTAAAAAAAGTCCAAACTCACAATTTTGTCTGCATCCTCGTGTGTCCGCCACCACCTCTCGCCCGGCCCACCTGGCCACGTCGCGCCACCTCCACGTCTTTCTCGCTTGTCCTTTTTAGTGTTACCGCTCAGTCCCCCACCCACTTCACTTTCTCCCGGGTCGTCTTGCACGCGTGGCCTCACCTCCTTCCCACTTCCCACATACACCAATATGCCTACCCACCGCCCCGATTAGGGCGCCGACAATTGTACGTGAGGAATGACCACGAGGCGGGTTCGTCCGGTCATCCTCGGTTGTCGCTAAAGCAGGCGCGTGAGCGAGTACAAGTGCACCTAGTGTCCAGCGCAGGCCGACTATCACCTCCCGACGGCTGGCGAATGAACTTTGTCAATGTTCGGTGGCACCGCCATCCACAAGCATGGTGCTCCTCGTCGTCATTGTCGGAGAGCAGACCCTTCCCCAGAACGACGAGAACACTCCCATTGGGTATGCGCTCCTGGCCCAGTACCACGAGTTGCGGCTCAACTCTTTCTTCACCACCGAGCCGCCATAGGAGCGGTTCGCGATGAGCCCTCCCCTGTGGACTCCGACGACGCGTAAAACTCCGGTGAGATGTATGTGCGGCAGCCGGTCGAAGTGGGCAGCCCGATCATGGAGGAGGTCGTTGAGTGGCCCGATTGGAGGCAACACTCCAAACGCCCATAGAGAGGTGGTACCCGCCGCCGGCTTCCATCATGTCGGATGGGCCGCTGGTCATCATCAAGTCCGATGATGAAGTCTAGGGTTAGAACCGTAGTTTATTTATATTTAAGTTCTATTATGTAATGTTTGATGTATGCACTGTGTGGAACCCTAGTTTAAGTTTAAGTTTTAGTTATATAACGTTTTATTGTGTATGAATATTTTATTTATGTTTATGTTTGGTATAAATCTTTTTTTTAAATGGGATAAACCCGTACATGTTTGCCCCAAAATGGGGTGACCCGTTGGGTGCACCAAACGGACAGGCCCCGGAAAAATGTCCGGCACCCCCCAAATGAAAAAATCAGGACACAAACCGATACGAAATGGTGTAGCATGTTGTAGTTGACCTAATAGTAAGGACGAGTGGATCCATTTCTATGCTTGAACTATAAAAACTTGAGAAGTTTTACAAATATTACAACAATGCGGACACAATGATCAAAAGAAGATTCAAGGTCGCGTCTGAAAGTTGGAGTCATCAAGGCCGAACAACAAAGTATTGTGGGGGCAATCACATTGTTAATGTCAAATATTTATGAAACATTCACTCTTTTCTACCCTCCACCGGTCGGTTCATAGAAGTAAGGCTTATAATTTTCTTCATAAATCAAACAATATAAAGTTTAATGAAGTTCTAAGAGAAAGCATTATCATACACCAAAACAAATCGATACCATATAAAAAGCCATGAAGGAACCGGTATTTTCCTCGGTATTCATGCCCACGGCTTGGCATCGTCCGGCTCATGGAAGAAACAAATTGGCCTCCTCCACACCATTAATCTCTTACTCATGATCTCAATCGTCTGACGCTTGTAGCATACCCTCGCGCAATAAGTGTTTTATACTATTGCAGCATGATTGCATCATTTCTTCCGCGGTGGGTCAAAACCACTGAAGAAACATCGCGCCATTTTGAAAACACCAATACAACAAACAAATATGAGTATGTAATAGTTCTCCACTGGTCACAACAAATCACAATGGCACTAGCAAAATCGCCGAGGAAAAGTCAGATATGTATGCATCATGAGAGACCAATGTTCGCAGCACTACACGAAACCATTTGCGACACTGAAGTAAACATTTGCAAGGAACACTCGGAATTGACGCAACATGTCGCTCGTATGTTCGCAGCAAAACGCGCGTGAAGTTGTAGCATCTCAAAAAACGCCCATGCATTATGCAAAAATTCAGGAAAACAAAACTTGTGTTGGAGCACCGACTTCACCGGATCGAGTAGCCGGCGGTGACCCGTGACTTTTACGCGAGCTGTTGCGAGGCCGAGGCGGACAAACAGGTTGCAATCCTGGAAGAGATGACTATCGCCTGGGAGATTACTAAACTTTTACACGTACTGATCGATTGATATTACACGTATGTGATGTTTGTGTTCCTCTAGACTGTCGGTGGACACCGCCAACCGGCCGGTACCAGCTGCGCTCCGCCAAACTTAGTCCTGGTCCCTCTCCATGAAAACTACAAAAAGAGAGTGAGGACCAAGCTAATACGGTACAGGCTAGCCACTGCTTAGGGACGACGAAACCGGCCGGCGAGTATGGATATGCACGTATGGTGACAGCGATGCACGCACACATCCCAGGGGACACAGCTCCGCGAATGCAGCACAGTCACACGTGATGCATGGCCTGGAAAGAAGTGGGACTACCAGCTACCATGAGAACGTATGAAACGGAGCAATTGGTGCTATCAATTTCAAAACCAAGTTTGGATATTGACATAACATAAATATACATCATCAGAGCATTTCCACCGGCACCCCCAATTGGGTGTCCGGCACCCCTAATTGGGTCTCAATTGGAGGGTGCCAGACATGTGTCCGGTCAATTGGGGTGTAGCTCACAGCGGCGTCCCCAAACCAAAAAAAAAAACTAAAACAAATATAGACAAATTTAAACGATATTCAAATTTCATTCATATTTGTTATATATTACAAAAAGTTTGAATGAAATTTGAGGAAACTAAACCCTAACCCTAGTCTACTCCTCGTCGGTGGTGTCCAACCACCCGTCGTCGCTGTCGTCGTCGTCGAGCACGACGTAGGCGGAGGAGGAGCCGGCACGTCTAGTGGACGCACCGTCTTGGCGGCGCGGTGCACGGCTGCAGGAGGCGCCGCCGGAGGAGGAGGCCGCCGTTGCCACCGCGGTGGCCACGGTGGCCATGTACCCGGGGCTTTCGCGCTCGATGGTGACCACCGATCCGCGATCGCCGCCAATAACCCTGGCGAGTCGCCGTCGTGGTCGTTCCGCGGCGGACGACACGGCGTACCCGTACGGGATCGTCTCCACCGGCAGCAGCGGCGTCCTGGGGCGGCGCAGGTAAAGCCGGCCGCGCGGTGGGGATTGCGCTCGGGGTCGAGCACGGTCGCGGATGACAATGCCACCGCCTCCACGACGCGACGGCGATCGTCGCTCCTTCTTCACCATGAGAAGCGTGGTGGCGCGCGGCGCTGCTGGTTGTCGACGGCGCGGCGTCGCGGTGGCAGCGGCATCAGCCGAAATGGGGTAGGGTTTCCCGTTGCGGCATGCCGGCGGGCGGCCTCGATGGCCGAAGCCACCGTGTGGCCGGTCCTCTCCCACCAGTCGTGGCGCCCATCCGCATTCCAGCGGCCAGACGTCGTGGAGTTGATCGTCTGCTCCGTCTCCCGGCACTCCCGCTGGAAGCGGTCCATCCACGCCGCCCGGTTCTGGTCATCATAGTCAGGGTCGGCGCGCTGCTCCATTGTGAGCCACCTCCGGCGCCGGCGATGGCGCGCACGATCTGGTCCGGCGTCACCTGCAGCGGAGGAACGGGGAGCCCTTAAGACATGGCCCAGTTCTTGGGGAGGCGGGAATCCGGCGGGACGAGCAGCCCGTACCGGAAGAGCTCCCACGTCTCCTCCGTGCCGTTGGTGCGCACCCTGCGGCTGTTGCCCGATTCGTCATGGTTCGCCATTGCGCGGCGGTGGAGGTGGGTGCGGCGAAGGAGGTAGAACTGGAGGATGTGAGGAAGCAGACAAGGAGGTGTGAGTGCGGCGATGGGGCGCGGTGGAGGGGCATATAGCGGCGAGGAAGGGTGATGGCCGGTGCGCGAGCATCCACGGTGGCGTAAATGCTTGCGTGGGAACGCCGCGACGCCGGCGCGTAGACTGCCATGCATGATGTCACCAGCGTTAATGCGACGCGTGGTGGCAGGCCTGACGCCGTGTAGTCACCTCGCCTCCCGTCGTCTCGGAGACCGCCCGGCGACTACGCGGGGACATTAACGCAGGCGGAACGGCCTCCTGCGCGCCCTAATTAACACGGGCACGGCGGCCTATCTCTATGACGGGTGTGCCACCCTGTCGGAGGGCATGTCCGCCCCATGTCCGGCACCCCCGAGAGGGTCTCCAAACTTGGAGGCCCTTTCGGGAGTGCCGGACACGATTTCGCTCGGGACGACCCTTTGGAGGATGCCGCTGGTGGCCGATTTTGGCGTCCGGATTCCCAATGGACCTTTGGGGGTCATTTGGAGGTCCCGGTGGAGATGCTCTCATAGCAATTTAATTCTAAAATTGAAACACAAAATTAACCGTGAAAAAGACATATTTTATCAATGGTGACAATGGGTCAAATTAAAATCTAACTTGCATTTTGATACTATTCGTTGCTAGATTTATCTATTTTATTTCTTAATTTGTGTTATGAATTTTGATTTGAAAGTTGTGACATGTTATATATGAGTATTATCTATATCCAAACTTCTTTCTGAATTTTGTAAAACATTTTACACACTCAATAAAAACCGGGTACACCGGATGCACCAATTCGTTTGTTGCACATGATAGTTCCTTCAGCTACCGTACCTATTTTTTCATACGACTCTAACAAGCCGGAATAGAGTATGTTCATAGGTAAACAGTAGCAAAATATAACCTGAGTAGACTAGAAAAGGACCACTCACCTCCAGGGCACCGCTTCATGTAAGCGTCCCAGATGACGACATAAGTTTTGTTTAGCGCACTGTATATATAGACCACAAAATAACCTCTAACATCCAAAAGAACAAACGAAGGAGAACGATCCGAGCTGTTTTCAGCTTCTATCAGCTTCTCTTCGCTGGATTTTTCATTCTTCCACTTGTTCTCGGCAAAGGTACACAAGGATTCACCACAGCAGCTGCATCAGCCAACGAATTTCGCCCAAGAATAAGAGCTCCGGCACGAAATCCCCTGCTTAGGTTCCCCATCCAAACCTGAAACACAAGCGTAATAGATTAAATCAACATGAGAGTTTATTAGTTTTTTTTCTCAAAACCTGTTGTCATACCTAGCTAGTCAGCGAACGGAAACCCTCGATCGAATGAATATGCATGTGGCAACATTTCACCCATTCACCCAATCACCTTGCTCTTGATCGCCCATCACTGAAAATGGAGTAGCGGCTCAGCCTAGATTATTCAAGAGCATCTCCATCGGCACACCTTAAATGGCCCCCAAAGACCCACCGGGGTCCGGACGTAAAATTCACACATAGCGACACCCCTTTCTGTTCGGGCCGAGCCGACTTCTATCCGCACCCCCCAAGATGGTCTCCAAACTTTGGGGCTTGTTCGAGGGTGCCAGAAACTGTCCGGACATGCTCTCGGGGCCCTCGTTATAGAGTCGTATCGAGCAGGCGGCGATTAAAACCGTCGTGCAGGAGGTTTGAACCCATTTGACGAAATGGTTTAAACCATGGGTGTGCACTCAAGTGTGGTTCGGTTTGGTTAAAAAATGGAGTGGGTATAGTTTTGGTTGGTTTCACATTATTGGTTGGTTTCGGGTTTAAACAAATATATGCATGGGTATGGTTGAGGTATGGGGCAATTCGATAACCATCCTCAGATTTAGTGCATGCAGTCGGCCCAGGCCCATGTAGCGCAAATAACATGAGCGACAAGACTTTGGCAAATACTATTTTCCGCGTACTGCGGGAGCGATACGCTCCCGCGTACCCATCTGTCGACCATGGGCTTGGCCCATTTGGTCTGTCTGTCGTCCTTCTGCTTCTATGTGGAACGCTGTAGCTTCTTTTCCTTCCTTTTCTTTCCGATCGTTATTCCCTACTATGCATCCTCGCTACTGATTCTCTCACCCACTTTTCAAGCGAGTCAGATCCAGTATTAAAAAAACAAAGTAGTCAGTACTCTATTTTTTATGTTTTAAAAAACTAACTTGCTAAATCGATTTTCCGTGAAAACGAATCTTCCTTTTTCTTTTATGTTTTCTTTTTTGTATGTTTCCTTTTTTGTTTTTTTTTCTGTACTAATTTTATTTTTCTCATTTTTTCTGTTCCTGTTGCTTTATATTTTATTTTTCTTTTTATCATTTTTCATTTTCTATTTTTTGGTAATACATTTGTTGGACTCTGGAACATTTTTATAGAAAAACCTTGAATATGTTTATTTGTACCCATGAACATTTTTTGGACTCATCGATCTACTTTTTTGGTTTATCCGATTTTTCGTTTATCCGAATTGTAGCTCATTTTCGGATCACAATTATTTTTTGATTCGCTATTATTTTTGTTTGACCAACATTTTTGGTTCTCTATTATTTTTGGTTCCACGGCATTTTAGGTTCACTATTATTTTCGGTTCACCGAATCTTCTGTTTTTCTTTATTTACCTAGATTCGGTTCACCTGGTTTTCCAAATCGGTTCAAACCTAGATTTTGTTAACCGAGTTTTCCAAATCCGTTCAAACCTAGATTTTGATCTCGAGTTTTTTCAAATAGTCAAACCTAGATTCGGTTCATCGGGTTTCAAGTCCGTTCATACCTTGATTCCGTTCATCGGGGTTTCTAAATCCGTTCAAACCTAGATTCGGTTCACCGGGTTTTCCAAACCCGTTCAAACCTAGATTTTTCATCGGGTTTTTCAAATCGTTCAAACCTAGAATCTGTTCACCGAGTTTCCCAAGTCCATTCAAATCTTGATTTTGTTCACTATTTTTTTCTGTTTGCTTTTCTATTTTCTTTTGTTTCGTTTTTCTGTTTTTGGTTGTTTCTATTTTTTTCTTAGTTTCTGTTTTATTTTTCGTTTTTCTTATATTGTACTATTTCTGATTTTCTCATTTTTCATGTTCCTTTCTATTTTTTTCCTCTTTTTACATTTTCTAGTATTTTGGCTTTTCTTTTTTACTTTTTTTTTTTTTGATACTTTTTTCTTTTTTGGTTTTTTTTCTTTTTTCGTTCTTTCTTATTACGTTCAAAAATTGTTCAAGACCAAATTACGTTAAAAAACGGTTACCAAATCACGTTCAACATGTTTTTGAAAAATTGTTCCAAATCCGTTCAAACCAACTTTTTCCGTTCAAAAGAGTTGTTACAAAATCATTCAATACTAAATTCTGTTCAACAGGTCTTTTTCAAAAATCGTTCAAGACCAAATTGCATTCAATGAGTAACAAAATCCATTTTAAACCATTTATCTGTTCAATGGAGTTTTTACAAAATCGTTCAATACCAAATTGTTCAACAGGTCTATCACAAATCGTTCAAGCCCAAAATATGTTCAGTGGGTTACCAAATCCCGTTCAACAATCGTTCCAAAATCCGCTTAAATCAAGTTTCTGTTCAACGGAGTTTTTTACAAAATCGTTCAATACCAAATTCCGTTTAACGGGTCTTTCAAAAAAAATCAAGACCCAAATTACGTTCAACATGGTTTTTTTCAAAAATCGTTCAACATGGTATTCAAAAATTGTTCCAAATCCGTTCAAGCCATTTTTTCGTTCAATAGATATTTTTACAAAATCGTTCAATACCAAATTCTGTTCAACAGGTTTTTCAAAATTCGTTCAAGACCAAAATACGTTCAATGGGTTAACAAATCCTGTTCAACATGTTTTCAAAAAATCTAGAAATTCCGTTTAAACCATTTTTCTATTCAACGGAGTTTTTACAAATCGTTCAATACCAAATTTTGTTCAACGGTTTTTCAAAAATCATTCAAGACAAAAATTCGTTCAACATGTATTTTTTCAAAAATTGTTCAACATGTTTTTCAAAAATCTAGAAATTCCGTTCAATATATTTTTTAGAAAGTCGTTCAATACCAAATTTTGTTCAACAGGTTTTTCAAAATTCGTTCAATAGTTTTTGTTCACCGTCATTTCTACTCATTTTTTAAATCGTTCAAAAATAGTTTTTGTACACAGAGTTTTTTATGTTCACTTATTAAAAACCGTTCAAAAATATTTTCCGTTCATAGACCATTTTTTGTTCCCTTCTTTAAAATCATTCAAAAATCGATTTCGTTCATCGGCCTTTTCTGTTCATATTTAAAATTGTTCAAACATAGTTTTCGTTCACCGCATTTTTGTTCATTTGAAATTGTTCAAAGATAGTTTTTTGTTTACAAAGTTTTTTTGTTAAATTTTAAAAAATCGTTCAAAAATAATTTCCGTTCATAGACTTTCCTTTTGTTCACTTTTAAAATCATTCAAAAATATGTTTCGTTCACCGCCATTTCCTGTTCATTTTTCAAAAATCGTTAAAAAATAATTTCCGTTCATAGAGTTTTTTCGGTTCACTTTTTAAAATCGTTAAAAAATAATTTCCGTTCATAGAATTTTTTCCTGTTCACTTTTAAAAATCGTTCAAAAAATATTTTCGTTCACTGCCTTTTCACTTTTAAAATTGTTCAAATATAGTTCCCGTTCATCGCTATTTCTCTGGTCATTTTTTAAAATGGTTCAAATATAGTTTTCGTTCACCGGTCTTTTCCGTTCACTTTTAAAATCGTTCAAAAATATTTTTGTACACCGTCATTTTCTGTTCATTTTTAAAATCGTTCAAAAATAGCTTTGTTCACCGGCCTTTTTGTTCACTTTTAAAATCGTTCAAAAATAGTTTCCGTTCACCGTCATTTTCTGTTCATTTTTAAAATCGTTTAAAAATAGTTTTCGTTTGCCGTCATTTTCTGTTCACTTTTTAAAACCGTCCAAATGAGGTTAATATTTAATGAAAAAAGTTCAATTGAAATATATGTTCTTATTCTTGAACGGCGTGGGATGGCGGCGGTGCATCGACCATTGCGGAGTTAACCGCGGCAGCGGCGGCGACATAGGTAGGAGAAGACACGTGCACTGAGTGGAGTGTAAACAAGTTCAAACATACAGTACAAAATCTGTTCATACATGACCATCGAAACGAAAAAATTACAACACAAAAGTTGTGCGAAACATTGAGATTAACATCGTCGTAAAAGGATATTTCAAACGGTCAACCAAGTATGACGAATTTGACAAAATTCGTCTAAAAAAATTCCGAACATCGATTCAAAATTGAGAAATTACAGTCGATGAAACTCGAAACCGAGTACGGGAATGGAACCTACACGTGGACATGCATAATTTTCGTGCACATTTATGTTTTAAATTGAAATGTATTTGTGTAAATATATATGCATTTTTAAACGTGAATTCGAACGTGCATGTTTTAAAAATGTTCATTTCGAATTTTGAAATTTAAAAATATCCAGATTTCGAAGAAAAAGAAAACGTGGAGGAAACGTCAGCCATTTTTACAGTATGCATTCGAGCAAAAAGCACCGAAACAGGAAGCAGTCATCCATCCATTTTATGCATAAGGAGAAAAGCTGATGCTACTCCTACGGACGGAAGTGGGCCGGCAAACGAGGCCCATTAGCTTCATAGGGTGTGCGGGAGCTTGTTCGTTCCGCGTAACGCGGAAACTAGGGGCTCCCCAAGACTTTCCACTCGCTTGAGGGCTTGTTTGGTCTAAGGCCACGATTGGTTCGTCGTTATTTAGTCAAAACGACAGGAATATTTAACAGACCTACAATGGCCCTGCTGAAATTACGGAGCATGCGCCGGATAATCTCTCGGTCCGTATTTCCTCCCGACTTTCCAAGCGTAAGGTCTTGTTTGGTAATTGACGCAGTTTTAGTATAAAGTTGTACTAAAACTGCGTCAATTAATTTGGAACGGAGGGAGTAACTGCAATCTCGGAATCTCGGGGGATCCCAGCCTTTTCCCGGGAGAATTTTCCCCTAGTCCGGAGGTCGGGAATAGAATCCCGGGGTTTTACACCTGGTTATTCAGATTTTCGATCGGGATTATTTTCCCGAGAATATTTAACCCGGACACCCAGGGCTTGTTTGGTAACTGCAATACCGGGGGGATCCCGGTCTTTTCCCGGAGAGAATTTTCCCCTAGTCCGGAGGTCGGGAAAAAATCCCGGTGTTTTACACCTGGTTCTTCAGATTCCCGACCGGGATTATTTTCCCGGTGATATTATCCCGGACAGCCAAACAACCCCTAAGGGGTGGAAAAATCCAGGATAGTAAATGCCCCGAGGGAATTTTGTTGCGCAGAACGGATCCCTGGCTTCCCACGGGGGATATCTCCCCTACCCCTGTGTGCGTTTGGTAGCGCGTTTGGTAGCAGGAGGGAAAACACAGGCGTACTATGTAATTCTGATTAATTCGAAAATAGCAGACGTAATTCATAAAATGATTTTGCAGAAATCAAACAATCTCGTAGTACAAATATAAAATCGCTACGAAGATACAGAAAAATCCAAAAACAGAATTCATGCCACATCAGATCACATGCTTACAAAAAAATCTAGAAAATCAGAAAAATGCACATATAATGAATACAAAGTAAGCGAAAGAATCCAACCGGCATGCATTCAAATCATGGAGCATATCACAGACACTTGAGAATAAGATTCAATCCAGCATATTGCAATTTATATGTTCACGCAAGAGTACTTTCACAAACTTGCATACATTGCTCTCATCAAAAAATACATAATTCATAAATTATAAATAATATGCCACGACTCAAATGCTCGACCGAAACATCAATTCAAAACCCTCTCCATCCTACCCCACAATCTGCCGCTCCCACCAGCCGGCTCCAGGCGTGCGAGGCTCCACGTCCTCTCCTTGCTCGCTGGCAGGAAGCCCCGCATCCTCTCCGTGCGCGGGCGCTGTCGGGGTCCTCTGTTTGTCAAATTTACTGAAAGTAAAAAACACATAAGGTGGCGTTCGTTTCGCTGGGAATGAATCCAAGCGTGGAATTGATCCAGCCAGGGATTGGGTTGATATCGTCGCTTCACCCAATCCATGTTGGAATTAATCATTGTAATCCCTCAAACATCTGTTCGTTCACTTAATCCATACGAAGCCAGGGCCAGCCCGTCTTTGCGTCACTAGTCACTTATTCGCTCTCGCTCAGCATCGTGGAAATCCTTCCAGAGGTCGAGTGGGGAGAATTTCATTCCAAACAGAGCCAGAAGAAAGTTGACGGGTTGTGCTGGACCAAAATCCCGGGAGCGCCTATATAGCGCGGTACGCGGACGCTGTTAGGCTCCGTACACGCCCCCAGCTATGTGTGGACGCTATTGGGCTTGGCCCATTTATGTTAAGCTTCGATTTACTTTCTAAGCTTGTTAAGTCGTGACTGTTTCATGTTGTTGTTTCGTTTCGCTGTTTCTGGACACACTTTTTTTCTAGACACACTTTGGAAAGAAGAGACTTTTTAAATTTGAAATCATTTTCAAAATGAAACCATTTGAACAGTTTTCAAATTTGAAGCCATTTTTAAATTTGGAATCATTTTAAATTCTGAACCAATTTCAAAATGGAACCATTTTAAAATTTGGAACTATTTTCAAAATGGAACCATATAAAAAATGAACAATTTTTAAATTTGGAACCATTTTCAAAATGGAACCAATTTTAAAAATAAACAATTTTCAAATCTGGAACTATTTCAAATTTGGAAGCATTTTAAATTCAAAACAACTTTTAAATTTGGAACCATTTTAATTTTAGAAACATTTTTAAATTTGGAAGCATTTTCAAAATGAAACCATTTGCAAAAATGAACAATTTTCAAATTTGAAACCATTTTAAATTTGGAACCATTTTTAAATTTAGAAGAAAAAAAATCAAAAATTAAACAAGTTTAAAAAACAATTTAAAGGAATGAAAAACAAATGAGAAAATAAAAACGAAAACAAAATAGAAAAAGAAAAAGAAAAAGAAATGAAAGAGAAAAACAGAACATGAAAATAAACTAAAAAGAAAAAGAAAAAAGAAAAAAACAGTGCGACGCGGTCGGTCGGCAGGGACTGGGCCAGGCCCAAGCCGCGGTACGCGTCATACAGGTTTTTCCCAAAATCCCGACAGGGGGTAAACGAACACTGCAGATTTGTTGGGCTGGAAAAATTAGCTTGTCGGGCTGGGCGGCCGGGATCGGGCCCCAATCCAAGGCAATCCCTGCCTCTAAGGGATTAAACGAACGAGCCCTAAGAGTGCTGATTCTAGTAACAGCTGACTGCAACTACAAGGCCCGGCCCGAAGTCCGGCCCGGCCAAAAAGCCCGAAAGCCCGCCGGACCGTCCGGCCGCGGGCCGGGCTTCTTAACTAAATGGCCAAAACGCAAATCCCAGGCCCGGCTCATCGCAGCTGTCGGGCCTAAAATTCAGGCCCAAGCCCGAGAATTACGGGCCGGGCTGCCCATGCCCAGATATACTCCTATCCCACCAGACACGAGCTAGCGCCCGTGATATCAGAGTAGTCGCGAGAACATATCTAGTACTACCAGGCATATAGGGCTACCTGATTCCAGAGAAATCTGGACCATTCAGTCCAAATCGAGGGACTGGATCAAGCTTGTCTCACATTTCATATCGTTCCCACATTGCTCTAAATTGTTGGCACATGGTCCATCATTTGTCTAACCGCTCCCACATTTCATATCGTTCCCAAATCGCCTGTATCACTCTATGCCTCTATGCTTAGGATGACTCCAACGGGGCGACGCATCGAGTCCGCGCGCCTCTGTTCCTGTCCGCGGGAGCCAAAATCAAGACCCAACGGGGCGACGCAAACGGATCGCGCGTCTGTTCTCCTGTCCGCCGCGACCCATTCGTGGCCCAAATTTGGGCCAGGTTTGCGTCGGCCGTGGACGCGCGCGGAGCGCAATTGTGTCCTCCTCTAATCCGCCCCTGGCCCGCCCATCAGACGCAAAATCCACACTCTCGCTCTCTCAAACCCCACTCGAGCTCCTGCCCTAGCCATGGCCGACCCAGCCGCCGCCAAGTCCGCCGCTTTGCTGGCCGCCGAGAAGGAGGGCGAACTCGATTTCGCGCCCGAAGCTCCAAATAAGCCAAAGAAGGAGCTCACGCTGGAGCAGAGGGCCAAAGAGACCCAGAAGCGAGGCGTCCGGCGGAGGAGGTTGAAGGAGGACAGGCTCGCCGCCGCCGCCAAGGCCGCCGCCGAGCAGAAGGGCTAGGACGACGAATCTGAAATCGTGTCCAGGCCGCGACCGCTGCCCTCATCCTGATTGGAATGGTACCGCCCGTGGGAGCGGCGACGGCCGCGACTGCGGCGGCCAGCTACAATGGCTCGGCGGCCCGACCGCCACGTTCGAGAACTTCCGCGACGGCACCCTCGCCTGCGTACGGAACCATTCCGCCATGGGTTTCACCTGAGGTAGGGGAATCCGCGCCCACCGCCACCCTCGAGGTACCTACCCTTGATCTCAACGCGCCCGCTACACCCTTGGCCGGACACTCGCCCGCGTCGCAGACTGTGGCCACGCGTGCAGCTGCCCCTCCTGTTGTCGTCCACGGCCGCAACCTATTTGGCGAAATGCCCACGCCGAGGTACGCAAGGTACTACGAGGAGCCGGAAGGGGAGGACGTCCTCCAGGACATGATCAGGGACAACAATACATATGCCCATGATGGCTATGCCGCCGGAGAAGATGAAGTTTCGCCCACCGGCAACGATGTGATCGACATCGATGATGAGCCGGTTTTCTAGGACGAGCTCAAGACCCAAGCCCGGGCCATGAAGAGAAAGATCGGCCAAAGGGTGCCTCATTCACGGCGGATGAGGACGTGCTCATCTGCGAGTCATGGATCGAGGTTGGAACTAACGCAATTCTCGGGGCGGAGCAAAAAGGGAGTGCTTATTGGGGCCGGTTCCTCAGGCACTACAATGAAAGTAGAATCCTTCCGCCCAGAAACATAACCACGGAGCGACCGAGACCTCTATCTCCAAGAGGTGGCTTCACATCCAAGCGGAGATGAGCAAGTTTTGTGACGCCGTTGACGCCGTTGAAGCCCGGCCACAAAGTGGCTATGGAGTTAAGGAATTGGTAATTCTTCTTCCCTTCTTATGCATTGGCCTCTTTTGTATTGTCCTATAATGATTTTGATTGCCGTACCCTTGTGTGCATAGATCTTGCAATCTTTGGAAACCTTCCAGGCTCAAAATAACAAGGCCTTCAACTTGTCTCATTGCTACAAAGTGCTCAAGAACCAGCAGAAATGGAAGGACCTCTATGCCTCTATCAAACAAGGTGGGCAGCCAGTTGCCAAGGGAGAGGACCCATCGGAGAAGGAAGAGAGGCCAAGGGGAAGAACAACTCGAAGGCCGAGGCGAAACGCGATGCAACAACCCTTGCGTTGCAAGCGACATTGAACGGTTCCTATCCCAAAAGGACAAGACATGCGACAAGAAGGAGGAGAGGAAAGAGAGGGACCGCCAAGAGAGAGAGGCCGCTGCCAATCTCTACTTCGAATTGCAGAAGAAGAAGCTCGATATCGAGGAGACAAATGCACAGACACGAGCAAGGGAGGCCGAGGCAAGAGGCAAGGAGGCCGAGGCTAGGTCCAAGGCCGAGGCAAGAGTAAAGGAGGCCGAAACGAAGGGTAAGGACCTTGAGCTCGCCCTTCGCCAAGAGGAGGCCAGGATCATGGACATGGATCTCTCGTCTTCACTCATACGAAGAAGGCCTACTATCTCAAGAAGCAAAGGTACTACATGGACCGAGAGTGGTCACTTCTCGATCTAGAAATGTTGCACGCCGGTGTTGAACAATGGCCGAGAAAACATGGCGAGGCCCAAAATTCGCTGTGATTTTGGTGTTGTATGTCGGCATGGCAATATTCTTTTGCTACAATATGCTATGGTTGATTTACTATGTCAATCTATGTTTTATTTGATTGTTTAGATGATTAAATGTGATCGAATTTGTGAAATTGATCAAAATACTCCAAAACCCTCAAAACCCTGGCCCAAATCCTGGCCACGGCGGTCTCAATGCGTCGGCCCCGTTGGACGCAGTGGCCAGAAAGGAGCAGACGTGGACCGGACTTGCGTTCGTTTGCCGATCCAAACGAACCAAACGTGGACCAACCGCGTGTCCGTTTGGGTCGCCCAGCAGAAGCTTAACCTCCCGACGTCGCCCTAGCACAGAGCTGAACCACCCATCGCGTTCGCGTCCTCCCGACGTCGACGACACGGCCACTTCTCTGGGTCTGTACCGTCCGCCAGCACATGTCGCATCCTCAGTTGCTCCCTTCACACTGAAGATGGAATCTGCAGAACCTAGCGCCGATGTGCGCCACAAACCTTGTAGCAGCACAGCCTTTTTTATTGAGTTTACTATCAGTCTAGATTCGCAATCTTCTGTTGGTATGGAACTCTGCATGATTCACGTCACTGATTCAGCCTTTTTGGCAAGCATTTTCCTGATTCCAACTAGTCATCTATATTTACACTTGGGCAAAAACATATATCGAAGTACTAATTACGCACGACAATGTCAATCTGCAGTGAAGGGGATACTTAGAGCATCTCTAGCAGAGCCCGCAAAAAGGGCAAACCCGCATAATAACCGCCCGATGCGGATTGAAAACCGCAAAAAAGTAAAGAGCAGAACCCGCAAAACAACCCGGCCCGTAAAAATTTTTGAGGGGCCCGTGAATCCGCGATCGGAACCGAGAAAGCTAGGTTTCCACCCCCGACCCGCAGACGGAACCTCATTCCCTTGTATCGTTGGCGGGCTGAACATTAGGACCCGCCGACAAGCTTCCGCCGTGGAACTCGCCGGAATCCGGCGAACCCCACCGCCGGGAGCTTCATCGGCTCCGCTGCCATGCCAGGTGGTCTCCTCGTCGACCCCGTGCTTCACGCCGGCGGCGCCCCTGAGGGCCTCCGTGGCTGGTTGCCGGGGGACCTCCGCGTCAGCAGCGTACTCCGTGTCGGGCCTCGTCGCTGGGTGCTGAAAGACCTCCGTTGCTAGGTGCTAGCTGACTAGCACCCATGGATCGATCGATTCCATGGCTAGCGCTGGAGCATGGATCGATTCATGCAGCGAAAGCCGCCGGAGCTAGCTAGCTAGCTGGACCACGGATCGATCGATTCCACGGCTAGCTAGCTAGCTAGCTCGCACGCGGGCTGGTCAATCGATTTTCACGCGACGGCGGATGGACGGATTGGAGCAGGGTCAACGCGGCCATCGAGAGGAAGAAGACGACGTGGGAAAAATAAAAAATGCGAATATTCGGTTTTACGGTTTGAGTATAAGGGCTCTGTTCCGCCGCGCGTCGTTTCGAGCTAAAAAACGCTGGTTGCGCGACCTGCAAAACTGTTTTGCGGGTTCGCATTTTGCAGGCTCTGCTAGAGATGCTCTTATGCATCAACAATAAACTGATGTGGTTACATGCTCGAGCGAGCCGACACAAGTTTTTGCTTGCAAAATTATTACATTCAGATAGGCGGCGATAATGGCGGCAAGTTGAGCTCTGGCCTCCGGCTGCAGCGATTTGAGGAATTGGGGGCGACCTGAACTGAGCGGAGCCGAGCGACACAACAAGAATTCAGTGTTATTGGCCATTATCCAAAGAAAAGGCAGGTCGAATGTGCAAACTTGCCATGGTCGGAGAAAGATTCCAGTCAAACTTGATCCCGCCCCTCAATTTGAACTGAACGGTGCAGATTCCTCTGGAATCACGTAGCACCTATATGGCTGGTAGTACTAGATATGTCAGTAGTCGCTCTCACTTGAGAGAAGCCGGCTGGTTTGGCGCTGAAGCAAAATAAACCGAACAAGGAAACAAGGACCTTTTTCTTGTTCGATTCCGGTGTGTTGACGCCAACATACGATGCTTGTAATTACAGCTAGCTAGCTTACACGGCTAAGACTAACAGAGCCCTAGCTATGATGACGTGCCATTAGTGTGTGTTCACGCGATGCCTTGTGCTGATAATCCTGATTCAATTATTTCCAAGAGTATGCTTTTCTCTGTGTCAATTAATTTGGAATAGAGGAAGTAACTTATTTTATATAAGTCAGAAAAAATCGCACGAGATTGCTTCTCGCTACGAACAGCAAGTGTAGCTCAAACTCCAAACCCCAGCTAGCTAATCAAAAGATAATGTTGACTCAGTTAGTCGTATATGGACGAACGGACTCTAGGTTGTAAGTAGGTTGCATCTGCCTTTTGTCCACTACAATTAATGAATATCTCTGCTTAATCATGATCTCAATGAAATTTCTGACTTGATATAGACTGAAATTAATCTGCTATAGTTTTTTTTCTTAAGAAAAGGAACCCAACCTACTTTAAGATAATAACCCCCCCCCCCCCCCCCCCCCCCCACCGACACAAGCACGCAGAGACACACACACACACTCTACCCTTCGAGAGACCGACGAGGTTACTAAGAGGGACAACTTTGTCAAATCCACCACCAGAGGAGTAGGCGGCCATCGAGCACAACTCCTAGTCACCCAGAAGAATCGGCAAACCGGCATCACACACAAACACCATTAGGACAACTCTATACCTAATCCTGCTATTCACGAAGGCGAAACGGTTGTCTCTTCCATCCCCACTCTGGCTACTAGCTCTTGATATCGTATTGATGCAAAAACCAGATGCCGTTGGTATGGTTTTGATATTAATATATTTGCTTAAACGGAAAAATATGGGATTCGAAGTATAATTTACTCGACGGAAAAAAAAAGTCAGCACATGTAACTCCGGGAAGAAGATGTATTATAGCTAGCAACACGGGGGCAAGTGCACTTGTGACTCTGCATTCTTCAGAATCGGATCATGCTAGGGAAAAACATGATCCAGATCCTCTCAGAGGCACGTCTGGGTAACATGATTTGAAAACTCAGAGTGATTTGACTGGTAACTAAGGTACAACTGGCCCGATCCTGGCTTGGCTTCATTTGATCTTCTCGTGCCGGTTGGCAGGCATCGATCAGATCCAGAAACACTGCTTCTACTTAGGGCGGCGCCAGGGGTATGCCCCTGTCTTCCCGGAATACCCATGATTTTGGTGTAGCACAAGTATGTACGTATATACAGCCCAGCCCATGAAGGCAGGGACAAGTGCACATACACAGCCCAGCCCAGCCAACATTTCTTCGCAGTTCGCACGAACGAACACAGCACGCATACAGGCTTTGCGCCTCTGCCTCTCCGCTCTCCCGTCCCCCTGTTTCGTTCTTTCCTCTAGGCCCAGAGAGCCGCCGCCGCCGATTTCAACCTAGGGATGGCGACTCTGGGAAGTGAATCCATGGCGCGAGTCGCCGACCTGCTCCTCCGCTCCTCCGACCTCCGGGCTCTGTACTCGACCTGCTCGTCTGCTACTCCACGTCACCGGCCGCGCCGACGCTCGCCAGCCGCCGCCGCCCCGCCCTCGACTCCCCGAGGCATGAGGCCCGCTCTTCGCCAGCAATTTCTCCCCCCGCGGCTAGATACCAGCAAGTTCTTAAATCCTGGTGCTCGCCTCCATCTAATTTCTAGATGCAAGTTCTTAATTTAGCAATTTCCCCATGTTTTGTTCATGTATTGCATTTTGAGCAAAAAAAAAAATTTGGGATGAATACCCAGCCTCCAATTCCTGGCGCCGCCACTGCTTCTACTCCCTCCGTTCCTAAATATAAGATGTTCTATATGTTACACGTGTTGTCTAAATACATACTAAAATGAACGTACACATGAAACATGTCTAGATATATTTGTGTACATGTGTATGTGGATAAAGTCTAAAACATCTTATATTTCGGAACGGAGGGAGTAGTCGCCATCAGGTTTGGGGCAAAAACATACATAGTAATAATTTGTTTCATATATTATAAGGGATATTAACATGGAGAAGTGCACTAAGAGCAAGATACATTGTATTTACAGTATATGCATGCCAGTCGTGTTTCGGGACTTTGTCAAAATAAGGAAAAAAGAAACGCAGGCTAGCTCTCCGTTGGTTGTTTCTGTTCCAACTGCCGGCTCGCCATTGACATAATCTTATTCGTGCGGGCCCACATCAACGTGCACATCTTAAATTGTTAATTGACATATCTTGTTTCTCATCAGGAGTCTGAAACTTCCAAAAGGTCAATCCTTTTCTTCTCATTGGGCAAACTCCATGATACTTTGATATTTTTTCAGTATAGAACAGCTGCATCCATTATGTATATTTTTCTTACATTGACCCAGTGGATACAGAATATACAGTCGTAGCAGTGGTACGACATTTCGTCCAGGAGCGTGGTCCGCATCATCACCAACAGCTTCCAGCTACCGATTGAGCCAGATGGCGGCAGCGACAGTTAAGCAACCATCCGAGGGCTGAGCAGCTAGTGGAGAAACCGGCACAGATTGGACAACTGCAAATCAGGAAGAAAAGAAAATTGTAATAGCGCTAATTTTGCTGCCTAAACACAAGAAAAGGTCAGAAGGTCATGGGACAATGCCAACCCAACGCCAAACTCCATGATCTGCCTGCTGTGATTTGTATCATCCGTGTTTAGAAAAGGAAACTAAGCTGCTGCTGGAAGCGATAGAGCTGGCTAAGATTTGGAAAGCTCAAAGCCCCTAGCTAACCAACAGCGTATAGGAGCATTTTGTTTTAGGCGCTTTTTTTTTTTGAGGAAAAAATCATCTGCAGTAATTGACCTTAACTCGGTTTCTCACTTTCGTCACCCCACTTCAACATACCTGAAATACGGTCACGCTGGTTGACCAAGATGCTCACTACGGTCACTCCGCAAAATTTCGTACCGTATTGCGCTTGTGTGGCGACACCTGGGCGACATTTGGGTGCTAAGTGGATGGACAGCCTGGCGGGAGATCGAGCGGCGTGGTTAGACTACCCATAGTGGGAGTAACTTCACTAGTAATATAGATGCCACCTAAGCAAAAAATCCTATGTGGCATGTAATTAATGAGGAGAGATACAAATAGAGTAACTTAGCTAGTTACTTGTAACACTAGTAACATCACACTTTTCAAGAGAAAATGAGTCTATAGAGTAATAAATGAGACTATCTATGACACCACCTCTATGTTACTTTGCACTATGAGGTAGTAACATAGTCTAATAATATGTGTATGTTACTAGTTGAAGTTACTCTCCACTATGGCTAGTCTTAATACGCCCAAACACTATCAGATTTCGACATAATCAATTTGACATCCGTCATGACTCTTTCGGAGTAGCGCTCCAAGCTGAGCCAATCAGTTGGCGTAGCGCTCAAAATGCTCATCAGTGATCGACCGACGGTGTGATTTCGTCGTCCTCGCATGGCCACGCACCGCCCCACACCCCCCGTCTGCGCCGGTTGGAAGAGGGTTGTGCGGCCTGCCAATGGCACCGGAGCAGCGGCGGGAGGAAGATTCACCCACCTGACGGATCGGGTGCACTTTATCGCTTAACCGGCGGCGTGATGGCGTCGTCCTCTCATGGCGAGGCGTCGCCCCACTCGCCGCAGTCTCCGCCGGTTGGGCGAGGGCTACACGACATACCTAGAAGCTTTCAATGCAGCCTACAAGCCAATCATCAATCCTTGCGGAGATAGAAGGGAGTGGGAGAAAATGCAAGGCTGTCATATCAAGCCACCAGCCTATGAGAAAAGAGTAGGAAGACCATCAAATAGGAGTAGAAGAAAGCAGCGATATGAAGTTCAAAGCAAGGATGGAAGCAAAGAGAATGACAAGGCATGAAGTCATAATTACATGTTCATATTGTCATGAGGGGAGCCGGATCCTCTGACGTTATGCACTCTGACTTTCCCTGACTTTGGCTCACCGACAGGCGGGTCCCATCTATGGTGGGTTCACATGTGAGCGACCCAAAGTCAGAGGAAGTCAGGGTACATAACGTCAGAGGATCTAGTTCCGTCATGAGGATGGCCATAACAGAAAAGGGTGCTCTAAGTTGAAAGCTAGCATTGCACTTGAAGAAGTTGCGCATGTGGTTAACCAAGAAGCTGAGCCTATAGTTACTCAAGACGCTGAACTACTCACGTTACTCAAGAAGCTGAGCGTGTAGTTACATAAGAAGATGAACCTGTGGTTACTCAATTTACTCAAGAAGTTGAACCGGAAGTTCCAAATCATGAAGCTGATCCCGTGATTGCTCAGGTTAGTTATGAATTCTTCTTCTCAATTTTGCTTTACAAGTTGTCATATTGGAATGACTAATGACTGCTTCATATTAGAGGTTGACTTTGAAATTACTATGCTTCATAGGATGGAGCAAACAAGGCCACCTTCTAGACTGGAGTCCGATGTGACAACACTAGATTCAACATTCGTAAATAATGCTACCAACACAGGTGTTGCAACAAGCTCAACCACAACAATTGTAGATGCTACCTATCAACTAGGTTGGCAAAGATGAAGGGAGAAAAGAATAGAGTGATGGCTGCCAGGAGAGACGCTACTCTAGAAGCCATGAATGAAAACATTTGAGAGAAGAGCAGCAGAAGCTGAAAGCAAAAGAAAAGAAGCAAATGAGAGAAGAGTTTTTTTTTTTTTTTGAGTCCAAATGAGAGAAGAGTTGAGAAGGCAACAAAGAAGGCAGCAAGCTCAGGAAAAGAGTGTAGTGGAAACAGCGGCAAGGAAAGAGGCTGCAACAACTAACAAGACAACACTGCAATAGGAAAAGGAGGCAAAAAGGTTGAAGAGGGAAAAAGAAGCAGCAATGAAGAGAACACAACAGGAGGAGGAGGCAAAGTTGTTGGAAATGGCCAAGCAAGCAGAGGAAGAGGCGATGAAGAGAGAATGGCAGGAGGAAGCAAAAAGGTTGAAGATGGCTCAGCATGCACAACAAGCAGCGAAGAGAGCACAACATGAGGATGCAAAGAGGTTGAAGATGGATGAGCAAGCACAACAAGCATCAGAGAAGACAACACAACATGAGGAGGCAACAATGTTGAAGATGGCTCCGTGGATGAAGGCGACGAGATCAGTACATGATGGTTCAAGTAACTAAGCGTTCAAGAAACTCAGGAAATTTAATATGTTTGATGAGCTCACGGGTTGACATGAGTGCCCTCTATGTTATCATGTCTCAAACTTGTTATTTTTTGCAAATTCTATGATTTTGTTAAGTTGTGATGGTGAACATGGTTATGAACATGTAGTAGGTTGATCATTTTGTCAAACTCTGCTGGCGGACAAGTTGATCATGTCAAGATAAATTTGACAGCAAGTTATACCGGTGAACTAGGTTATGAGAATTTGACTAGTTTGAAAGCAAGTTTTCGTTCCAATTTGGGTGTTGTGTGTGCAAATACCAGCTTTTCATTGCCATTGCCAGATTACCAGCTTTTCATTCCTGTTTCCGTTTGTCACTCATAGTATCAGGTTAGACAACAAGTTAGACATTGGCTCAGATATATAAATTACTTATACATCTCAGATTAACTTCATAGTCTTAGATGGATCACCAACACACATAGTCTTACATAGATAACGTCACAATCTTGCATAGATAATTGCATGCTAACAAAGCATCATTACAACACCATGATACCACACAAAACACAACTTCATCAGCAACACACCAGCATATCAACTCACAAGCAGATCATTAACTTCTTGAGAAGTACCAGCAGACATAGCACACACAGCACCATGACACTAGCCATCATCTCTATCTCCCTACTGGTAACATTGCAGCCACTTGGAGCTTGGTGATGGTAATGGGAGTTCCATTTGCACGGGCTGTAGGCCCATTCCCGCTTATCAGTTTTCCTCTGTTGCTAGCGCCATTTGCCATCTCCTCCCTTGCAGCATTCAACTCTCCTCTCCTCTCCTCTCCTCTGTTGCGCCAAATTCTTCAACGGTGTCATCACCAACGAGGATGCAGTGATCAAGAAGATATTCAATGCACTTCAACTCCCACTTCGACAAGTTACGAGTTCTCTATGAATCCATAATTAAAAAAGTCAAATTGCAAGCAAACATGGAAACAATTGTACGAACTGAACAATATGATCGTCAGTGGCAGAGACGTGCTGCTTCACCGGCATTCCACAGTCCGAGCACTCGATGATGGAGCGATGAACAAATCGAGCTCGAGGTGGACATGTCTCTGATGGAAGCGGGTCGCGTCCGCATGCGATGGCGACGAGCAACGGCGGCAGGCGATGGCGGCGAGCATACGCGATTTAGGGATTTAGGGGAGAAAACGAGGACTGTTCGGGTTCTGGGTCCGGTCGAACCAATTAGGGTTTTGTTCAGACATAATTTTGCGAAGACGCCCTCCCCATACGCGCTTACACGGTCTCCGTCATCATGTTGTCCATCGAGTTAGCAACCATTTGTCGATGCCACACAACGCAATACGGTACAAAAACTTGCGGAGTGACCGTAGTGACCAACCAGCATTACCGTATTTCGGGTATGTTGAAGACTTGAAGTCGGGTGACCAAAGTGGGATATCGCGTTAAGTTCAAATACAGAACACTGTAAATGAAATTCTGTTTTTTGCCGTTAGTACAGAGGAAGAGCATTGGAGCGAAAAATAATCATATCGATCATATTTATGAGGATGGTCAGGCCGGGCCTGTGGTGGAGGGGCAGGCAGATGGCAATGCATCGGATGCTCATCGTCCGTCTATTGCACCGTGCGCCTTTTTTAAATCGAAAATACTCCGTATGACAGTGTGCAGCTGTTTGCCGCAAAAATAAATATTTTGGCCGAGAAGAGCCCGGTGCCACCGGCGTGCGTCGGACGAGGAGCCAGAGACAGCTGAAACGAGACCCAGGCTGCACAGCACAGCGACGAGGAGGAGGCTGCACAGCACAGCGCAGACAGCACCCATCCCAACCACCCCGCTTCCCAAACGCAGCCAGACACAAAAGAGAGAGGAAAAGCAGCTGAACCCTACTTCACCCACTGCACCGCACCGCTCCCACCCAGCTGCACCACACCACACCACACACCTCCTCGCCGCTGACACCCCGCGGGCCCACGCCACGCCATGTGGAGGAAATCCGAAGAAACCAAAACAATGGCCGTGGTACGTACTGCGCGAGGAGCGAGACATCCCATGTGCACGCAGGGACCCGCGCTGCTGGCGTCACCCGCTTCTTTACAGCTGGGAATGCCGTCCGGTCCCACCACCCGCAAGCTTCTGCTCCGATCCCCTCCACACATCTTCTCTTCAAGTTTGAATTATTTCAGAATTCAAGCACGAACTCGTAGATTCAACTGTTTCCTACCATTGCATCCATATCAAATCGCAAAACGCAACAAACCCATACAAACAGCACAAAATGTTTCTTCATTGCTGCAAAGGTTCTTATTAGTACCACAATGGATCATTCCTTCATGGCAGAAAAAAACTTGGAACTGGAAGAAAGACATGAACACACACACACGACACGAACTCGCTCTTACGGACGATTTTCTTCTAGACTTTAAAAAGCACCTAGAAGACTAAGAACTACTACCACTGACTGACAGGTTAAACAAGAGCACGCTACACCCACCAAAAATCACGAGAAGTGATCCCAAAAACAGTCTCGCCCACCAAAAAAACGGAGGCCAGAAACACGAACACGACGCCAAAAACTCTCCATCGATCTCGCCACTACCGCTGTACAGTTTGCGGTGGCAGGCATGCAAACCCCCAAATCTCATCTCCATTGTTGCATTGTCGTGGGTCACCGGAGCGGGTCGGACCGGGTGCTGGAGAGCTCCCTGCGGAGGCGGTGCGAGAAGAGCCTGCACGCGTCCATGCTCAGGTCCACGGCCGCCGCCAGCGCCACGAAAGCCGCCGCGTCCTCCGCGCACCCGACGTGCGCCACCCCGACCTCCACCGTCGGCTTGCTGCACCGCCCTTCGCCCTGAACCGCGGCCGACATCACGAACCCGCGGTAGCTCCCGAAGGGCCACAGCCCGTACCCGCCACTGAAGTCGCCGCTCCCGCGGGGGCTGCACCCCGGCGACCCGCTTCGGCCGAACGGCTGCGCCGCCGTCAGATCTATGGCGAAGCGCCCGCCGCGGAGGACGGGACGCTGGACTCCGCGACGAGACGCCCACGCCCATTCCGGTGGGGTCGGGAAGCAGGAGCTCGAACCGGTACCCGAGGCTGTCGCCTGCCGCGCCGGTGCCGCGCTCGCGCCAGCACTCCAGCCGTCCCCAGGGCTTCCACGTGCCGTCGCCGGGACGGAGCACCAGCCAGGCCCAGGGTTGGAACGGCTCACGCGGTCGGAACCCGGGGAAGCCACGAACGGCGTCACCATGGATGCGAGCGCCACCGGCGAGCCCGACAGGTCGTGGACCGTCACCGACCAGCCCTTCCGCTCTTTCCCCGCGCGCTCGCGGTCGGAACCGAACGACGTCAGCCAGTTACGCCCGCCACTCCCCGGATCCGAGTGCATTGATCTGAAATTTGACGAATTCGTCAGATAACAATGCGACATTTGCTGAAGTTTGAATTGGTGAGACCAATTGGGACAGGAGGACTCACCGTGAGCGGAGGTCGCTGTTGCTGCGGCATGAGAACTTGCAGGTGAACATGGGCTGCTTCATGCTGCCCTGCACCTGGAGCACCTGCGGGCTGCACTCGGGCTCGCCGTCGAACTCGAACACGAAGCGCGGGTCAGGCTCGGCGCGGACGGTGAGGTTGAGCTGCGCGGCGCCGGAGATGTCCTTGCTGCTGCGGCCGCGCTGTTGATGGGGACCCAGCCGCTGTGGAAGACGACGGGCTTTCCGACCGCACTCTTGAGGTCGAGCGGGATGACCACCTTCCCGAGCAGCCGGCCGAGTTGACCCCGCAGGTGGTGCCCCGGCGCCCGGCGTACACGGCCACCTTGAGCCGCGCGGACCGCGTCCCGAAGATGGACGGCTTGGCCGTGACGCGGTCGAGGTCGGCCTTGGAGAGGTGGAACGTGGCCGCCAGCGCGCCCGTGGCGGCGGGGGCCCGGCGTGGCGTCGTCGGAGGGCAGGAGCGGGGCCGCCGCGGTCTGGAGCGGCAGCTTGTTGAGGCGGATCCTGCAGTAGCAGGACGAGGTGGTGGGGTGCACGCCGGCGCCGGCGCCGGCGGGGCGCGGCGCGACCGGCATTTTGAGCGCCAGGTTGCCGACCAGCACCCGCACGTACGGGCACGGGTCCATCTCACGGACCCCTCGTTCCTCGTGCGGCTTCCACTGCGACAAAGTTCTGTGTCTTGGTCTTCCGTGCGGTGGCAATGGCGATGGCGGAGGAAGAAAAGGATGTGGAGAGGTTGATGGGGAAGGAAGGTGTGGTGCGGAGGAAGAAAAGGCCGCCTTTGGGAGTAGCCAGGCTGGATTCCCCTGAGCTGTGGGCGGGCCTTCTATTCCAACCCATCCACCTCCTTCGCTATCTCGCTTACACCCCCAACAGGTGGGTCCAACCTTACATGGTCCACCAGTCATTGAAATAAGTATCATCTCGCGTCGGTGTCTCGGATTTAGGGCGTGCGCACCGGATCCGGCCATGCGGAGCTCCTCTCGCGGTGGCGACTTCTCCCGCGGTAAAAAGTACTCCTCCGAAGCGGTCAGGAAAAGGTTGGTGTGCGATGAGAAGCCGTATCTGGGAGGCCACACGGCGTCGGTGACCCTGCTGATGATTGTGGAGTGTGATGTGGGACTCCTCGTAGCCCCACCGTCAGTGCACGCAGATGGGCTTCTGTGCGTTTCTGCAAAATTAACGGAGATGGCGCCTTCTACGTGGGGTGGAAAAAAAATCGAAACTCGTGAGCTTAACGAGTTACTCGAAAACTCAGCTCAACT
>CAMZMU010000053.1:54459147-54663839 GCA_947311845.1 Poa pratensis
CCCCCCCCCCCCCCCCCCCCCCCCCCCCCCCCCCCCCCCCCCCCCCCCCCACCGACACAAGCACGCAGAGACACACACACACTTCTCTACCCTTCGAGAGACCGACGAGGTTACTAAGAGGGACAACTTTGTCAAATCCACCACCAGAGGAGTAGGCGGCCATCGAGCACAACTCCTAGTCACCCAGAAGAATCGGCAAACCGGCATCACACCAAACACCATTAGGACAACTCTATACCTAATCCTGCTATTCACGAAGGCGAAACGGTTGTCTCTTCCATCCCCACTCTGGCTACTAGCTCTTGATATCGTATTGATGCAAAAACCAGATGCCGTTGGTATGGTTTTGATATTAATATATTTGCTTAAACGGAAAAATATGGGATTCGAAGTATAATTTACTCGACGGAAAAAAAAAGTCAGCACATGTAACTCCGGGGAAGAAGATGTATTATAGCTAGCAACACGGGGGCAAGTGCACTTGTGACTCTGCATTCTTCAGAATCGGATCATGCTAGGGAAAAACATGATCCAGATCCTCTCAGAGGCACGTCTGGGTAACATGATTTGAAAACTCAGAGTGATTTGACTGGTAACTAAGGTACAACTGGCCCGATCCTGGCTTGGCTTCATTTGATCTTCTCGTGCCGGTTGGCAGGCATCGATCAGATCCAGAAACACTGCTTCTACTTAGGGGCGGCGCCAGGGGTATGCCCCTGTCTTCCCGGGAATACCCATGATTTTGGTGTAGCACAAGTATGTACGTATATACAGCCCAGCCCATGAAGGCAGGGACAAGTGCACATACACAGCCCAGCCCAGCCAACATTTCTTCGCAGTTCGCACGAACGAACACAGCACGCATACAGGCTTTGCGCCTCTGCCTCTCCGCTCTCCCGTTCCCCGCTGTTTCGTTCTTTCCTCTAGGCCCAGAGAGCCGCCGCCGCCGATTTCAACCTAGGGATGGCGACTCTGGGAAGTGAATCCATGGCGCGAGTCGCCGACCTGCTCCTCCGACCTCCGGGCTCTGTACTCGACCTGCTCGTCTGCTACTCCACGTCACCGGCCGCGCCGACGCTCGCCAGCCGGCCGCCGCCCCGCCCTCGACTCCCCGAGGCATGAGGCCCGCTCTTCGCCAGCAATTTCTCCCCCCGCGGCTAGATACCAGCAAGTTCTTAAATCCTGGTGCTCGCCTCCATCTAATTTCTAGATGCAAGTTCTTAATTTAGCAATTTCCCCATGTTTTGTTCATGTATTGCATTTTGAGCAAAAAAAAAAATTTGGGATGAATACCCAGCCTCCAATTCCTGGCGCCGCCACTGCTTCTACTCCCTCCGTTCCTAAATATAAGATGTTCTATATGTTACACGTGTTGTCTAAATACATACTAAAATGAACGTACACATGAAACATGTCTAGATATATTTGTGTACATGTGTATGTGGATAAAGTCTAAAACATCTTATATTTCGGAACGGAGGGAGTAGTCGCCATCAGGTTTGGGGCAAAAACATACATAGTATATAATTTGTTTCATATATTATAAGGGATATTAACATGGAGAAGTGCACTAAGAGCAAGATACATTGTATTTACAGTATATGCATGCCAGTCGTGTTTCGGGGACTTTGTCAAAATAAGGAAAAAAGAAACGCAGGCTAGCTCTCCGTTGGTTGTTTCTGTTCCAACTGCCGGCTCGCCATTGACATAATCTTATTCGTGCGGGCCCACATCAACGTGCACATCTTAAATTGTTAATTGACATATCTTGTTTCTCATCAGGAGTCTGAAACTTCCAAAAGGTCAATCCTTTTCTTCTCATTGGGCAAACTCCATGATACTTTGATATTTTTTCAGTATAGAACAGCTGCATCCATTATGTATATTTTTCTTACATTGACCCAGTGGATACAGAATATACAGTCGTAGCAGTGGTACGACATTTCGTCCAGGAGCGTGGTCCGCATCATCACCAACAGCTTCCAGCTACCGATTGAGCCAGATGGCGGCAGCGACAGTTAAGCAACCATCCGAGGGCTGAGCAGCTAGTGGAGAAACCGGCACAGATTGGACAACTGCAAATCAGGAAGAAAAGAAAATTGTAATAGCGCTAATTTTGCTGCCTAAACACAAGAAAAGGTCAGAAGGTCATGGGACAATGCCAACCCAACGCCAAACTCCATGATCTGCCTGCTGTGATTTGTATCATCCGTGTTTAGAAAAGGAAACTAAGCTGCTGCTGGAAGCGATAGAGCTGGCTAAGATTTGGAAAGCTCAAAGCCCCTAGCTAACCAACAGCGTATAGGAGCATTTTGTTTTAGGCGCTTTTTTTTTTTGAGGAAAAAATCATCTGCAGTAATTGACCTTAACTCGGTTTCTCACTTTCGTCACCCCACTTCAACATACCTGAAATACGGTCACGCTGGTTGACCAAGATGCTCACTACGGTCACTCCGCAAAATTTCGTACCGTATTGCGCTTGTGTGGCGACACCTGGGCGACATTTGGGTGCTAAGTGGATGGACAGCCTGGCGGGAGATCGAGCGGCGTGGTTAGACTACCCATAGTGGGAGTAACTTCACTAGTAATATAGATGCCACCTAAGCAAAAAATCCTATGTGGCATGTAATTAATGAGGAGAGATACAAATAGAGTAACTTAGCTAGTTACTTGTAACACTAGTAACATCACACTTTTCAAGAGAAAATGAGTCTATAGAGTAATAAATGAGACTATCTATGACACCACCTCTATGTTACTTTGCACTATGAGGGTAGTAACATAGTCTAATAATATGTGTATGTTACTAGTTGAAGTTACTCTCCACTATGGCTAGTCTTAATACGCCCAAACACTATCAGATTTCGACATAATCAATTTTGACATCCGTCATGACTCTTTCGGAGTAGCGCTCCAAGCTGAGCCAATCAGTTGGCGTAGCGCTCAAAATGCTCATCAGTGATCGACCGACGGTGTGATTTCGTCGTCCTCGCATGGCCACGCACCGCCCCACACCCCGCCGTCTGCGCCGGTTGGAAGAGGGTTGTGCGGCCTGCCAATGGCACCGGAGCAGCGGCGGGAGGAAGATTCACCACCTGACGGATCGGGTGCACTTTATCGCTTAACCGGCGGCGTGATGGCGTCGTCCTCTCATGGCGAGGCGTCGCCCCACTCGCCGCAGTCTCCGCCGGTTGGGCGAGGGCTACACGACATACCTAGAAGCTTTCAATGCAGCCTACAAGCCAATCATCAATCCTTGCGGAGATAGAAGGGAGTGGGAGAAAATGCAAGGCTGTCATATCAAGCCACCAGCCTATGAGAAAAGAGTAGGAAGACCATCAAATAGGAGTAGAAGAAAGCAGCGATATGAAGTTCAAAGCAAGGATGGAAGCAAAGAGAATGACAAGGCATGAAGTCATAATTACATGTTCATATTGTCATGAGGGGAGCCGGATCCTCTGACGTTATGCACTCTGACTTTCCCTGACTTTGGCTCACCGACAGGCGGGTCCCATCTATGGTGGGTTCACATGTGAGCGACCCAAAGTCAGAGGAAGTCAGGGTACATAACGTCAGAGGATCTAGTTCCGTCATGAGGATGGCCATAACAGAAAAGGGTGCTCTAAGTTGAAAGCTAGCATTGCACTTGAAGAAGTTGCGCATGTGGTTAACCAAGAAGCTGAGCCTATAGTTACTCAAGACGCTGAACTACTCACGTTACTCAAGAAGCTGAGCGTGTAGTTACATAAGAAGATGAACCTGTGGTTACTCAATTTACTCAAGAAGTTGAACCGGAAGTTCCAAATCATGAAGCTGATCCCGTGATTGCTCAGGTTAGTTATGAATTCTTCTTCTCAATTTTGCTTTACAAGTTGTCATATTGGAATGACTAATGACTGCTTCATATTAGAGGTTGACTTTGAAATTACTATGCTTCATAGGATGGAGCAAACAAGGCCACCTTCTAGACTGGAGTCCGATGTGACAACACTAGATTCAACATTCGTAAATAATGCTACCAACACAGGTGTTGCAACAAGCTCAACCACAACAATTGTAGATGCTACCTATCAACTAGGTTGGCAAAGATGAAGGGAGAAAAGAATAGAGTGATGGCTGCCAGGAGAGACGCTACTCTAGAAGCCATGAATGAAAACATTTGAGAGAAGAGCAGCAGAAGCTGAAAGCAAAAGAAAAGAAGCAAATGAGAGAAGAGTTTTTTTTTTTTTTGAGTCCAAATGAGAGAAGAGTTGAGAAGGCAACAAAGAAGGCAGCAAGCTCAGGAAAAGAGTGTAGTGGAAACAGCGGCAAGGAAAGAGGCTGCAACAACTAACAAGACAACACTGCAATAGGAAAAGGAGGCAAAAAGGTTGAAGAGGGAAAAAGAAGCAGCAATGAAGAGAACACAACAGGAGGAGGAGGCAAAGTTGTTGGAAATGGCCAAGCAAGCAGAGGAAGAGGCGATGAAGAGAGAATGGCAGGAGGAAGCAAAAAGGTTGAAGATGGCTCAGCATGCACAACAAGCAGCGAAGAGAGCACAACATGAGGATGCAAAGAGGTTGAAGATGGATGAGCAAGCACAACAAGCATCAGAGAAGACAACACAACATGAGGAGGCAACAATGTTGAAGATGGCTCCGTGGATGAAGGCGACGAGATCAGTACATGATGGTTCAAGTAACTAAGCGTTCAAGAAACTCAGGAAATTTAATATGTTTGATGAGCTCACGGGTTGACATGAGTGCCCTCTATGTTATCATGTCTCAAACTTGTTATTTTTTGCAAATTCTATGATTTTGTTAAGTTGTGATGGTGAACATGGTTATGAACATGTAGTAGGTTGATCATTTTGTCAAACTCTGCTGGCGGACAAGTTGATCATGTCAAGATAAATTTGACAGCAAGTTATACCGGTGAACTAGGTTATGAGAATTTGACTAGTTTGAAAGCAAGTTTTCGTTCCAATTTGGGTGTTGTGTGTGCAAATACCAGCTTTTCATTGCCATTGCCAGATTACCAGCTTTTCATTCCTGTTTCCGTTTGTCACTCATAGTATCAGGTTAGACAACAAGTTAGACATTGGCTCAGATATATAAATTACTTATACATCTCAGATTAACTTCATAGTCTTAGATGGATCACCAACACACATAGTCTTACATAGATAACGTCACAATCTTGCATAGATAATTGCATGCTAACAAAGCATCATTACAACACCATGATACCACACAAAACACAACTTCATCAGCAACACACCAGCATATCAACTCACAAGCAGATCATTAACTTCTTGAGAAGTACCAGCAGACATAGCACACACAGCACCATGACACTAGCCATCATCTCTATCTCCCTACTGGTAACATTGCAGCCACTTGGAGCTTGGTGATGGTAATGGGAGTTCCATTTGCACGGGCTGTAGGCCCATTCCCGCTTATCAGTTTTCCTCTGTTGCTAGCGCCATTTGCCATCTCCTCCCTTGCAGCATTCAACTCTCCTCTCCTCTCCTCTCCTCTGTTGCGCCAAATTCTTCAACGGTGTCATCACCAACGAGGATGCAGTGATCAAGAAGATATTCAATGCACTTCAACTCCCACTTCGACAAGTTACGAGTTCTCTATGAATCCATAATTAAAAAAGTCAAATTGCAAGCAAACATGGAAACAATTGTACGAACTGAACAATATGATCGTCAGTGGCAGAGACGTGCTGCTTCACCGGCATTCCACAGTCCGAGCACTCGATGATGGAGCGATGAACAAATCGAGCTCGAGGTGGACATGTCTCTGATGGAAGCGGGTCGCGTCCGCATGCGATGGCGACGAGCAACGGCGGCAGGCGATGGCGGCGAGCATACGCGATTTAGGGATTTAGGGGAGAAAACGAGGACTGTTCGGGTTCTGGGTCCGGTCGAACCAATTAGGGTTTTGTTCAGACATAATTTTGCGAAGACGCCCTCCCCATACGCGCTTACACGGTCTCCGTCATCATGTTGTCCATCGAGTTAGCAACCATTTGTCGATGCCACACAACGCAATACGGTACAAAAACTTGCGGAGTGACCGTAGTGACCAACCAGCATTACCGTATTTCGGGTATGTTGAAGACTTGAAGTCGGGTGACCAAAGTGGGATATCGCGTTAAGTTCAAATACAGAACACTGTAAATGAAATTCTGTTTTTTGCCGTTAGTACAGAGGAAGAGCATTGGAGCGAAAAATAATCATATCGATCATATTTATGAGGATGGTCAGGCCGGGCCTGTGGTGGAGGGGCAGGCAGATGGCAATGCATCGGATGCTCATCGTCCGTCTATTGCACCGTGCGCCTTTTTTAAATCGAAAATACTCCGTATGACAGTGTGCAGCTGTTTGCCGCAAAAATAAATATTTTGGCCGAGAAGAGCCCGGTGCCACCGGCGTGCGTCGGACGAGGAGCCAGAGACAGCTGAAACGAGACCCAGGCTGCACAGCACAGCGACGAGGAGGAGGCTGCACAGCACAGCGCAGACAGCACCCATCCCAACCACCCCGCTTCCCAAACGCAGCCAGACACAAAAGAGAGAGGAAAAGCAGCTGAACCCTACTTCACCCACTGCACCGCACCGCTCCCACCCAGCTGCACCACACCACACCACACACCTCCTCGCCCGCTGACACCCCGCGGGCCCACGCCACGCCATGTGGAGGAAATCCGAAGAAACCAAAACAATGGCCGTGGTACGTACTGCGCGAGGAGCGAGACATCCCATGTGCACGCAGGGACCCGCGCTGCTGGCGTCACCCGCTTCTTTACAGCTGGGAATGCCGTCCGGTCCCACCACCCGCAAGCTTCTGCTCCGATCCCCTCCACACATCTTCTCTTCAAGTTTGAATTATTTCAGAATTCAAGCACGAACTCGTAGATTCAACTGTTTCCTACCATTGCATCCATATCAAATCGCAAAACGCAACAAACCCATACAAACAGCACAAAATGTTTCTTCATTGCTGCAAAGGTTCTTATTAGTACCACAATGGATCATTCCTTCATGGCAGAAAAAAACTTGGAACTGGAAGAAAGACATGAACACACACACACGACACGAACTCGCTCTTACGGACGATTTTCTTCTAGACTTTAAAAAGCACCTAGAAGACTAAGAACTACTACCACTGACTGACAGGTTAAACAAGAGCACGCTACACCCACCAAAAATCACGAGAAGTGATCCCAAAAACAGTCTCGCCCACCAAAAAAACGGAGGCCAGAAACACGACGAACACGACGCCAAAACTCTCCATCGATCTCGCCACTACCGCTGTACAGTTTGCGGTGGCAGGCATGCAAACCCCCAAATCTCATCTCCATTGTTGCATTGTCGTGGGTCACCGGAGCGGGTCGGACCGGGTGCTGGAGAGCTCCCTGCGGAGGCGGTGCGAGAAGAGCCTGCACGCGTCCATGCTCAGGTCCACGGCCGCCGCCAGCGCCACGAAAGCCGCCGCGTCCTCCGCGCACCCGACGTGCGCCACCCCGACCTCCACCGTCGGCTTGCTGCACCGCCCTTCGCCCTGAACCGCGGCCGACATCACGAACCCGCGGTAGCTCCCGAAGGGCCACAGCCCGTACCCGCCACTGAAGTCGCCGCTCCCGCGGGGGCTGCACCCCGGCGACCCGCTTCGGCCGAACGGCTGCGCCGCCGTCAGATCTATGGCGAAGCGCCCGCCGCGGGAGGACGGGACGCTGGACTCCGCGACGGAGACGCCCACGCCCATTCCGGTGGGGTCGGGAAGCAGGAGCTCGAACCGGTACCCGAGGCTGTCGCCTGCCGCGCCGGTGCCGCGCTCGCGCCAGCACTCCAGCCGTCCCCAGGGCTTCCACGTGCCGTCGCCGGGACGGAGCACCAGCCAGGCGCCAGGGTTGGAACGGCTCACGCGGTCGGAACCCGGGGAAGCCACGAACGGCGTCACCATGGATGCGAGCGCCACCGGCGAGCCCGACAGGTCGTGGACCGTCACCGACCAGCCCTTCCGCTCTTTCCCCGCGCGCTCGCGGTCGGAACCGAACGACGTCAGCCAGTTACGCCCGCCACTCCCCGGATCCGAGTGCATTGATCTGAAATTTGACGAATTCGGTCAGATAACAATGCGACATTTGCTGAAGTTTGAATTGGTGAGACCAATTGGGACGAGGAGGACTCACCGTGAGCGGAGGTCGCTGTTGCTGCGGCATGAGAACTTGCAGGTGAACATGGGCTGCTTCATGCTGCCCTGCACCTGGAGCACCTGCGGGCTGCACTCGGGCTCGCCGTCGAACTCGAACACGAAGCGCGGGTCAGGCTCGGCGCGGACGGTGAGGTTGAGCTGCGCGGCGCCGGAGATGTCCTTGCTGCTGCGGCCGCGCTTGTTGATGGGGACCCAGCCGCTGTGGAAGACGACGGGCTTTCCGACCGCACTCTTGAGGTCGAGCGGGATGACCACCTTCCCGAGCAGCCGGCCGGAGTTGACCCCGCAGGTGGTGCCCCGGCGCCCGGCGTACACGGCCACCTTGAGCCGCGCGGACCGCGTCCCGAAGATGGACGGCTTGGCCGTGACGCGGTCGAGGTCGGCCTTGGAGAGGTGGAACGTGGCCGCCAGCGCGCCCGTGGCGGCGGGGCCCGGCGTGGCGTCGTCGGAGGGCAGGAGCGGGGCCGCCGCGGTCTGGAGCGGCAGCTTGTTGAGGCGGATCCTGCAGTAGCAGGACGAGGTGGTGGGGTGCACGCCGGCGCCGGCGCCGGCGGGGCGCGGCGCGACCGGCATTTTGAGCGCCAGGTTGCCGACCAGCACCCGCACGTACGGGCACGGGTCCATCTCACGGACCCCTCGTTCCTCGTGCGGCTTCCACTGCGACAAAGTTCTGTGTCTTGGTCTTCCGTGCGGTGGCAATGGCGATGGCGGAGGAAGAAAAGGATGTGGAGAGGTTGATGGGGAAGGAAGGTGTGGTGCGGAGGAAGAAAAGGCCGCCTTTGGGAGTAGCCAGGCTGGATTCCCCTGAGCTGTGGGCGGGCCTTCTATTCCAACCCATCCACCTCCTTCGCTATCTCGCTTACCCACCAACAGGTGGGTCCAACCTTACATGGTCCACCAGTCATTGAAATAAGTATCATCTCGCGTCGGTGTCTCGGGATTTAGGGCGTGCGCACCGGATCCGGCCATGCGGAGCTCCTCTCGCGGTGGCGACTTCTCCCGCGGTAAAAAGTACTCCTCCGAAGCGGTCAGGAAAAGGTTGGTGTGCGATGAGAAGCCGTATCTGGGAGGCCACACGGCGTCGGTGACCCTGCTGATGATTGTGGAGTGTGATGTGGGACTCCTCGTAGCCCCACCGTCAGTGCACGCAGATGGGCTTCTGTGCGTTTCTGCAAAATTAACGGAGATGGCGCCTTCTACGTGGGGGTGGAAATAAAATTCGAAACTCGTGAGCTTAACGAGTACTCGAAAACTCAGCTCAACTCGGCTCGAACTCGGGCACTTATGAGTTGTGCCAAGCTGACATTTCTAGCTCATTAAGAAAACGAGCTTAATGAGTCGAGTTGCAAGTACTCGTTAAACTCGTGTAGCTCGTAATATGCCTAAGATCATAACTTTGTGAGTTAGTCTAGTGCATATTTTCGTTCATCAACACTTAACACAAAATCCAGATCTGTAATGCTCACAATACTTAGGTCATACATACGTGGGAGCATAGCCACTAGAGCCATATAGGCCATATATAGCAGTTATGTTCTATCATGTTGTTGATTTTTAATTAAGCTATGGACAATGAGTTGTTACGAAATGCTTGAGTATTTAATTTTATGTTATAATATGGACTACACACGCTATACATGTGTTATTAACATTTATTACCGAGCTTAATGAGTTTACCGAGCCAACTCGAATTTTTATTGAGTCGAGCCAAGTTAGGGTCCGGAGCTCGTTTAGTTAACGAGTTGAGTTAAGTTGACTCGATAACTAACGAGTATTTACGAGTTGAGTCGAGTTGAGTCGAGCTGGCTCGATATCCACTCCTACTTCTACGGACCGAGCTCAGCTCCCGGGAAAATTGCTGTCAAGAGCTGGCACACTACTCAAATATCGGTACTACGGAGCGAGCAGTAAACTGTTACAGCGTGCAATGTACAGCAGTTAAATTCCATACTGCACCCTATACGGAATCTCAAACCAAGAGACAGGCTGGTTTGCCCATACCACAGCATGACCTGTAAAAGAAAATGCCGGCCGCACGCACGGGCGCGTACAAACTGGGATTCTTCGCTCTAGCAAGGCACAAGGCTTTGAACTCTTCTTCCCCTCAAAGAAAACAGATGGATCGGACATCTCAGCATTAAAAAACTGCGAGAGAGAGAAAACAAATTGGAAATACGATCGTCCAGTCCAGGAGTTGGAATCCAGCTGTCACGACGGGCAGGGGCATGCGTTATTGTTGTTTACTCTTGTGGAGCCGTATGTATATCCATTTCGAATTCGACAGAAGCCCCTCTCAGATTTAAACAAAGGACAAGTGTGGCCAGTGTCTCGATGAGCTGCACGCCTACCTTACCTGGACGTGCGTGCTGTGCGAGCCCAACTCGCGTCGCGCCTTTTCTTTGTGTGCGCTAGTGTTCTTCACCAGTAATCGCAATGCAATACGATGTGAGCATACAAGTGAGGCGTTGACATCCATGTAACTCGTTTTAAAAAATTCAAAATTTGAATTTCTGGAAAATGAAAAAAATATCTCAGATATGGATAGTACAAGGCGTTTTGGAGGCCGGTCTCCATGTATATTGTTTTTAAAAAAAATCAAAATTTGAAATTTGAGTTTCTAGGAAATGACAAGATATCCCAGATACAGATAGTACAAGTGTGCAAAACTTTAATTCGAAATTAGTTGTATTTTAACTGAAAAAAAGACAAATGGGTGGATCTGGGTGATGATTAGTGCCACGTTTATAGTGGACCATGTTGGGCCAAAACGAAGCCAAGTCATTGATATTTTGGAAAATATCAGTTACATACTCACTGGACTGGACAAATTGCGGCCCTATCTATCCGCGGACACGTCTAGACATGTCCGGACGTGTTCGTGGAGGACAGGGGCAGGACAATCCTAAATGTTGCCTTGTACAACGACAAACCTCATTTTGTAACCCTCAAATACATGGAAGCCATGCACGTCGATCATACGTGCGTTTGTTGATCTCGAATTGTTTATGCATCTCAAGGAAGTTCATCGCATGTGTGTACATTTTGTTCTAGGAGGCGAACAAGTTCTCCGGGAAGCAAAAAATCATTTATACGAATGTCCCTTCTTCCTCGTCCTCACAATTATGTTGTCCAAATTACACAATAAGTCATCACTTGTTAAAGGGTCTCCAGACCCCACATCACTGCAGCTCCACGAACAACACCCCAATGAGTTTGGAGCACTCTAAATTGTCTCAACATCTTTCCTAACAGGTTCTTTGATAGAGACAAAATGTGATCTTTTTTTACCTATAGGATTAAATATAGTTTTCACAAATGTCGCCCCGAGGGATAGATATACCATCAGCAAAATAGTAATGAATTACATATTAATATCGTGGTGGAAATCGGGCATACAAAAAATGCATGCCAAATCACAAATCATTGCATGCCACTTCTTCATATATGATTGTGGCCTCTTAGGTGTGACCATGCTACTGCCCACGCAAACCTGTCGGATAGTTTTTCCATTACAACTACATGCAATCAGCTGAATCAAGCATACTTGGAAAATCTCTTTCTACTCCGACGGCCAATAAATTTTTATTGTGTATGCGGCATTAGGTTCTCTCAGATATTTCGGTCTGAACACCTTCATCACAGTGTATGCAAATATGAGCATAGCCTCAATGCATGTGCTCTCTCCCATCCAAACGTACTCATCAACGGCATCTGTAGCTTTACCTTAAGCAACCATCCTCAGAACTGCCATGCATTTCTGCATAGGGAAGAAGGAATGTTGTCTGTAACAATATTTCTTCAACAAGAAGTATGAATCATACTTCGTCACTTCTTCCTCTATGCGTCGGAACAATCTTAAGCGCATCCGTGCCAAAAACCCTTTGAAGAAGACCGGATCGGACTTGAATTAGTCCCTATAAAAATCATGCGCCGTTGATCCTATCACGGGAACTATCCTTCCTTAATCAAAACTCTGAAGCTGAGAACCTGCTCCTCCTTCTCTTCTTTCAAGGATGCTCATCATTGCGGCTATCCTTGCAGCGTCGTCGTCGATCTCGCAATCATCATCATTTCGATGAACTCTTTGTATATGAACTCATCTACTCCCTTAATCATACTCATCATTCGATGAATCGATGCCTACAAATGATCTAAACAATGAAAAAACAGCTCAAACAATTTCACAAACACATGACATGCGAGGTGTATATCGGGGGGTGTAAAACATATCGGGGGCACGCCGAGGGTGGAGGAGTCTATGTACGGCGCGACGACAAAATTCATTGAGTGTTTATCTCGGGCAACTGCAGATTCAGGGCTGTGTGAGAGTTAGGTGGAACAGAATTGCGAGGTCGGAAAGGGCGACGCAAGCGAGGAAAAGGGAAGAAGGCGAGTCCGCGAGAGTTTGGGGCCAATTTGGTGTGATTTGGGGGGGTCTGGCTTGTCGGAGCGGACATGGCAGGCGCGTACGGATAGCCCCAACCCTCCTCCCCCCATATAGGATGGGTATGAGGATTGCCGGATAGTCCGGACGTTTGAACTGACTTTGAGGGGTCGGTTAGGTGTGTTGTTTCTGTCTCGGTCTGTCCGGCTGTCCGAACGGATGTTTAGCGGGAAGTGGGGATCCGGTTGGAGATGCTCTAATAATGTATTACTAGTGGCGTGTGAAAGTGCATGTTGCCCCCATGCGTGGTTTTGGTAATTAATGACAATCCTTATGGACTAATGTTTGCATTGAGATATCCTTATAGATCTTGTCCATGGGAAGATTGGAGTTCATGTGTTGGACTCTAGAAGATATGATGACCAAGGTTCTATCCAAGTTTATATGAAGAATGTCATGTGAAGAGTTGAGCTTATTGCAAGCATGGCTTGGAAAAGAAGATTGAGTGAACATTCATGTTATCTCCAAGCCATCATATATATCAAGATAAGAAGATGAAGTGCAAGTAGATTCATGAAGACGGAGATTAGCAAGGCTCTCCCATCTTGGTGTATGGGTAGTATTTGGAGAATTCTTCATCAACCATGTGCTAGAAAGCACAATCAAGAAAGGTGTTGCAACTTGAGGGAGTCAAGATCGTCATCATCTAGCTCAAGTGGAATGCGCAAGGCAAAGGTATGATCTTGTAGGGTTTCTATTTTACCGGTCTCATGGTGTTAGTGGGAGACCGGGTTATAGGATAGACGGCGTACTATCAAGAGGGGCTCTCAAGTGAGTAACTTGATCGCATCTTTGTGGAGAGTTCAAACCTTTGCATACTTGACATATCATCTTTCTTGGTTCTTATTTGCTTTTATATAATTAGAGCTTGGTTCATCTTCATGCCAATCTCTTGTTCATCAAAAACGGATTTCAGATGAATATCTTGTTGCGTTTTTATGTTGGAGGTTTTACCGGTTTATCTTTTCTAAGAGAGGTCAAACTCTCTTCTTGTTTTCCTCCTCACATGATGAACTATGATTTCTATGTGCATGAACTTGTAGAGCTTGTGATTATCTTCGAAACAAGCCAAGATCATCATAAACGGAGTCCGGATGAAAAAGTTATGGGTTTTTCTGTTTGCTGATTGTTTCAGGAATTTCTAGGGAGTCTCCGGTCTAAGGGAAAGTCTCCGGTCTCCCTCCGGTCTGTCGAAAAATCGGCTAAGTCTTTGATGTGTTGTCACGTACTGGACTCGGTCCGGAGTGTCACGGAGACTGTCCGAAGTCTCGGTGTAGGCCGGAGTTCCAGTGTAAAATTCCTGCAACGACTCTATTTTTGGGGGGACCTATAAAGGCCCCTTATTCCCCAAAGAGACTAAGCTTTTCAGCAGCACGTTTTTCTCCTCTCTCCCACCATTGTTGATTTGAAAAGCTTGCTCCTCTCTCAATCCCTCCCATGATTCTTGCATATCTTTGAGGGAAAAGTGAGAGGAGATCAAGATCTACAATTCCAACAATCCATCTCTGCTCTAAGTGAGGGGAACCTAGTAGATCTTGATCTTGAGTTCTTGGTGTTTCTCCATTGTTCTTCCTCTCTTATTCCCCCATAAGCATTTTTGCTTTGCTGGAATTTGGGAGTGAAGGATTGAGCACTTCTTGTGTTCTTGCCATTGCATTTTGTTGCATCGGTTTGCTCTCTCCATGAGGATTCGTGGAAGTGAAAGTTCGTGAGCTTGTTACTCTTGGGTCGTTGGACCCTAGACGGTGATTGAGACCTTTTTTGTGGTCACTTGGGAGCTCCCAATCCTTTTGTGGGTTGTGCCTCAAGATTATTGTAAGGGACGATTTCCGCCCAAAGGAAATCATAGTTGAAGGTGAACCGAGTTTTGTGCGAGGTTCATCGGATAATAGGGTGAGGCCATTTGTGGCGTCTTGAGTTTGAAACTCACACCCCTCCAACGAGACGTACTCCCCTCAAAAGGAGGAACTCGGGAATACATCATCGTCTCTGCGTGCCTCGGTTATCTCTATACCCGAGCTCCTTACTTATGCATTTTACATTGTGATAGCCTTCATGCTTGAAGTATTATATCTTGCTATCACCTTGTTGTATGCTTGTTGTTGCTTGTTTCTTACCATAAGTTGTTGGTGCACATAGGTGAACCTAGTATATTTTGGTTGTATGCTTGTTAAATTAAAACACCTAGTTTTATTACGCATTTATCAAGGCTAAACCGGAAAAGTTTTAAATCGTCTATTCACCCCCCCCTCTAGACGACATCCTTGTCCTTTCAGCGTGACCAAATATAGGAACGCTACTAATAATTTGCTAAGTGTCTGTTTTCGAACCATATTTATTAGTGGTGTGTTGTAACCCATGCCATCAGTAGACCCGTTACTAAGAGCATCTCCACCGACCCTACCAATAGGGTTATTGGGAGCGCCGCCGGCACGAATCGTCCCCCACCGGCAGCCCTAATCGTGGCAAAGGTGTCGAACGGGCCAATTAACGCATTCGGCAACCCGCTTCACGCCTGGTCCATAGGGGGACGTGGGAGTGCCGCAACACCCGCCACGTCGCATTTTGTTGCATCGGTTTGCTCTCTCCATGAGGATTCGTGGAAGTGAAAGTTCGTGAGCTTGTTACTCTTGGGTCGTTGGACCCTAGACGGTGATTGAGACCTTTTTTGTGGTCACTTGGGAGCTCCCAATCCTTTTGTGGGTTGTGCCTCAAGATTGTTGTAAGGGACTCGTTTTCCGCCCAAAAGGAAATCATAGTTGAAGGTGAACCGAGCTTTTGTGCGAGGTTCATCGGAGAATAGGGTGAGGCCATTTGTGGCGTCTTGAGTTTGAAACTCACACCCCTCCAACGAGACGTACTCCGCTCAAAAGGAGGAACTCGGGAATACATCATCGTCTCTGCGTGCCTCGGTTATCTCTATACCCGAGCTCCTTACTTATGCATTTTACATTGTGATAGCCTTCGTGCTTGAAGTATTATATCTTGCTATCACCTTGTTGTATGCTTGTTGTTGCTTGTCTTTCTTACCATAAGTTGTTGGTGCACATAGGTGAACCTAATATATTTTGGTTGTATGCTTGTTAAATTAAAACACCTAGTTTTATTACGCATTTATCAAGGCTAAACCGGAAAAGTTTTAAATCGTCTATTCACCCCCCTCTAGACGACATCCTTGTCCTTTCAGCGTGACCAAATATAGGAACGCTACTAATAATTTGCTAAGTGTCTGTTTTCGAACCATATTTATTAGTGGTGTGTTGTAACCCATGCCATCAGTAGACCCGTTACTAAGAGCATCTCCACCGACCCTACCAATAGGGTTATTGGGAGCGCCGCCGGCACGAATCGTCCCCCCACCGGCAGCCCTAATCGTGGCAAAGGTGTCGAACGGGCCAATTAACGCATTCGGCAACCCCGCTTCACGCCTGGTTCATAGGGGGACGTGGGAGTGCCGCAACACCCGCCACGTCGCATACCGGCAGGCGGGTGCTAAAGAATTCCTTTTCATCCCCACAGTCCCTTCCGTGCTCGTCTCCTCCCCCACCTCCACTGAATCATGGCCGTTGCCGCCCCGTTCTGACTCTGCCCCACCCCGCGATAGTATCGCCACTATGCTCCCATAATACATCCTTCGCTCTCGCTATCGTCCTATCCTTCCGTCCAAAGTATTTGGTCGCTCTCTACGTCGTCGTCGCCACCTAGAACCACCTTGCATGCAAGGTGTTCGTCTCATTGCAAAGTTCTTCCTTAGTTTAAATTACATAGTGGTTTTTAAATTACCTAGCTAATTTTATAGATGGACAACGACGACGAGCTAGAGATGGCCAACACAATGCTTCAAGCCCATGCCACTGTGATGGTCCCGAAGAGCAAGGCTTTGATACCTGCAAAAATAAACGGGATTAGGTTGAGACTCCAAGTGCAGAGTGTATAGTAAGTGGAAGAGAGTTTTCCCCACGAGGGGTGACTCGAGGGTTTAATATCGAACTCTCGGGGAATTTGAAGTGGTAGATTTATCTTCTTATCCTTCTTTTGGTTAACTACAAAACAAGGTTAGATGTTTTGGTCCTCAACCTCACCTGTGGTTGTCAAGCACAAGGTGTAAGAATGATATCAGGATAGTTATGCAATGCAAACAAGAAATAAATATGCAATGATGGTGGATGCAATGGTAAATGATATTTTTGGGTTTTTAAATGATGTATGCAAGATGAAAAGTATTTTTGTATTTTCGGATTTAATGATGGCTGAAAATAGAAAAGTGGTATATGGTGTTGGAAAGGTGTTTCTTATGATTAAAAATGGACTGGGGTTCATGTTTTCACAAATGCACTCTCTCTTTATAAAGTGATAGACAATGGAACACACAAAGTTAACATATGAGATTGCAACACAGGATTTGATAACAAGTTACTTAGATATATGGGCATCACGTCCTAACATAGAGATCTTTTGGTTATTAACCTCTCTTATACTCCACCAAGATGCGAACTAAATCATAACACCTCAGTAATTAAGATAACTCAGAGTATAGCATTAAGTATCATGACATGAAGTGAAAATAAGAACAAGCTAGATCTAGTCATGGAGTAGTGGCAATGGTCACGCCCACATCCCCGGTAGCATGGTATTTTAGTTTATCCCTAGTGAGGTAACAAAGTAAGGTAAAGATACCAAAGTGGATCACAGAACTTTCTCTCACGTTCACTGCACTAGCCACCCCCCGTTACTCCAACTAATGCACACGTTCCCCACACACGCTCTCATAAACATGCTTGATCAAAACAAGTAGACAAGAACGGGGTACATAATATGCATCTATACTCATAACTGAAACAAACATTGCAATCTCAAACATATATTAACTCATAAAGATCCACCACAAAGGTATTACAACGGTGACCGTAATCATGTTCAGCAGCTCATACGGTGCTAATTAGTGAAGCTCAAGAGAGGAGAGATACATAAGTTACTTCCACAAACCCATAGTCCAGAGGTGGACTACTCCCTCTTCATCATGGAGACGGTGGAGAAGTCGATGGAGAAGGTGGAGACCCGCCGGCAGCGCCCCGCCGCGGAGTTTTCCCCCTCCAATCTGCAGCTCCTGATCTCCGTTTCGGTGTTTCTGTGTTTGTGCGGCGCTCCTTCCAGAGAACGTCGGGGGACCTTTTTTATAGGCGTTTTTACGTCAAAACTATGTCGGTGGAACGAAGATCGACGGCAACGGAGCCACGAGGGCCAAACGAGTGGGCCTACCTGGCCGCGTGGGCCACCCCCGTTTGGTCCTCGGACCTCCGTTTGTTCGCTTCCTTCGCCCACAGGTCTTCTTCCTTCCAAATATTGACGCCCGTAAATTTTCAGGTGATTTCGTTGACGTTTGGGTCCCTGAAACATTAAAATAAGAAAACGGGGTTTTCTGCCTGTGCAGGGTTAATTCCATAAAAATAGGAAATAAATGAATATTCCCAAAAATCATTATAAAACATTGATATAACCCTTATATGATGCAAATATGATTGGAATATAAACAATTAAAGTGCAAAGTTCATGTATGCATTTTACATGCATCACACTGCAACTGCCGATGTTGATGAGCACTTGGTGATCATCAGTTGCCTTGTTGGTTTTCTAGGCTAGACCAATGCCGCTCTCAAATTGTAAGTTCAAAGTCGGGGAGGAGGATGAACAAAGATCGTAAACGGATGGAGTGTCATTCGCTGTTTCAAGACTGTTTCGTCAACGACACATGGGTTGAAAGAATTTTAGCTGCGCTCTCGGATGAACAAGGATTTCTTCATGCGCATTGTGATGGAAGTACATGAATATGATGACTACTTCAAGTGCAAGAGAGACTGCACTGGTTCGGTCGGTTTCTGCTCTATTCAGAAATGCACCATTACAATGAGATGTCTTGCATATGGAGTTCCTGCAGATACAATGAACGACTACCTACGCATGACCGAGTCTACATGCATCAAGACCATGTATCGGTTTTGCAGGGCGGTGGTTGCCGTGTTTGGACCAGTCTTTGACCAGTCTATTTGAGACCACCAAATGAAGCTGACACTTCTCGGCTCATGGCACAAAATGCAGCTAGAGAATTTTCTGCGATGCTTGGAAGCATCGATTGCATGCATTGAGCATGAACGAATTGTCTATTTGCTTGGCAAGGAATTTACAAAGGTCATACTGGAGAGTATAGTGTCGTGTTAGAATGTGTGGCATTTGTGGATCTGGCACGCTTTCTTTAGTTGGGCTAGATCTCACAGTTACATTAATATGCTCAATGCTCACTGGTGTTTGCAAGACTTGCTGAAGGCCATGCTCCATCATGCAACTATGAGATCAATGTCCATGCCTACGATAAGGGGTACTGCCTAGCGGATGTCATATATCCCAAATTGTTTACATTTGTGAAGACAATCTCCAAACCTCTAGGTCAGAATCAATCTCATTTGCACCAGAACATGAGGGTGCCAGGAAGGATGTCGAGCAGGTATTTGTGTGCTTCAATCTCGCTTTGCCATTGTAAGGTACCCTGCTCTAAACTGGTTGAAAGAGCAGATGTGGAAGGTGATGATGACCTGTGTTATGATGCGTAACATGATCATCGAGAGTGAGCACGCTGCTCCTCCACTAGCTGATGATCACCCGTACTACCACCAGGGCCCTCTTGCCCGGGAGAGTTAGCCAATTTCCTCGCCGTGAATGCAGAAATCTGAGATGAAGACACCTACAACGAACTGCAAAATGATCTAGTTGTGCATCTGTGGGCATGCAAAGGACAAGCCGCTGGCACAATTTAGTGGGCGATTTAATTTAGTTTGAATTATTTGTGAGTTATTTTATTTCTTATCATGGAACTATTTTACGTTATCAAAACTATGTTATAGGATTTTATTCTAAAGATTTTAGATAGACATGTCTCGTCTTTGCGAATAAATTGGTAAAAAAATAGGAGCGTCCATTGAGAGGCGCAGGTGGGGGAGTCGCTCCCAATATGGCGATAACTTGTGTAGGCGCTCCAATAGCAATTGTGCGGTATATTTACCGGACTCTCTATTCGACAAATTCTATAATGTTCCGGATCGGCTTTTTCTGATTTACTTGTTTTCTGGTTTTGAGTGGTCTTATATGTTTTCGGGGTTGTTTTTTCTTTTCCTTTTTTACTTTTAAAATTCATGAACATTTTCATATTTTTTTTTGAAAAATGTTCATTTTGAAAAGATGTTCAGATTTCAAAATGTTCATTTTGAAAATGGTTTATTTTAAAATGGTTCATAATTTTAAAATTGTTCAATTTTTTAACTGGTTCATATTTGAAAAATGTTGAAAATTAAAAAATGGTTCAAAATTAAAAAATGTTCAAAATTAAAAAATGGTTCATATTTTGAATACGTTTAAAATTAAAAAATGATTCATATTTGACAATATTCAATATTAGAAAAAAGTTCAGATTAAAAAATGTTACAAATCTGAGAACATTTTCATATTTCACAAATTTCTCCAAAAATATTAAAAGAAAAAGGAGACAAAAGAATACTGATGGGCTCGGCCCATAACGTTTGCGCCCAGGCGTCATTCGTGGAAGCGACGCTTAACACGTTGTAAATGAGCTCCCTATATCCCCCCCGCGAGCAGCGCGAATTGCCGTGGCCACCTCAAGTACCTCTTTGCTGGGTTGGGCCCATTTAGTTCGCGAGACACCCATATACAATACGTTGAACCTTTAAAGTAAACGACGTACACTGAATGGAGCACTCACCTTTTTCGTGTTTTATTTTTTCGCACCTTTTATTGTTTAAAAAATGTCCACTTTTGAAAAAATTGAAAATTTTAAAATTGTTCAAAACTAAGATTGTTCATATTTTATAATTATTCAAAAAATTGCTCAAATTAGAAAAGTATTCAACAAAATTGTCTAGATTTGGAAATTGTTCAAATTTTAAAAAAAATCCAAAATTGAAATAGTTCAAATCTATATTTTCCGGCTTAAAAAATTCTTCAACAAATTGCTCAAATTTTAAAAATTATTCAAGTTTAAATTGTATAGATTTGGAAATTATTCAAATTTAAAAATCGATCAAATTTAAAAAGTTCAGGATTGAAGAATGTTCAGATCTTTTTTTTGAATCTAGCAAACATATTTTTCTCTTTGAAGGAATAGTGAACGTATATGGACGCGGAGTTTTTACTCGTGTGTATAGAAATATCAGTTATGACAATGTATTTTAATTACATTTTAAGATGTGAAAAAATTTCAAACAAAAAATTTGGATGTACATGAAGACATTCTCAAAAAAAATCACAAAAACAACATTTTGTATGTGCTATGTGTAAAAGATAAAAAGTGTCTCGTGCAAAGTGATTTGGAGCCTCGGATTTGTCTTGTTTACACAACGCATAAAAATGTCATTTTTCCTGAAACTTTGTGTGCGAGCATAAAATGTCTAGATATACCCAAAATTTTCGTTTCAATTTTTTGATATTTTGAAATACGGTTTTTAGTTAATGGGATCATATACTCCCATTATCGGAAATTGATGGAGCGTACATCTTGTAGTACCAGGTTGCTAGAGGCATATCAGTACGGTTTTCCTTTTTTTTTTAGCGGAATCAGTACGGTTTTCTATTCGTCGGCTGGCACATAGTCGGCTAGTATCAGGTTGATGGGCCGGCCCATGTCAAATCCGCTTCAGGGGATGAGGGTCCATATGCGCCAGCGCCTTCACGCCGCCTGAAGGGCGCCCGCTAATGGGCCGGCCCATTCGGCCAAATACAGTTTTTTTCCTATTCTCTTATGGTTTTTCATTTCTTTTTTTCTTTTTTTGTATTTTGTATTTTTTATTTTACTTTCACTTTTTTGATTTTTGAAAAAATAGATTTGAAAAAAATGTTAGATTTTTTTAAAAAGTTAGATTTAAATTTGGTACCATTTAAAAAAATGGAACCATTTTTAAATTTGGAACCATTTCAAATTTGGAACCATTTTTAATTCGAAAACATTTTTAGATTTGGAACCATTTTTAAATTTGGAACCATTTTCAAAAATAAACAATTTCCAAATTTGGAACTGTCGCAGCAGTGGAACATGGGGTTCCCCTGATGCTGCCATAGTGGGTCCTCCACTGGGGCCCACCAAGAAGATGGACAAGGCAAGGAGTCAAGTATAGCAGATGGGTTAGCCCATCTGCCCCAAGGAAACCCGACAAGTTCGACAGCAAGGCTCTGCGGCTAAGGACCAGGCGACCCTTCCGGGGTCACCGCCTCGCCCGGAGAACAAGGCGGGATACCCGCGGGTCCGTGTGCCCGGCAGGAGGTTAGGCGCGCCCCCGGGTCCTCCATCCGTACCGCTGAGAGGATAAGATTGCCAGCTCGCTGGAATCAGGCGGAAGACTTGGGCGCCAAGATGAAGGCCGCGCCCTGGTGACGTTGCCACGAGCGTAGTTGGTGGGGGCGGACAGGCTTTGTCCGTTCCACCTTTTCCAAGGGCGGACGACCACGCCGCTCTCCAGAGAATGCTTGGAGGAGAGGACGCCACGTCTCCTCCAAAGACCGCCGAGGGGTTTTCCCGCCAAAACCCTTCACGCCCCCTCCCGCGTGCCCATGTCGGATCCCCTTAGCCTATAAAAGGAGGACCAAGGCACCGGAGAAAAAAAAGGAGGACGAGCAGGACAGAGCTCAGGCAAGACTAGACTAGGGTTCGGAGGGTAGAGAGAGAGAGAGGTGATCTCCCAAGGCAGGATCTGCTCTTCGTCTACCTTCGGCCGAAACTCTGCCGGGCTCACCCCAGAACACCCTTGTACACTACACCATGATGAACATCTCAATCCAGACATGCAGGAGTAGGGCTTTTAGCCTCCGGGCGGCCTGAACCTGGGTAACTCCGTGTGTCTTTCTGTGTTGTTTGCCCTCGCCCCCCGACGAAGAACTTGACGACCTTGCTCCCGGGTAAGGCGTCTTCTGATGACGTGAAACACACGTTCGTTGGGAGACCCCAAGAGGAAGGTATGATGTAGTCAGCAGCAAGTTTTCACTCAGAAAGAAACCAAGGTTATCGAACCAGTAGGAGCAGCAACTCTTCAGAAGGTTGTCAACGGCGTCAGAAAAATAGCTGTCGAAGGGAGTCTGGACTGTTGACGTGGAATCTGCACACAACACAATCAAACTAATTTGCCCCAACGAAACAGTGAGGTTGTCAATCTCTCTGGCTTGCTGAAAACAAAGGATTAAACGTATGGTTTGGAAAATGAGTATTAAATTGCAGAGAATGAAAAAGGAACAGTTTGCAGTTTGTGGTTGTTTAATCAGTTTAAAAGAATGGACCGGGGTCCACAGTTCACTAGTGGTGTCTCTCCATAAAAGATAACTAACATGTTGGGTGAACAAATACAGCTGGGCAACTGACGAATAGTGAGCGCATGACAATGCATATACATGATATTTAATTGGGCATTACGACATAATACATAGACCGTTATCCAACAACATCTATGACTAATAATCCACCGCCGGGTTGTCATCCGAGTCCCCCGTTGGTATTAAGTTGCAAGCAACGGATAATTGTATTAAGTAAAGTGCGTAATGTAAACAAACACATATGCCCGTGGACATAGTATCGTTAGGCTATCCCTAATGGCAACAGCACATCCACAACCTTAGAACTTTCTGTCACTGTCCCAGGTTAAACGGAGACATGAACCCACTATCTAGCATACATACTCTCTCTTGGAGTTACAAGCATCTACTTGGCCAAAGCATCTACGAGTAACGGAAAGCATGCAAGATCTTAAATAACATATAAGATAGATTGATAATCAACTTGACATAATATTCAATATTCATCGGATCTCAGCAAACACAACATGTAGCATTACAATAATATGATCTTGATCATGTAGGGCAGCTCACAAGATCTAAACATGATGGCACAAAGTGGAGAGACAACCATCTAGCTACTGCTATGGACCCGTAGTCCAAGGATGAACTACTCACGCATCACTCCGGAGGCAGGCATGGCGATGTAGAAGCCTCCGGTGACGATTCCCCTCTCCGGCAGGGTGCCGGGAAGAGGTTCTGAACCCTCCCGAGCTAGGGTTGACAACGGCGACGTCTCTGGATCTTTTCGTAGATTTTTGCTCAGGTACTTAGGGTTTTCGCATCGGGGGGAATAAGTAGGCGAAAGGGCGGCGGCTGCGGACCCCGAGGGGCCCATACCACCCTAGGCGCGGCAGAAGGGGGGCCCGCGCCCTTGGTGCGTGTGGCCTCCTGGTGGCCCTCCTCTGCTGCTCCTTCGCTCCGTCAGGCGTGTTCTGAAAAAATAGGCACCCCCGTGTAGTTTCGTCCAATTCCGAGAATATTTCCAGACTAGCTTTTCTGGAATACAAAAACAGCAGAAAACAGGAACTGGCACTTCGGCATCTTGTTAATAGGTTAGTCCCAAAAAATGTATAAAAGTGATATAAAGTAGATGCAAAACATGTAGCAATTGCTATAAAACAAGCATGGAACATCAAAAATTATAGATACGTTTGAGACGTATCATCTTCCAGCCTCCTTCGCGCCCCGTGCCGAACCTAAAAAGGGGGTACCATCTACTCCCGGTGTCCGTCACCCGAGACACGACAGGAACCATTTTTAAATTTGCAACCATTTAAAAAATGAGCAATTTTTAATTTTGGAACCATTTTTAAATTTGGTACCATTTTCAAAATGCAACCATTTTTAAAATTTGGAGCCATTTGAAATTCGAACCATTTTAAAAATTGGAACCATTTTAAAAAATGGAACCATTTTAAAAAATAAACAAATTTTAAATTTGGAACCATTTTCAAAATGGGACAAATTCAAAAAATGAACAATTTTCTAATTCGGAACCATTTTCAAAATTGGAACCATTTTACATTTTGGAACCATTTTATATTTTGGAACCATTTTCAAAAATTAGAACCATTTTCAAAATTGGAACCATTTTTATATTTGGAACCATTTTAAATTCGGAACCATTTTTAAATTCAGAACCATTTATAAATTTTGGAACCATTTTAAAAATAGAACCATTTTCATAATTGGACAAAGTTGGAACCATATTCAAATTTGAAACCATTTTCAAAATTGGAACCATTTTCAATTTTGAAACCATTTTAAAAAAATAAAAAAGAAAGAAAAATAATAAGAAAAGGAAAACAAAAACAAAACATAAAAGAAATATGAAAAACAAAGACGAAATCGAAAAAAGAAACAGAAAAGAAAAAAGAAACGAAAAGAAACAGAAAAAAAGGAAAAAAGCGCCAACGGGCCGGCCCAGTAAAGATTCGCCACAAGAATCCTTCAGGCGGCGCAATCGCCATGCAGCGCTAACGGGCGCCGCATAGGATTTGTCGTTAAGTCCGCACCGCTCTAGCCCACGAAATCATTTCCACCCGTTCAGCCCAAACCATTTGAGCCCGAAGCACAACCCGCACCAAAAAACCCACTTCCAACTGCACCATTCACATGTTGAGTGCCATTTGCTCGGGAGCTCCTTTGCGGTGCCTGTTGGCGTCGCTTAGGACAAGCGCCGCCTAAAGCATTCGTTAGATGGGCCGGGCCCAAGAATTTTGCTTGCGAAGCTGGTTCGGCTACTGTCTCTGTTTCGCGTTCTAAAAAATTGTTCTGTTTTGCTGCTTCTACTTTCCACGCGCTTGCTGTTTCTTTTGCTGCTTTTGGTCTCACGTTGATGAAGCCAGCAACCAGATTCCGGCCATTGGTTTTGATCTAAATTTTTTCAATGCTACACGCTATTACATGGTTTTTCTTTGTACGTTCAACAAAACTGGTACATAACCGATAGACTAAAAAGAAATTTGGAAAAATTACATGAACATTAATGCTAAATTGAAAACCATTTTCTAAATTGAAAGCCATTTTTAAATTTTCAACCATTTTAAAAAATTAGAACCATTTTCAATTTGGAACTATGTTAAATTAGGAACCATTTTTAAATTTGGAACCATTTTCAAAATGGAACCATTTAACCATTTTCTAAAATTGAACCGTTTTAAAAAAGAACCATTTTAATAATTGGAACCACTTTGAAAATGGAACCATTTTCAAATTTGGAACCATATTTAAAGTTTGGAACGATTTTCACAATTAGAAACCATTTTCAAAAAATGGAAAACAAATTTCAAAAAAGAACAAATTTCAAAATTTGGAAGCATTTTTAAAATGGAACCATTTTAAATTTGGAACCATTTTAAAGTTGGAACCATTTTTATTTTAGGTACCATTTTTAAATTTGGAACCATTTTTAAATTTGGAACCATTTTAAATTTGGTACCATTTTTAAGGAACCATTTTTAAATTTTGAAGCATTTTAAAGCTGGAGCCATTTTGAAAAGGGAACCATTTTAAAATTTGGAACCAATTCCAAAATGGAACCATTTTAAAAATTGGAACCATTTTCAAATTTAGGAACCATTTTTATTTTGGAACCATTTTAAATTAGGAACCATTTTCAAATTTTGGAACAAATTTTAAAATGGAACCATTTTTTAAAAATTGGAGCCATTTAAAAAATGGACCCAGTTTTATAAAAATTGGAACCATTTAAAATTGGAACCATTTAAAATTGGAACCATTTAAAAAATGGACCCAGTTTTATTAAAATTGGAACCATTTTCTAAAATTGAAACAATTTGAAATTTGAACTATTTTCAAAATGGAACCATTTAAAAATTGGAACCATTTTCAAAAAATGTAACCGTTTTCAAACTTGGATCTTTTTAATTTTTTTAAAATGGAACCATTTTAAAGTTGGAACCATTTTTATTTTGTAACCATTTTAAATTAGGTACCATTTTTAAATTTGGAACCATTTTCAAAATGGAACCAATTTAAATTTGGAACCATTTTCAAAATGGAACCATTTTAAATTCGGAACCATTTTAAATTTGGAACCATTTTCAAAATGGAACCATTTCTAAATTTGGAACCATTTTCAAAATGGAACCATTTTTTTAATTTGGAACCATTTTAAATTCATAACAATATTTAAATTCGGAACCATTTTTAAATTTGGAACCATTTGCAAAAATGAAACCATTTTAAAATTGAGAACCATTTTAAAATTGGAACCATTTTAAATTTGGAACCATTTTCAAAAATGAAACCATTTTAAAATTGAGAACCATTTTAAAATTGGAACCATTTTAAAATGGTTCCCAATTTTAAAATGGTTCTAAATTTTAAAATGGTTCCCAATTTTGAAAATGGTTCCAAATTAGAAAATGGTTCAGATTTTGAAAAATGGTTCCAAATTTGAAAATAGTTCAGATTTTGAAAAATGGTTTCAATTTTATAGAATGGTTCCGATTTTTAAAATGGTTCAGATTTTGAAATAATAGTTCCAATTTTAAAAATGGTTCCGATTTTGAAAATGGTTCCAAATTTTAAAATGGTTCAGATTTTGCGATAAAAAATGATTCCAATTTTAAAAATAGTTCATTTTAAAAATGATTCACATTTTGAAAAATGGTTTCAAATTTAAAAATGGTTCATAGGAAAAATAGAAACGAAAATGGTTTAGATTTTGAAAATATGAAAAACAATATTTTCAAATAAAGGAAAAGAAAACTAAAATAAATAATAAAAAAGTAACAAGAAAGAGAAATGACAGAATAAAACAGAAAACAAAAAAAGAAACAAAAAAAGAAACGAAAACCGAAAACCAAAACAGCAGACAATAGAAGTACGAGTAATGATATATTGGTACAAAGATGAACGTGTCTCGGTGGCTAGACGCATTGTCGTTGTCCCTAGACGTCCAGGTTTCGAATCCGTGCACCTCGACCTTAGACGTCCAGGTTTCGAATCCGTGCATATCAACCTTATTTTGTTTCATTTTCGCTACGTTGAAAAACTATTGGGCCGACCCAGCAGAAATACGTACGCGGGAAAGGCGTTGTTAGGACTCGCAGAGAGCGATATATAGGGTTTGCCATGCGGCAGAGAAGCGATGTATAGCAGCTCCCTCGCTGCTATCACTAGAATAAATAAAATTCTGCTAAAAAAACCAGAATAAATAAAAGGTTCAGCTCTCTTGGCTCTCACCACTCTAGCCTTCCTCACATAGTCACTTTTTTTTTTTGCGAGTGAGCCTTCCTCACATCCCGGTTCACATGCAAAATCGTTTGGTTAACCACCATGGCACGAGTCTGCTGTTTCTTTCGATCATAATAGGTATCTAAAAAATAAATCTACGACCACGGTAGCTGCATGCTTGACAAGTTGCTAACGCGGTACATAGATCATCAACATTGTTCCTAAAACATTGCAAGCCATGTACATCACCTTCGTATCTTTATATCTCTCCCATCCTATGCAGCTCTTGCACAAAACCCAAAGGACCAAAATGAACTAGGCATACGCATTAAAAAAAAACATGTGCCATCCCCTAGGCGTCCGAAAATGACGTTTGTTGTACCTCCGCCACCGGCAAATCGTCTGCCCTCACCTAGGCGTAGAAAAATGGCAATCCACCCCCCTCCCCTCGCCGAGAGCGGTTGGGTGGTGTAGAATACTGGCTCTTCTCAATTGCGATGTGTCTGCATGGATGATATCATGATAGACCGGAAAAACATTGTGAATTTTCCAGGTTGTCTCCTGTTTCAGCTGTGGACAGTGACGATTTTACCACATCTTCGCCTTGGGTACGTGCCCAGCTCCACGACGATGCCCCAAGGAGCTCTGGCCATGGTGTACAATGGCTGGGCGATGAAATACCGATCTTAAGCGAAGAAGACGACGTTATGTTGACGATTTGGACTAAATTTTCTTCCTAGGCCTTTCCTCCTTTCCTCTCTTGGGCTCTTTTTCTACTGGGCCACGCCTTTCATCCCGGATTTGTTTGGCTCATGTGCCCAGGCTTTGGATTCTCAAAACAAAAAAAGTGCTTTGAAGTTAGACTTGCTTCGCCACTGGCTGTGGAGTAAATATTTTCTCTGTTTTCTTCCCAAGGTCCACAAATTTTGAGTTGTTATACCGCAAGACAGTAAGTTATCTGCAATGTCATTCACGTTTACCTTAACATGCAGCTAATTCAGTTGTTAACTTTCTTATTGCTCCCCATATCGCTTAAGCTTCTTCTACTACATAATTATATTCACTTCAAACTCAAACCATACTAATATAAACGCTAATCAATCTAGGTTTAGCACTTAGATTAACACTTGACCCTCGAATTAACCTCATTTTGACGAATAAACCTTGGCCCGTCACCTATAATTTGCATCATCACTTCACTATGCATATCGTTGCACGTTTGCTGCATCCTTTCTCTGATTGGATTTTTAGGAGACCTTGAATGGCTTGTATCCCGCGACGTCCTTGATGAGGCCCTGTACGGAGCCGGCGGCGGCAAGGATGGAGACGACGAGGCACGCGACGCTGAGCACGTTCATCCAGGTCCACGTCGGCGAGAAGCGTCGCACCTTGGCCTGCGCCATGTACATCTCGACGGGGAAGTACACGGTGAGCGGCCAGAACGAGACGGCGCCGATGAGCCCCAAGAAGTCGTTGAAGAAAGGGAACAGCATGGCCACCACCGCTGTCAGGACCACGTACGCCGTGCGCCAGACCAGCCGGAACGGGTTGATGGGGAACTCGCCGCCGCCAAGGATTGTCGGAAGATGCACCACGCGCTCTGCGTGTATGAACGCGGCGTCGGGCCACCGGAGCGCGCCCAGGTCTCGACGAACTGGTAGATGGGCTGGCAGAAGACCTGGTAGGCGCCGACGAGGTGCACGACGATGCAGACGTTGCCGACGTCGACGAGCCAGAAGGGCTCGTAGAAGCCGAAGCCCGTGAGGAAGTTGCCCGGCGCGCTGCTGCCGAACGCCGCGTAGCCCAGAACGCCGCACAGCATGTAGAACGTCGTCGTTGTCGACACGCCGATCAAGGACGCCTTCTTCATCACCGTGTTCTCCGCCGGGCTCGACCGCAGCGTGTCCTGCACCAAAAATGTAATCCGGCTCCATCAATATTGGGTATTTTTTACTGCAAAATTCGGCGTCCGTAACATTCTGAACATCGCTCGTGCAATTGAGCAGGTCATCGCAATTGCAATTGACGTAGTTCCTGTGGTAGATATTTCAGCATATTGACGTACTACTGCTAAGTATGTGATCAACATTTATGAATCATGCCGTATATCTAACTTTGCCTTCATTTTCGAAAAATAAATCTTTGCCTTGGGTACTCTTCGATTGTTAGCGAAGCAGAGCAGAGACCCTTTGTTGAATATTGGACCATTTTCGTCCAAAGAATCCATTCTGCTTCCATCTGATCTAGTAGGACCAGGGACTGCTAGGTTTGTCCTCTTGATAGGGTCATAGGGTTCACCCATACCCTTATCCTACAGAATTTGTCCTCCAGCAAGACGGATCCAAGAGCCCACGGGAATGGGCAGTTGGGCACACATATCTTCTCAAAACCACCAATGGTTTTTCTGAAATATTTTTTCCTTTTTCTATAAACAAGGTGACCCATGAAATTCCACATGTCCATCCTAACACATCAAGTATGGCTCTTCCAAGAAAAACGTCAATATGCTGAAATACCTACTCATTTTAGTGTACATCTCCATATAGTTACCTGAATTTCGATTAGGACATTGGAGTAGGAGTATGCAAAGGCGATGTCCCCAAGAGACTGGAACGTCCTCCAAATTTTCTCACTGGCAGACACGTCCACCCCAACAGTCACCCCTGTTAGCGTTGTCTTGGCATGCACCCCACCTACAAAAATCAATCAGTCACAAAGATGTCATACATTGCACCGCGGAGCCAACATGGCTGATGCCAACAAAAACAGATGCATCATCGTCCATCAACATGTCCAATGTCCACTTGCACCACCAACAAAAATCATATCACCACCATATATATCTCTTTGTTTTCTTCCTTATGTAGTTATAGTTTTATGAAATTGTCATGTCAATACCATCACGGGATATAAATTTAATGTAAATAACTGTTTTTTCTTTGACGGAATATATATCCATCAAGGGGTTGTAGAAAACCCCCCATACTATGTTTTTGTAGACATAAGGCTTGAAGCCAGATCCATATTAAAAGCCAAATACTATGTGTATAATTCTTATTTACCTACTATTCTTGCTATGGAGAGGCCGAGACCAATGCTCGAGTAGGCGAGGGACATGACAGCAGCGACAATGGAGAGCCACCAGATCTTGTGAAAGTTGGGGAGCTGCGAGAGCAAGATCTGGATTGCCGCGAATATGATCATGTTGGTGGTGTTGGACGCCGCACACGCATCGTGGCCGTTGCGGTGGAAGCAATTGGACCGTCCGATTGCCCTGCGTAAATGTAGGATATCGATGAAATGTTGGAAATAAATAAAAATAAGAATCGAAGTAAGGCCATAGTTTGGTACTTTGGAGGTTCTGATTATATGCTTCTCAAACTGGATCAATCAATCATTTTTGTCCAATAGGAGGTTCTATCAATCAATAGTTGCCAATATTCAAGAATAAGATTCTTATCTTCTCCTCTCTTTGGAAGCTCTTATATTTTTCTTGTTTTGACCCATGGCAATATAGGCCAGTCCTTTTTGAAGATTCTGTTTTATGGAAAAGTGGTAGTATCTGATCATTTTTTCCATGTACATTTGAACTGTCAAGTTGTGTTATCATATTGCCAATTTTACTCTGTTTGGTGGATGGATCCTAAAGAAGGACCACCTCGTTTGACTGGTATTTTGCACGGAAATCAGAAATGCTCTGTTTTTTTATTTACCCTAGAGAGAAGTGGACTGATGTCTGTTTCTCGGTCGAGAAAGAACAAATTACCAACACAGAATTTGGCAGGCATGTGCACACAAAACAGATGAGACAAGCAAACCAACACGCGGCTCTGACTATGTTTTTTTTCCTCATCTCCTAGCTCTATAGCTTGCAGAAAAGAAGAAGACAAAATCATGCATGCATAAGATAAACATGCGTGTACCCAGTGTGAGATGCATGAATTGGTTGGAGTGTTTGAGACAACATATGCATATGCATGCTTACCCCATGCTGATGGCCGTGGTTATGGTGTAGCCGATGGTCACGCCAACCAGGTTGATGTACTGGGCCAGAGAGCAGAGCATGTACTTGCCAACCCCTGCGAAATTATCATTTTCAAATTAATCTTTAACCAACACTAGTAGAGATTAATAAAGAAAACCGGTTCATGCATGTAAGCATATGATACCTAGGTTGGCCCTGACGGCTTGGCCGTAGGTGTAGTTGCGCTTGCCGTGGACGGGGTCTGGGGAGCGGTAGCAGTCGGCGAGGAGGCTCGAGCAAAACCAGGTGATGACGGAGAAGGCGACGAGGACGGCGGGGCCGATCACCCACCCGAGCTGCGCTATGGCCCAAGCCAGCGACAGCACCCCGGAGCCGATCACCGCCGTGATGATATGCGCGCTCGCCGTCACCAGCGTGCCTGTGCATCATCATCGATCGTACGTTCACTCACGGAGCACGCAAGATTAACGAAGGAATGCTAGGTAGGAGGAAGCGTACCGGTCCGCCTCTCGCGTCCGTCGTCGTCGATGTCCGTCCGGTCGCCGAAGCCGGCCTCGGCGATGCTGAAGGCAGCGGCGGGGTCGGCCTTGCCCTTCTCCTGTCTCTCCATCCCCATCGCCGCAAGTGCTTCTAGCTCGCAAGCTCGGCCCTCACACAAGCAGTGTGACAGAGTTGCGTGCGTACTTCTTGCGTCAGAGCAAGGGAGAGAGGCGTTGGTGGTGGAAAATGAGGAAGAGGACGCCCTTATGTAAGCTCGGCGGGGGTGAGTAGTGGAGTGGACTGGACTGGAGGAGGAAGAGAGTGGGAAAGCAGAGCGTTTGCGGTTTGGCTTTACAGACGAGCGGTTGGGATTTTTTGAACAAAACGGGCAACATTGCCTCATTTTATTAAAAAAGTAGGAGGGGAATTGACCGGTTTATTAACGGGGAACCGGCCGAAAACCGTTACAAGTGCACCAATGTAGTCATGAAAACACCACAATGTGCAGACCCGGCCAACCTGGCTACCCACACGAGACACACACGCCGCCGAGGAGAAAGACACCACCGAGGCCAACACCGGGCGTCATCGTCGTCACTCCTCCCCGAGCAAACGATTCCGACTTCACCTTGGACGACCACCGACGAAGCCTCGCCGCAGCAGACGCCGTATACCATGTCGGCCTATGCCAAACAGTCAACCCAAAGCGTCGAGGAGGAGGCAGCTCCGACTTCAACATAGACCTTCACCGGAGAAAGTTGCACACCTTGCATCGATGGAATCCGCGAGGCCACTGTAGAAAAAGTGTCATCGTTGCCAGCCTGTCCGCCCCGAGACACGCAGCTCCGACTTCACAGCTTCACAGCGGGACACAACACGGACTGTCGGTGACGAAGGACATGCCGCGACCCGGCTCCGCTCACCACCATCATCGTTGCCACACAGCTCGCAACGCCACCATAGCACCCAAGACATCGTCAGCCGCTGCCAACCACGATGTTGTGTGAGCCCAGCCCACGAGCGCGCACACAGGAACCTTCATCTTCAAGACGACGCCCCCAAGAGGGGAGATGACGAAGATCGACACCGTCGTCCGACCCTGCAGAAACAGGGTCAAGTCTTCACCCGAAGAGGAGGTCCGAGACTGGGGAGAATCGAAGAGCTCCAAGACGACCCCCCAAGAGGGAGAACGGCGTCCACGGACGTCGCGTCGTCAGGCTTTCGCCCGGAGCACTCGAGACTCTCCAATCCCACGCAGCCGGGCCAAGGCGGGGAGACCCGCGGCACCGCCGGCCTGCACACCCACTGAAGCAAACACATCATGTGCGACGGCGGCGCAGCCATCGCACAGAGCCTTCCAACCTCCCCCGACCCGTCGATCCCGCCGCTGCAGCTTGCCTCCGCTCCGGCCATGGCGGCCACGGCGCCCCTGGCCGCACCAACCATGCCGGACTCATGACCCGGGGCCGCCGCCCCGGCATCCACACCGCCCCACGCAGAGCATCATCGGCCCGAACTGCCTCGCGCCTCACCGGCCTCCTCGCCTCCGCGCGACCTCGCCTCCGCTCGATGTCGTCGCTGCCACGCAGCCGCAGCGAACCGCGCGACCACCTTCCATCTCGCCCTGCGGAGCCCCTGTCCACCGCCGCCGACCTGGGTGGCCAGCACCCCACCGGCGGCCGCACACAGCCGACGCACACCACCCCGACCGCACACCATCCAAACCTCAAGCCGCCAGGGCAGCGACCAGCACCTCCGCCACCCCTGCCGCAGCAAGGGGCGGCTCCACCTCCCCGCCGGCGCCCGCGCCACCCCGCGGCAGCAGAACGGCGTGAAGCCATCCGCAGCCAGCAAGGACCCCCCGCCGGTGAGACCACCGACGGCATCACCGGGGACGCCGCCCCGACGACCTCCAAGCCCCAGCCCGGCCGCCATCGCGCCGGAGACACCACCACCACCCGCCAACACCCCTGCGCCAAGCCCGACGCCTAGCAAACGCTCCCGCGAGCCCGGCCCGGCGGGCCCAGATCGGGCCCGCCAAGCCCATCTGGAACGCCAACGCGCCAACGCCGAGCTCGCGCCGCCGTCCTGCCACCCCGGAGGCCAAGACGCCGCGCTCCAGAGCTCCACCAGTCCCGGAGCCGCCGCTCCGGCGTGCCTGCGCCAGCGGCCGCCATCGCCGTCCCCAGCCGGGCCCGGCGTCCGCCCACGACGAAGAAGAGAGAGGACCACCCCTAGCGCCAGTTGTGTGGCAGCAGGGAGCGCCGCCGCCGCCGCTGCCCGGAGGCCGGCGGCAGCAGCGGCGAGGGTGGCGCGGAGGGGAGCTGCTGGTGGCGGCGAGGGTGGCGCCCCGGTGCCGCCTGGGTGCGGCACGGGAGCGAGCGGGTTTAATGCTTTAGCGGTTGGGATTTGATGCGGGCAGGGAAGAGGGTGCTCTGCTTCCCTTCTAAGTACAGGACTAGATTGTCCCTTCTCAGTCCTCTCCTACGATGCAAAGATTGGAACTTGTCACCTGCCATCCATTCTCTACGGCAACATCGCTGAAATCAAATTAACCACTAACTTGCCTTTGGTACTGCCGTAGGGTCTCAACGACAAGGTGCATGATGCTGTGGTCACATGAATTACCAAAACAGGGGCGGAAACCAAGGTTTTGGCTACCGGTACAGAAATATTACCAGAGGGGATCGGTATGATGGGTAACCACCGATAATCGGGAAATAGCGGATTTTTAGGTGTAGAATCTTGGTAATTCGACTACTATTGCTAAAAAATATTAAAAACATCACCATTATTTATCATGCAATTTTTTTAAACCGGTATTTTTTCTCACGGCTAGCAATTTTCCGGAGAAGGGCGGTAAGGCCGGTAACCTAAATTAACGACCAGAGACCAAACCGTTGGCGGAAAAAAAGTATCGGGTTAAGTTCGAAACCACTGGTCTCATGATAACGAACACTTCCTGGGGTTTGGTAAAAAATATAACTTCCTCAGGATCTATTCATATATGGTACTATACCAAATTGCAATCGGTCATGCGACCGGGATGACACCCTCTTGACAGGCCTAATAATTGAAAGCAAATTTAGTGATTGGAAGTCATAAAATATCTGTATTAAATAGAAAATTTGTTTTTTTTTTTTACTTGAGATCCTCCAAATGCCCACCGAAAGCGACAATCATTTTATGGTGAATCAAGACAACCCTGTCTGGTATGACTCAGTCCGATTACATTTTTTCGAAAATGGGGCAGTTCCCGGCCTCTGCATCGAAAACCATGCATAGGTCAGATGGCATCATCAAATCTCAGTTGTAACTAAGAGCAAATATAAATGATAACTCAAATCCAATGTCTCGAAACATTTTATTATCTGTTTAAATTCACATGTAACTGGAAAAGACTGAGTTCCAACCCATTTACAACTCTCACGCTAGCATGAACCATGACGCAACCCAACGGTTCAGAATTCGATCGAGCTCTAGCTTAAGTCTCGTTCGACGGAGAATTGGCAAAACCATAGAATTAACCAATGCATGTATTTACGCAATAAACATTTTTCTGACGTAGCACTAGCTGGAAGATTATGGCTTGTCTGGAAATATCAGAAAAAGACACACCAATATATTTAATTTTCGCAACTTTTCCTCTATATTAAATAACCATATCTCCCCAAAAACAGAAGCATCACAAATAGCACGTGGGCAGGTTTAAATACCTGGTGACACATTTTTTTTTGAAACGGGACCTGGTGACACATGTGGGTTGTGGAGCGTGCACAAGCATTTTGATCGACAAAACACCTAACGTTGCACTGTTCCAAAAGCTTGAGTTACTTCTCTATCGATGGATATCGACATTTCTTCCTGGTTGGGTGACTTGGGTCGTCTCTTTGTACCATAGTTCTTGTTAGGTTTCAGGATTCTAAACCACCAGCGCTGGTCCAGAGCTGAAGCTTTGCACAAAGCCAGACGGCTTTTCTGCCGGACAGCAACCTGTTGATGCAACAACACCGGCACAAACAGCTACAGACAGAATAGCTTGGATTAACATATACTGGTGGCACTGGAGCTTTATTATATCGACGTTGCCATCAGTCAGTCTCAACTCTCAAGCCAGCGTGCAAGTAAATTCTATATATCCCTCAAATTAACAGGTCGGTCTACGGATTTATCTCCTTACAACTCCCACATATATAGGAAAAGACTTTGGAGTCAAGGCCGCCCATTTCTTTGTCTGGAATCTTGGTCGAAGATGTAGACGCCAACATCCAAGTATGTAGATGACTTTAGTCGTTGTGTATGTGAGAGAATTGACCACGATGGGCCTTTCCATTGGATTGCATATATATAGACAAAGTTACAAAACCCTAACCATAAATGGGAGGTTACACAAATAGGCCTCTACACGATTTAGGCAATAAGGGATAAGTCATGCTATACGTGACATATTGTCTAACACTCCCCCGCAGTCACAACGGGAGGAGAACGAACGTTGCGACTGGACCGAAAATCCAGAAACAACGGTGATGGGAGACCCTTCGTCAAGATGTCGGCGAACTGTCGGGACGAAGGAACATGCAGCACGCGGATCTGGCCCATGGCAACACGATCGCGAACGAAGTGGAGGTCGATCTCAATGTGTTTGGTGCGCTGATGCTGAACGGGGTTCGTAAACATGTAGACGGCGCTGACATTGTCGCAGAACACGACCGTAGCAGGAGGAGTAGGTCGATGAAGCTCCTGGAGGAGTTGGCGGATCCAACTAGCCTCGGCGACGGCGTTAGCCACAGCACGGTACTCAGCCGCGGCGCTGGAACGAGAGACCGTGTGTTGCCGCTTCGAAGACCATGAGACGAGGTTGTCACCGAGGTAGACGCAGAAGCCCGATGTAGAACGTCGAGTGTCGGGGCAACCAACCTAGTCGGCGTCGGTGTAGGTGACCATGGAGTCCGGCGAAGACGAGTGAAGCTGAAATCCATGAGAGAGCGTGCCCTTGACGTAGCGCAGAATGCGCTTGATGCCAGCCAGGTGCTGCTCGCGAGGGTCATGCATATGAAGACACACCTGCTGGACAGCGTACGCGATGTCCGGACGCGTGAAGGTGAGGTACTGGAGAGCACCGGCAAGGCTTCTGTACTCTGTAGGATCAGCAACGGCAGCACCAGCGGTGGAGGTGAGCTTGAGGGAGGTGTCAACCGGCGTCGAGTTTCCGCCGCGTACTTGGCTTGCGAGAGGTGCATACCGGAGGAGTCGCGGGTCACTGCTATGCCGAGGAAGTAGTGGAGGCTGCCCATGTCCGTCATGGCAAACTCAGAGCTGAGGGAGGCGGTGATCCGGTCGAGGAGGCGCGGCGAGGAGGCGGTGAGGACGATGTCGTCGACGTACAACAGAAGATAGGTCGTACCCTCTGCGCACTGAAGAACAAACAGTGACGTGTCGGAGCACGAGCACGTGAAGCCGGCCGAGGTGATGAAGCTCGCGAAGCGCTGGTACCACACGCGAGGAGCCTGCTTGAGACCGTAGAGCGAGCGGTTCAGGCGACAGACATGGTCGGGGCGAGTAGAGTCGATGAAGCCGGTGGGTTGGCGACAGTAGACGACCTCGGCGAGCTGGCCGTGAAGGAAGGCGTTCTTGACGTCGAGCTGGCGAGTCTCCCAGTTAAGGGAGATGGTGATGGAGAGAATGACGCGGGCCGTGGCCGGTTTGACAACTGGGCTGAAAGTCTCGTCGAAGTCGACACCTTGCTCCTGCGAGAAACCGCGAAGCACCCAGCGTGCTTTGTAGCGGTCGAGAGAGCCATCGGGCTTCAGCTTGTGGCGAAAGACCCACTTGCCGGTGACGATGTTGGCGTTCCGAGGAGGAGGCACGAGATCCCAAGTGTCGTTGCCGAGGAGAGCACGGTACTCCGCGGTCATAGCATCGAGCCAGTTGGGATCCTTGAGAGCAGCACATGCCGATGTCGGAATCGTAGAGTACCTGTGGACAGCAGCATGCAAGCTAAGCCGTTCGCGGGGAGTAACGCGGATGCCGGAGGTGCTATGCGTGCGGTGCACGGGAGGAGGTGGTGGGGGCGCATGCGGCGGTGAGGGCGCGCGCGGCGAGGGTGGAGGGCAAGGGACACGCGGGGCAGGCGCAGCCGGTGGGACGACAGGAAGAGGAAGGTCGTCGTCGAGGAACTCGTAGGAGGCAGCTGAAGGAGGCTGCGGGGAGGCAAAGGGGAAGGTGTACTCATCGAAAATGACATGGCGAGAGATGATGATGCGGTAGGTGGTGAGGTCCATGCAGCGATAACCCTTGTGGTGAGGGGAGTAGCCGAGAAACATGCAGGCGCTAGACCGAGGAGCGAGTTTATGAGGCATGGTGGCGGCGGTGTTAGGGTTGCATAGACAACCGAAAACGCGAAGGGACGAGTAATCTGGGTGGGTATTTTGGAGGGAAAAATACGGAGATGGAGCGCTAATGGTTTTGGTGGGGAGGCGATTAAGTACGTGAGTGGCGTGGTGGAGAGCTTCTACCCAAAAGCGAGGCGGGAAACTAGCCTGGAATAAGAGAGAACGCACGATATCGTTGACAGTACGGATAATACGCTCGGGTTTACCGTTTTGTTGGGAGGTGTATGGGCACGAGAAGCGGATGTGCATACCGTGGGCGGCGGCGAGAGAGTGGAGTTTGGCGTTGTCGAACTCATCACCATTGTCCATATGAATAGACGCAAGGGGTAGGTTAAACTGGGTTTGGGCAAAAGCACGGAAGGAGGCGAGGGAGGCGTAAGCATCGGATTTTTGGCGAAGAGGAACGGTCCATAAAAAATGAGTGAAATCGTCGAGAATAACTAAGAAGTATTTGCTGCCAGAATTACTCAAAATCGGAGACGTCCAAAGATCACAATGAATTAACTCAAAAGGGCGAGTAGTCCTAGTGGTGGAAGAAGAAAAAAGCAAACGTACATGGCGTCCAAACTGACAAGCATGACAAAGAGTACTATTATTTTTATTACAAGGTAAAGAAATATGCTGCGAAAGACGACGATAAGCGTCATGGCCGGGGTGACCCAAACGACGGTGCCAGATATCATGAGTGGTGGTGGTGGTGGTGAGAGCACGAGGCGCCGGTGGCTGAAATGAATAAAGCTCCCCGTACTATTGCACCGAAGAAGCTCACGCCGGGTAATGAGGTCCTTCACAGAAAAACCAAAAGTGTCAAAATTGACAGAACAATTATTATCTTTAGTAAACTGACGGACAGAGACTAGATTTTTAATTATGCGAGGGGTAACGAGAACATTGTGTAGATGAAGTGGACGATCAGAAAAAGAGGATGGGAGGGAGGCATGCCCGGATGCGGAGACGGGAACGGAGGAGCCGTCTCCGACAGTGACATGACGACTAAAAGGATGGGAAGATAGAGAGGAGTGGATACCGGTGTTGTTGGAGAGGTGGGCGGTGGCGCCGCTGTCCATGACCCACTCCGGGGTGGGTGGCTGCAGCTTCATATTGGTGAAGTGCTGCGCGAGGGCGGAGGGGTCCCAAGTCTATGCCGATGCAGAGGGCGCGTTGTAGGAGGCGACGCCGTACGGGGCGCCGTGGTAGGCCTGGCCATGGGGAACGCCGCCGTGGGTGAAAGGACACGGATGTCGCCTAGAGGGGGGGGGGTGAATAGGCGATTAAAATTCTTCTATGGTTTAGGCTTGAATAAATGCGGAATAAAACTAGCGGTTAATTTATCAAGCACAAAACCTAAACAAAGCTAGGTTTACCTATGTGCACCAACAACTTATGCTAATTAAGATAAGCAACTATGTGATAGCAAGATATATTACTTCAACCTCGATGGCTATCACAAAGTAAATTGCATAAGTAAGAAGCTCGGGTATAGAAATACCGAGGCACTTGGAAACTAGGATTTATACCGAAGTTCACTTTCCAATGGAAGCTACGTCTCCGTTGGAAAGGTGCGGAGTCACAAAGTGATCTCCGAATAGCCGTCAAATGGCACACCGTAATCTCCTTCGTGACTCTACCAATGTAGAGTGCCACGAGCCACTATGGGACACTTGAGGGTGGTCACCGAACCCGTATAAGGATGAGGCACACTCCACAACTTAATTGGAGGCTCTCACCGGAATCCCACGGCTCCCAAAGCCACAAGATTCACAAGGTTGGGGCACGTCTCCACAACTTAATTGAAGGCTCCCAACAATCCCGCGAGCCACCAAAACTCCGAGATCAACAAGGACCGTCTAGGGCACTCCAAGTACCCAAGAGGACAAGCTCTAGGGCACCCCAAGTACCCTAGAGTAACAAGCTTCTCAACTTCGATTTTCACGTATCACCATGGAGAACTCTAACCGATGCAACCGATGCAATGGGCAAGAACACAAGAAGTGCTCAAAATCCTTCACCCTCAAATCCCACCAAAGCAACTAATACTATTGGGGGAGAAGAGAGGAAGAACAAAGAGGAACACCAAATTCCTCCAAGATCTAGATCCAAAGGCTTCAAGAGAGTTGGCTGGCTGGAGGTAGGTGGAGGGGTATTATACCCCTCCCAAAAATCTGCCAAGAAGGTCAACAATGGGGGACAAACGAGCTGCAAGAGAGTTGGCTGGCTGGAGGTAGCCGGTTCAAGTTGGTACCGGATAATCCGGTAAGGCGGATAATCCGATTCCATCAGGAATATCCAGCTGTGAATATCCGGGTGCCACCAGTAGGCTTCGCGTTCTGGTCCTTAGCCGTTTTTCGAGCAAAAACTGGGGCCCGGATATTCCGGTCCAAAACAACCCGGAATATCCGATTTACAGAAAACTGACAGAAACAGCAAAACTGCAAACTCAATAACTTTCTCGTTTGAACTCCAAATTAGGTGAAACCAATTTTGTTGGAAAGGTAACGACAAGGAAATATTAAGAACCATAAATAGAGTTAAGTTGACACACATGGGAAGGTGTGGAACTTTCCTAACAGATAAACCGATAATATTTCCGACACGAAAACGCAACACGTTATTCATTAAATCCGTTTTGATGAACTAGAGCTTGGTATAGAGATGAACACAAGCTCTAAATTCCCACATGGATAAAAACCAAATAAGAACCAAGAAAGATGATATGCCAAGTATGCAAAGGTTTGAGCTCTCTCCAACTGATACGCTTAAGCTTTAGTCGAGAGCCCCTCTGGATAGTACGGTATCTATCCTATAACCCGGTCTCCCAACTAGCACCAAGAGACCGGTAAAATAGAAACCCTATCAACATCATACCTTTGCCTTGCGCATTCCACTCAAGCTAGATGACATCGATCTTGATCTCTTCAAGTGGACCATCTTTCTTGATTGCACTTCGTTTGGTGATGACTCAAACATTGCTCCCCCATACTCCACTATGGGAGAGCCTCTCTTAGGCACATCTTCACATGAACATTTTCTCTAAATGGGTGGCAAGCTTCAAGCCTACGATTTCTTCGAGATGCTCCTCTTGAACTTGCGCTTCTAAACATTGATGACGATCACCACTTGACGTCATCGATCATGGGCTATATGAAATCTTCATTTGATGCAACCCCATAGAAAGATACCTAACCACACATAGAAATGCTACCCACATATCATGGGTTAGTTCACAAAGCTATATGGACAATTGTTTACCATACCAAGAGATACATGATCCCACTTGGTACATCTTGTAGATTTGAGTGTTGATCAATATCTTGATTAACCTTTTATCTTTTCTTCTCTTTTCAATAGATGATGTCTTGAAGATAACCATGAATGATCACATAATTCTTTTCTTCAAGACATACTTGCAATATGCTCAACTCGCATATGAACAATAATCGGATAACTCCTCGAATAACAACTTGGTCATCACATACTCTTCTTCTTGACCATATCAAATATATCCATACAACTCGATGATCTTGATGCCAAATACTCCATTATATCAATATATTTATGGCATCAACCTTAAATCCAACATATGGAGTTCAAGCATGGTCTATGGACAAACACTACAAGTACAACTCAATGCAACCATTAGTCCATAGGGATTGTCATTAATTACCAAAACCACACATGGGGGTGCCATGCCCTTTCAGTGGGCGTTGTAGAAGGAGGTCGGCGCAGGTGGTGGTGCGGCCATGTAGGCATGGGCGCGAGGGACCGGACGAGGGGCAGCGCCGAGGATGCTGCTCCCGGCACCGTGCGGCTGCATGGGCCACATCTGGATCGCCCCGGTCCAAGGGTTGAAGGGGGCGGGCATAGCAGGAGCACCACCGTCGTTCTTGGGGCCGTAGCCGCCATAGGGCTTCTTGCCCTTGTTCTTGCCATAACCGGAGCCGTGGTGAGGGTTGGGTGCCGGTGGAGCCAGAGGAGCCGCCAGCGTGACCGACTGTGGTGATGGCGGGGGGGTAGGACCCGCGGGGCCGGTCTTGGCGGCGACGAAGGTCGCGGCGGAGCTGGAGGCCGAAGCAGCGCGCCGGGTCACCTTCAGCTCGTGGAGCAGCAGCATGTTCCGGAACTCGAGGAAGGACGGGAACGGCTTGATGAGGGGGGCGAGGTCGGCAATGCTGTCATAGTCCTCGTGGAGGCCCTTGATCACGTTCGTGACGAGGTCCGAGTCGGACACGGGGGCGCCAAACTCCGCGAGAGAGTCGGCTGCCGTCTTCTGGAGAAGGAGGTAGTCGTTGATGGAGTGGTCCTCCTACCGGATGTTGCGGAATGCCTCGGCGAGATAGATCTCACGAGTCTTCTTGTTGTCGTTGAAGAGCGCGGTGACGGCAGTCCAAACCGTGTAGGCGGTGGCGTCAGTGGCCATGACAAGGTCCACGATGTCCATCGCCATGGAACCGTACAGCCAGCGGAGCACGGTGGCGTCGAGGTGGAGCCCGGTTGGGTCGGTCGGCGGGGTGGCGGTGGTGAGGTGATCCTCGAGCGCGTAGGTGGTGACGGCGATGGCGAAGAAGGTGCGCCACTTGGGGAAGGAGGGGACCTTGAGTTCGAGGACGATTGGAACCAGCGAGCGGATGTTCTGGATGGCGGTGGCTTGCGCCCAGAGATGGGCGTCGGGGTGGGGCTCGGGTGGTGGCGCCATGGAGGAGGAGGGGGAGGAAGGAGGAGAAGGCTGGCGGCAGTGGCTGCGGCCGGCTATGGTGCGGCTAGGGTTTAGAGCGAGGAGGCGGAAGCGGGTTAGGGTTTAGGATGTTTTAGGCTGATACCATGTGAGAGAATTGACCACGATGGGCCTTTCCTTTCCATTGCATTGCATATATATAGACAAAGTTACAAAATCCTAACCATAAATGGGAGGTTACACAAATAGGACTCTCCACGATTTAGGAAATAGGGGATATGTCACGCTATACGTGACATATTGTCTAACAGTGTACCTTCTTACGGTTCCGGTAGATAAGTAGAGAGTGTAGAATTTCTTATTTGGCATGAAAGATCGTGTGTATACATATACTGTATCTAAGCATACTTTACAGAAAAGATGTATTATTTTACCTATATGCAGATGGAAATGTCAACGCCATATGCATATCTTCCATGCAAAGGCCGGGATAACTCCAATTTCCGGAAAAAAATACGCATGGAAATGTCTAGGTTTCTCCTAAACATAATTAGCTTGCCAAGACATGAAGTCTCGTTCCTCGGCATAAATAAGTATATATACTCACTCCGTATCAAAATGTAAGATGTTTTAACTTTTTTTGGTCCACACGTATCTAGACTTGTTTTAGTGGAAGGTTCACATGAATCTTGCATTTAAACATGTCTACATATATATGGACCAAAAAAGGCTAAAACATTTTACATTTTGATACGGAGTTAGTAACTCTCTCCAATATAACCTTGCCAAGATACTGGAATTGCATGATTACTGCCAACACCCACCGTGGTTCATAATGATTATGCCACGTCAGCAGAGAGAGTCGACAAAGTATGTCGTAAGTCATGTTGTTATGTATTCAGTATAAATATAATTAGATAAAATTTAACTTCTCCCCGAGCAAAGTGAGACCCGTCACCAGAGAATTGGGCTGAGCGAAGATCGAGAGATGAGCTTACTTGCCGAGGTAGGGTTGCGAGATCAGAAGTTGTCGTCTCCCACCTCTTGATGTCAACGGAGGCTGGCCCCACCAAAATGTCATGTCCGTTGCTCGAGATCGACTCGAGCGTCCAGAGATATGACAGCAAATTAGCAAAACACATTATGGTGACAAGATCTATACTCGAACTGTACCGACTACGTACATGAAACTCCCGCAATACTCTTTTTCCAGCAATGGGGTGGCATCGCCACCAGAGAGTGGAGAGAAGCTCGTCGGGTTCTCCTGGACGACTTTCAACGGGGCAGAGAGGAAGAGAGCAAGAAGTAGTTTGGAAAAGAGTCTTAGGAAATTCTGAGTTTGTTCTTCTTCTATCATCAACTGCTTGTGTCAGAATCAGACTTCATTGGATTGATTTGGTTATATAAGTCAACCAACATATAAGAGAAAAAAATATTTAGTTTGTATGGACGCATTTGGTGGCTTTATGCTATACTCCCTCTCGCTATTTGTACCAATGTATTCCGAATATACCATATAATTCGAAGTCTCTAATTATATACTTCAGATAAATATATAGCGTGTATTATGTTTATCAAATTAACGATGTAATAATAGCCACAAGATTTATAAACCGAACAGGAGGGATTTTTTTTCTAAATTGCATGATAGATAGATGGAGTACACTGAAAATACTCCACGCAAGTTTATTTATCGAGTGCATTTCACTCTAACTAGTGTACTAATGACTACACAAATTATCCTGCTACTTGTTTAAACTTATCTTGAACCAGAACCACACACCAGAACTATAAATATTGAGGAACTACACAACAATCATTCAGATTTGGTATTTTGAAATAGTAGTTCTTCTTGCCTACAGATTATGCTCCCACCTCCACGGGTAGTAGTGCTAGAAACTAGTAGGACAAAAATTTCATTTTGAATGATGGGCCCCAGAACGAATTCGCAAGCGGTGAAGAACAATCGAGAAGGAATCAGTGAACGGTCACCGAAAACAGAACGTACTAATTTGCAGACAAGATTGATGGCCGCAATTTAAAGAAACAAAAAAAAAAGCTGCAACCTTCATGGGTTATATATTCCGATACGGCAAAAGAAACATCGAGCAAGATTGGACCTTTGAATCTTTAAAACACGCTACTGTTGGGTACGATGGGACACGTGGACGGCCAGAAACGAGAGATTCAGATCTCCCAAGATGAGAGGTTCAGAATGGGTTGCTCGTCGAAGTGGCGCGGAATCGAGTAGAATTTGTACGTGGAATTCCAGTTACCCTGGACGGTTGGCATGGATTGTCTGGCCATTTTCACCTAACATCATCGTTAGTGTCCACTAAATGATTAAATGTCATGATGCGTCGCACTACCGATCGAGCATGGTTAATTAGTATGAATGCATGCAGCATGCACTGGTCAACACTTGTGAAGCCGAAGCATCGAATCTCGTGTTTGATTTTGTATACTACTCCCTCTGAGTTGTCATTGCTGAACTGAATCCCTATGAACGGAATGCCAAATGTGCCTTGGCAAATAAGACTGGTCTTTGCCTTTTTTTTTTCTAAAACCAGTCAAAAGATTTACTATTTTCATTAATTAGTGAAGGAGAGTTGTCCGGTTAATTGTGCGGGGCCAGCTGAAAACTGGTACATACCCTCGCCAACAGTCACCTGGTTACCAAACGCAAACACACATGCTGAAAACGAGCATCGTCGTCGAGGTTACCCACCACCACCATCGGTATCGTCATCACTCCTCCATCGGCTAGCGACTCCGACTTCACTAAAAGGATGACCATCTAGGAGACCTCCCGTAACGGCCACGTGAAGACCAGATCGGTCCATGGCAAACAGTTGGCTCTTCGCGCAGAAAACTGACCGCTCGGATTTCAAGGCGAATTTTGAAGAGAAGATGGGCAAGACCACACAGAAAACCGGACCTCCCCACATAGGTCATCGTCGTCGCTTGAGATAGTAGCTCCAACTTCACAGCAAGGAAGGTCTAACACAAAGACAAGTCGGACATGCCAAAAGAAGAAGCTAACTAATAAAGTCTTGCCTTGCTAAAAGAGAGGTGGTAAACAACTGAACATAGAACTTTTATGACTTACTATTACTATAGGATCTAATTTTATAATTGTCTCAAGTTAGATTTGAGGAACAGTTAGACACAAGCTTGATGTTATTACATCCATATGTACAAGTTTTTGTTGATTGTGATTTTGTAACCACTAACAAAATATTAAAAAAAGTACTCGTATATAGTTTTTAACGTAGCTGTATTCAGACGTAGACAAGTCATGCAGGGTGTCGGTGGACAAGAATGACACATACGTCCGTGGGTTGGTGACAAGCGACTTCTCTGATGACTAGTGGTGCTCTTCACATCTTTGGAAGGTTATCATGCACCCGATGGATCGAGTGGCTCAGCATGAAGATTCATCAGGAATCTTCTTACAGCGCGCGGCAAGCAATGTTTGAAACGCCGCCCGACAGCCAGTGGACCGGTGGGGTCTGCTAATTTGACCGGGCGTGTGATCCCGAAAAGGTTTTTATGAAATTGTGAACATGTTTCGCACTTATCTCATTCAGAACGGCTTGAAAACCTGATTATTACTTACCATCCGGCGGCTAGCTAGCCATGTACAAGAAACTTCCTCCGACTTTAAACATGTGTGCAGAAACATGGAATGAAGTAACACATGCTGGATAATGTCGTTGAATCATCTACGTACTTGCCTGGCCGGCGTTTGCTCCGAACGTAAGATTAGAAGAAGCCTGTGCTAAAGCAAGTACAATGGGCGTTCTCCTGTCCAATTAGAGGGGTACTCTATGTCTCTATGATCGATGAGCACAGGTCATGTCTAACGTAAACGTGGAAATTAACAGACACTGTAACGTCGCCTCCAAGTTCACTTCTCATGTGCTCTCTGCTCTGCCGGCACTCCTGCACCATGCAATGTGACGCGGCGGAGGATCTGAAGCGCGACGTCAGGACGCATATTCAGAATTTACTCGCGGCCAGGAACGCTTGATAGCTTGCACTGCAGGAGGCACATATTTGTATCCTGGATCCAAGTGAACTGCAGCCAGCTGCAGAGATCGGGTGCAGACAGACAGTGGGGTGGCATGGATAGGTAGGTAGGAGCAGTGTTCACCTTATCTTTGACAGTGAGTTAGTGGCGTATCTCTCTGGAAAGCTCAAGGTAAGGATGATCGGATGGCACAGCAGGGGGGCAGGGGGAGAAAGAAGCTGAGGTTCACCGGCAAAGCTGCTGCTGCCGATTGGCTCTCGCCACATGAGGCATGACCTAGAACGCGTGAAGCATGCAGAATATCGAGTTCTGAATGTAACCTGGAGCTATGGTACGTGAGTGACTGAGTGGGAGCAGTGGTGGATTGGATCGGGAGAAAGATGAGTAACAGTCTCCTCCTCGATTGAATCTGGCCCGTGAGGCACGCCAACACGTACGATTCTCATCCCGCGGGGTTAAATCCCACCGGCTCTTGGCGCCAACCAGAAGCCGGGATCGGATCGTTTTAGTGGACACGATCGATGAGTAGATAGATACGTAGGTCCATACTCGATCGATGCGTTTGATATCGGCGCGCGCGTGGCTCGAGGAGCATTTCTAAGCCTGACGCCCAGAGTGGACAAATGTAGCCGTCTTCTTGTTCTGTCTGCGTCTTGAGCTTACGCAGCGAATGATAATCCACTCCCGTTGTTCTTGGACTTGCCATGGAAAAAAAACTCTGATAAGTCCTCACCAGCTTCAGGTTTCCAGCACATAATATGATAATATGTAAAACAATGATTCGTTATAAGTGAATTCGCTTTCATAGCTCAGTTGGTTAGAGCACCCGTTTAGTAAGCGGAGGTCTTGAGTTCAACCCTCAATGAAAGCAATTACCCCCCCTTCTTTTTCATATTTTTTCCCCTTCTGCTGAATTCCATGGCATGGACGACACACATTTATACTAGGCATGGAAATTGAACCAAGGTTCTTGGGCTTATTAGACTTTACACAACTACTGCAGTCACTTTATACTAGCCATGGAAATTGACCCATGGTTCTTGGGCTTATTAGACTTTACACAACTAGTGCCGTCACTTTATAACAAACGAGTCCTCACATACCCATCATGCAAAATAAGATGGTATACGTAGTTCGATTTGGATTTGGGTTTGTCCATCTGCGTGACTGCATGCTTGCTATGTTCAAAGAAATCATGTTAGTGCTCTCTGAAGTTTCAGTTTACACATGTCCACCTGCCTGCGGCTTCCAACGAATTTCAGGCTAGGGCTCTGTAAAGTGCAAGCTTGGCTTAGAGCCTACCAATAAAATGGTCAAAAGAGTAATGCAAATGCTGACCGTTGGATCCTCAGTTTGACATGCAAAAGATATAGACACTGACTCTGTTAAGAATTGTGCACACAATATGATGTTGGTTTGGTAGCAAAGAGTCACTGGAATGATGTCCTGACACGACCATGGTTCATATATCACTTCAAATTGGATTTGCCCGTGTGTAACATCTTCTGTTACTTTCTTCCTTCAGAGATGAGTGCTGGCTTGCTTGCCGACTCCTTTTGAGAACGCGATGACTAGCATCAGTGACGTGTTAGTGGGATTGGATTCATGTCAGCTAGAAACGTGTTGAAATCTGACAGCGCAATCAGGATGCACAAACAAGTTTCTGCGTTTTAGGAACACATTGTATGTCGCTTGCATATTACTCCCTCTGTTCTAAATTAAATGACTTCCATTTGTCCAAATGTGGATGTATTATACTTGTAACATGTCTAGATATATCCATATGTGGATAAATGGAAATCATCTAATTTGGAACGGAGGGAGTACGTAATTGTTAGCACGTTTTACGAAAACATTGAAATAATTGTATTTTCAGTTTGTTGTGAGCATCCACCGTTGAATGAACTAGCAATTTCCAAATTAATTTAAACTAGCCTAATGTCTTACAATATGGCAAAGTAGACATGCGATAGAACAATGGGCAATAGGTAAACATCTTGCACATTTTATCCCGTTTGCACATGAAGCAATCGTTAGCAGGGATATTAACAAGGTGAGAAGACGTAAGTGTTGGTCGGGGTGACCACACCGTTTGCATTGTCGTCGGCTATCGAGATGAACATGATTTAGTCGAAGTAGTGGTTTGTAGTCGCCGGGTAGTAGACAATCATATGCAAACAGGTGTGTCGACGCTCCGAAAAACATTACCGCCCCTCGCCTGGTGCATATTCGTAAGAGGCGTGGTTTCGCAAGCCTGCTCTCCCATCTGCCCGTACAGACAATTGTTGGGATGATGAGCCGGGAGTAGCAAAACAAAAGGAATGAAGGTGGATGTGCATTAAGGAGGAGACATATGTAATCTCATTGCTGGTGAGAGTTAGTAAGCAAAATGAAAATGGAAACAAAACGGTAATTTCCGGCGAAACGGGCAAGGAAACCAAATTTACCTACCTTTCCATTTTAGTGTGGCTTTGATCGTTATGTTTGGCCTAATCCAACATGCATTTGCCAATCTCTGCCAGAAAGACCTAATCCAATCTATTCTGTTATCTAATCTCGTAATCCGTTCAACCTTCTCTCCTAAACGAGCAGGTGCACCCGCATAGTCTAGCGTTAGGAACACCATACTGTCGTCGTGGTTCCCTTCGTATCACCCACCCATACGTCGCTTCCTTATCGTTGACCGCACAATATATGGTTTGTATCTGTTTACGAAAATATCTATTTTCGTATTCATTTTCATGGTTTTATGTTTTTGCTTCCGCATAAAATGTGGAGACACCTAGTTACGTATGTTTCTCCGTTTTCATCCCCGCCGTGTTAGAAGCTATGAGAGTTTAGGATCCAAGTAAATAGAAAACGATAAATTACCATAAGGTGCCCACTAGTGACTCTTAATTAATAACAATTGATTCTCTCCTGGCCAGGAAAATAAATTGCAGTCTCCACATGGGTTTGAGCCCGGCTCGAATCGTTCACAAAACACATTGCGCCCTTGGCGTGGCGAGCGAGCGAGTGAGAATGCTCGATCTTTTTCATGTTCTCCTGCTACACAAAGGCAAAAGAAGACTCACTAATATGTTGGTCTTCCTTATCCTCTACTAGCAATTTGATATTTTCAGGAACTTATTTTATTATATGGGCATAGCCCATATATTCTTTTTTTTTGCGAAACACAGTACAACGTAGACGCTCACATACACGCGCACACACTCACCCATATGAACGCACGCACGCACATCCTACCCCTATGAGCATCTCCGAGAGACTGATCCGGCGGGTCGAGTCTAGAAATTGACGAAGTCACCACATGCGCCTCGCTGTCGACGGGAACGTCGCCTCCCACTAAAGAATATTCCGCCTTAAATGAGAAATACCAGCGTCAAACCTGGGGTTTGAACTTTGGTGGGCTGGGGGTACAACCACCCTCCTAAACATCCTGCCACAGGCAGGTTCTCCATAGCCCATATATTCTAACATCTACTTGGTGCAGTGTCCCGAGTAGTCAAAACATTTTTAAATATTGACAAACTAGTTATTATTTCTTTGTAAAGATATTAATTCTATATATATTGATCATTTTTATGATGCCATTTCTTCTTATGAAAGTGTAACAAATAGTTCTTCCTTCGAGAGTGTTATGTGAATTTATTTATTTTCATGTAGCAAAGATGGTATGTCGATGCTTCTGGGCTGAAAGATGTCACGGATGCGATTTTACTCTCTTTCTGAAGTAGGACCGGAAGCCTATACATGTCTAATTCTAAAATGGCCAATGGGCCGCGTTTAGAACATGGTATTGATCTCATCCTGAGTTTTCCTCAAGCGCGTATGCTATACTAACTCTCTCCGATCGGAAATAGATGACAGATTTGTCAAAATACATATGTACCTCAAACTAAAATATGTCTAGATATATTTATATTTAGATGAATCTATGTCAATCATTTTTGTTCGGAGGAAGTATTATAGTTCTCCAACAAAAACTGCTACACTTACTTGGCCATGCTAATTCCTCTTAAAAATAAACTTGACCACGATAATATTGTCACATTTTCGGTTAGCTATCCACGTACGTACTACCGAGGTTTAGGAACCGAGTCTCCTGTGTGGATACTAGCCCGGGAGAAACCCTAGCCGCCTCCGTCAGGCATCTCTCCTCCCGTCCCTCTTCCCCTCGTCGCCACCGGAAGGCTCAGCCGGGTTTCGGCGGGGTTCTCCCAATCCTCGTGAATCGGTACGGTGATGCCGAATGCGGCGCCGAACTTCCCTCGCAGTCCTTGTATGGGTTGGCGCGGTGATCTGAGGTCAACATGATATGTCGCTCGCCGTGTACCGCTTCTTGCGGCTGCGTGGCAGACTCATTATATGGTAGACGTGGCGTGGCAACAAGCGTTCTAATCCAATTGCGACGCTGAAGATTGGGAACGGGGGTACCAGCCCTGGTTCTTCAGTGGTGGTGACTATTGTAGTCGTGTGGATGACATTGTGGCAGATCTTGAGACGGTTCTGGTATTCTACTTCGTGTAGCTTCCAATGTCGGTGGCGCTATGGCCCTCCATCTATAGATCGGGTTTGATCTGTCTCCGCAGGTGCTACCCGAGGCGTCTAATGGGTAAACGACATGCCATACTTGTTACTAACGTCAATGGGACGGAACCCTTTTGTTGCCATGGGAAGTGGATCGAAAATGGTGCGACGGTGGCTAGAAGCTTGGTGATATGGGACGCTTATTGCTTACAACATCTCCTCCAGCGGTACCAGAGTAGCGAGATGTCGCTAGCGCCGCTCGAGAGATTAATGGCAATGACGACTTCAACAAAACGATAAGTATGTGCGAACTCTGATGAAAACAAAAGATCTATGATCAATCAATATTGACGTGAGCATGTGCCGTGCCCTTGTTGAATGTGGTAGCTCGAAACTCGATTTTGGGGTGAAAATTCTAAGATTGGCTTGCGTTTGGACTCGTCATCATCATCAGTATCCCTTATTGAAAGCTTTGCATATGAGTTACTTTTCGTTTAGATTCAAACACCTGCCATAGGGTTTGTGATCGATTTTTGGAGTTATTGTTGCGAGGCATATAACTATGTGTTTTTTTATCGACTGGTTCGGCATAGCTCTGTGACTTTTTAAATAATGAAAAATATATAGTTGTATGCATCAACCCATAAAAAGAGTAGGCATTTCTCCTCTTTGAGAAAAAAACCAAACTTACTATGAAACTTTGACTAGAGAGTTCACGGCAGTTGTGCCAATTTAGGCTAGAGTAATGACAAATGGGGCCTCAATAGGTCCATGTGTCGGCATGCCACCGCTTTGGATACAAATTGACGACAAATAAACCAGTTTGCAAAAATATAGTATTTTCTCCGTTTCTTGATGTAAGGTGTATAAGGTTTTGAGAAAAAAATCTAAAATATAGAGTATACTTCATTCAACATTCATATAATTTTTTTACAGATTTGATTATGTTTCCTTATCTCATACAAACACCTATTTTTCCCATGTCAGTTAGCTATAGGTAATTCCGTCCAAAACTTTTTTAGATAAAGAGTGTTTATTAATATCGAGAAGATACAACATGCACCCAGACTCTGCAACAACGCAATAACCAAAGTTACTACGGATGCACACAACCAAAAGACAATAAGAAGAAGAAATAAAAAAGAAAAGTCCCGCTACAGAGTTACAATCATTCAAGCAGCCGCACAACCACCACCAAAACAACACCTGATGCCCAATTCTTCAAAAGCAACGCCTTCAAGAAGAACAGTGCCAGGCCCAACCAATTAAGGCCAGACCTTGGGTTTTCACCCTGAAGATAGTCCTCGCACTCAAAACAATGTCTTCAACAAGATCACTGTCAGGCACAACCAATTAAGGCCAGACCTTGGATTTTCACCCTGAAAGGTAGGACTTTGGACTTCACGTATGTTGTCGCCCCCACTTACATGCCGCTGCTCCAAGTCATGAAACACCAAGCCAATTCCTCATCGCGAGAAAGATTCGAACCACCATTGCTAGCCTCAGATCTCGACTGACATGACCTTCTCCGCCAGCACCATGGAACGAGAACATGTCCCTTGATATTAAAAGCCAGCAAGGCTTCGAAGTGCTCCCTCTGAAACCAAACGGCCAGAGTAAAACATGGGTGCGCACGACTGAATCCCACCCGATCCAGCAATCTCCAGGCATGAATCGCCCAGTGGAGTTCGCCGGCGGAGCCTTCCGGAACTCGTCACTTCAGCCAAATCAACGAGAGCACGCATCCAGTAGATCATCATCTTCGCGCGGGAGAAACCCTAGGACTGCCGCCATTATTTCAGCAAAACCAGCTAGCCCCCACGCCGCCGGTCGCCATCCAGCGGAACGGCAACAGAGAAGAGGGCAGCACCGTGCCCGGTTGGGTCAATTGGTCCAAATCAGAGTCTTCGAGAGACCCAGAACGATCCAGATTGGAACCCAAACACCCCGACGTGACCGGAACGGCGTAATGTTTTCCTCAACGTGCATTTTTTCATTTTCGTGCCCAAACTTATACACCCTACATATAACGGAGGGAGCAATAGATAACCCGAGGTCATCCAAATTGGATGTGTCCTGCAGTGGTATCTCCACATACATATAACACCGTATGGCAAAGGATATAAATTCACAAGTTTTGAGCGACATGTTCGCCAGCGATAAAAATGCGCTACTCCTAGACAAAGTCTTCAAAACGGGATCATAGCATCTGCCTCGGTCTTGACGTGATCACAGGTCAGACTTGGGATTTTCATCCCGAAACCAAATTTTTTCGAGAACCCATAGTCAGATATGTGCGTCTTTGTATTAAGCGTAAAGAGGAGAAAAAACGGCGAAGAATGGCTACAACACCACACTCACCCAAGACACGGCCAATTGCTACAGCACACTGCTACAACATCGAGACGACAAAGCTCGCCTTGCCCAACCTCGAGCCAAGAATGGCGAAGAGGCGGGGCACAGAGCCTCAAGGCCGCGTCACGAAGACACCAACACAAGCAAAGCACGACTACGACTCCTAGTCTGCCCCGGACCAACGTACCTTACTCATGTGCCAAGAGGATCGGCGAGCAGAGGCAGGATCTGACCAAGCTTGGGGAGGTTATCGACTCAAAAGTATTGGGGACGACGTACATTGCGCCCCGTAGACCCACGCCTTGGGTAGCAGACATCAGCAACGGGCATCACCAAAACGCTCGCCGGTCTCACCGGCGAGGCCACCGTCTCCAAGTGCATCGTGGGGACTCCCCTCGCAGCCTGGGAAATGCCTTCATGAAGGGAACGACGACGAGGCGCCGCCACCGCCCGGTCCGGCAAACCAGACCTAGGGTTTCCCTCGGCACCGAGGAGGAGAGTCACGGTCAAGCCCAAGACCACGCCTCAAAGGAGTAAGCGGCGCCGGCGGGCCTTGCCGTGGTTAGCGTCCGAATACGCCGATTTAGGCTTTCGCCCGGACACGAGACCGTGTCCCAACAGAAATGGAGTTGGGGCATGATGCACGCCAGACCACCACCACCGAAGAGGCAAAACATCGGGGATGGAAAAGGGGAGCCATTCGCCTCCACCACCGCAGCAGCCTCAACTCCACGAATTGGACCAAGACGACCAGATCCAGGCGGAGGAGACCAGCCACCACCACCAGACGAGCAACCGCGCCACCACACTACTCCGGCCGCCACGAGTTACCACTTACAGACGAGAAGGGTCGTGAGAAGAAAGAAATGACGTCACACGAGAGCGACAGGGAGGCGATCGTGCGGGCTCTGCCCATCACCACCGACCACGCCATCGCCGGCGAGCTTGAGCGCGTTGGGTGTGGGGCTGGTACGGAGGCGAGTAGGGGAGCGCGTGGAGGTCAGTTCTCCGGGGAGTCTCGTGGGAGCGGGACCCTCTCGCGCGCTGATTGCCTCGCGACTCCGCGAGGCGGAGACGCGGATCTATGCCATCGGATCGCTGCCGACCCTTGGTGCGGCGACCAGACCCGTGGTGCTGCTAGATTCGACAATACTGCCCCCGTGAGGGTCACGGGGTTGAGGATTGCTACTGCGGACAGAGGCGGCATTGGGATCGAGGCCGAGGGTTCATGGCCTCCGATTCAGGCTTGGGGTAGCGGGCGGTTTCGGCTCCAACCTTCACGAGTGGGTGAGCTCTATCCTCGCACCGATTTCGAAGGGAGATTTGAGATTTGGAAGTTTGCCGCCTGTGATTTCGAGGATCGGGGCCCCGGTGATCATGAGCGACACAGGGGTGACGAGCTACTTAGGAGGTTGCAGAGGTGATGGTGCCCGTACAACTCTACCCAAGCCGCAACACCACTTCCCCATTCTGGAGTCTGTGGTAGACAAGGATGATGGAGTGGAAACTCCGTCGACGGCGGTCAGCGAGGGCGCGGAGGTCGGAGCAGAAGGATACTATCGTGTACCGCTGCCGCTCTCCCAATTCCAGAGCCGCGGCAAGAGCTCAGAGGGACTAGGAGGAGATGGCGGTGGAAGGATTGCAGCAGTTGAGAGAGGTGGCAATGGCACCGCCGTCTCTGCATATTGCGGTAGCAAATCCGGTTTCCCGGGAGCAGATGGAGGAGATAAAAAAGAGACTCGACTGCAGGTACCAATCCAGCATCGAGGCGTGTTACAAAATTCATCAGACGGAGGGAGCAGGGACTCTGTTGATGAAAATCAAGCGAGGTGTCAAAACGTGGGTTCAGCTGAAGCAAAAAAAAGTAAGGAAATAGACAGGAGAAGTTCGTCTTGTGATGTGGGAGCTGGTGTGTCTGCATCTGCTAGGTTTGGGGGCAGATTTTGGTGTTTGGCTGATGATGAAGATGAATCTCATGATGAAGTGCCAAAACAGAGTGACAGCCCCAAATCGATGCCTGTGCATTCCCCTCTGCCCAGGAGTCAGGTGATCGAGATTGAACAGGGCTGGAGTGCTCCGATATGCAGGAAGAAGAAAGTGATGCCAAGCAGAAGGTCGAAGCAGCATCGGCCTATGATTATTGATGGACAATTTAGGAAGCCAGTAAGAAGATGGATTGATTTGGGGTCTGCCGTTAGGGATCACAGACCACCACCATTACCTAATCTAGGTGATGTTGTGGGTGTTGCTCTTGAAAGGCAGAGGGCTAATCTCCATTTTGGGGCTGGTGTCAACTGGGCAGATAAGGGCAGTTTTGGGTTTTCAGGCAAGGGTACAAATTACTTTACTGCAACCAGAGGCGAGACGGCTTTCAAGAAACCCTCTGTTCGAGCATATCTGGGTGGCGGCGCATCGAGGAGTGGTGTTTGAGGAGTGGCCTAGGGTTGGGGTTGGAGACGGAACAGAGGAGAAGATGCATAGGGGAAACAACGGAGGAGGTCAACGTCCTGGCAATGGCTATGGCAATCGGCCGCCAGGGGTGGGCTTCAACAACAACAACAACAATAATAACAGGTACAATGGCAATCTCAACAACAATGGAGGCAACTGGAGGAATCCGAGTTGGAGAGTGGTGAATCCGCAGGCCAACAACAACAGATCAGTGAGTGATCCTGGGAAAGCGGTGTAGGAGCCCTCTGCTTCAGGTGGGAGTGGTGCGAGTGGGACTGCTCCTTCTGCTTCGGCGACTGCCACCTCCCCCCTTGCGCCTGTACCTAATACTACTGCTACGGCTGGAACTAGTGCTGCGAGTAAGGTACCTGTGAAGAAGATGTACTGTCAAAAGTGTGTACAAGTACTGCTCACAACACCCCTGGATGCCAGGAGAAGGTGCTATGTGATATTTGTACCAAAACATCTCATGCAACTGGTGCTTGTGTGTGGCCTCATCAGCCTAAGCCAGTAATTCAGTTGGTTGGTTTTGCTGCCAAAGGGCTGGGTTGTTTCTATGCTCAGAGCACCAAGAAGAGCACCAATGCTGCAGGAACTATGGCCATGATCCAGATCAAGAAGGGTGCACCTAGTGTGGCTGAGTTAGAAGCAGGATTGGAGAGATCTTTTTAGTCCAAGAATGAGTGGAGTGTGAAGCAAATTGGTGGAGATCGATTTCTTGCAAAGTTCCCCAGCAATGATGTCTTGGAAAGAGTTCTTGGCTTCGAGGAGTTTACTCTGAAAGGGACAGGGTTATCTGTGGCTGTGTCTAGATGGAATTCTGCATCTCTGGGCAAGGCCAAGCTTTTCTCTGTTTGGATTAAAGTTGGAGGTGTCCCAGATGAGCTGCTGCATTATAAAGGTGTTTGTGAAGCTGGTTCACCGCTTGGAGTGGTGCAGGAGGTTGACATCCCTGCTCTGGTAAAGTACAAGATTGCTAGGGTCAGGATAGGTGTCAGGGATCCTGAGTTAATTCCTCCATCGGCAGAAATTACTACAGACCCCTATGTATATGATGCTTACTATGAATTGGAAGAAGTCGTCGAGCAAGGTGGAATGCTGGACAGAGATGGTATGATTGTGGAGGGGAACAGTTCTAGTCACTTGATGGAAGTTGATGAGGCAAATTCGAGCAAGAAGCAGAGAGTTGAGATAGTTGGTGATGGAGGAGGAGAGGTGCTAACTTTCACTAGGGAGGCCCTCAACAAAATCATTCAAGAAGAGACTGACAGAAGGATTAATGATGAGATTCAGAAGATGGAAGAAAGAGTGCTGGCCACTATCCTTCACAACAATTTGAGGAAAGACAAGGACATGGACATCACGTCTGGCGAACCTAGTGACAAATACTTGGAGCACACAGATTTTGGTGAAGGGGTTGCCTCGCAAAAAAGTGTGAATTCTGAGCTAGGTTTGGATGAGTTTGATGGGATAGAAGATGATGAGATTAAAACAACTCAGGAATATGCTGTTGATGATGAAGAGTGCAGGCTTCAGGTGGAAAAAGAGATGAAGGAGAAGGCTCAAAAAGCTATTGATGAGGAGAATATCAGAAGCAGACTCAGGAAGCAGAGAGATGGGACTGTAATGGAGAAGGCAAAGGAGTTGGTGAATAAGAAGAACAACATGGAAAACAAAGGTATTTCCTTCCCCACTGTCCTTAACACTGAGGATAGTTATCTATGTGATTTGGCCGAGAAAATGCATGTTAATTTAGGGTGTGACATGCATAAAAGGATGCAGTCGATTGATATTATAAAGCAATTGGAGAATGCTAGATTTAGTATTTACAATGAAACTATTAAGAATGCAAGAGATATCGACAAGAGAGAAGAGAGCAATTGTCAAGCTCCGCTTGATATTGAGTCTCTCAAACCTCTTTTGTCGGACGATGATGAAGGTATTGGGGAATTAGATGATCTTGAAGCAACCACATCATACATGATGTCGTCGCCGAAAAGCAATTTGATTAAAAACCCCTAGAGCCTATCAGTGTTAAATCCAAAGTTAAAGTTAGAAGAAGGAAAAAATTGTAGCAATGAAAGGGGCTACGTGGAATGGTCGAGGAATGGGATCCTCGGATAGAAGGAAATATTCTAGAGAAATGATGCATGATCATGACTTGTATTTCATTGGAATCCAAGAAACGCAGTTAGAAGCTTTTAGAGAATCCTGGCTTGATCAAATTGGATCAAGATAGGATTTCTATTGGCATGTTTTACCTTCCAATGGGAGATCAGGTGGTATTTTGGTTGGTTTTAAATTGGATAAATTTATAGTGAGAGAAGTAGAAAATGGTGTTCACTTTGTGAGGGTGCTGGTCGAAAATAAACATGATGGTTTCAAATGGAATCTCATTATTGTTTACGGACCAGCACAATATGAAGGAAAAGAGAGCTTCCTACGGGAATTTGCTCATGTTTGTAGTCGAATTAAGCACCCGTCAGTGTTTGGGGGTGACTTCAATTTGATTAGGAACGCAAGTGAAAAGAATGTTGCTAACCTGTTAACTAAATGGAGTGCTATTTTCAATATTATTATTGAAAACAATAATCTCCATGACATTCAGATTAGCAACAGGAAATTTACTTGGAGCAATAACCATGTTATTCCTACTTTCGAGAAATTGGATCGGTTTTTAGTCACAGTTGATTGGATTAATCAATATCCCCTCACTATTGTCACTGCGTTGGCTCGAGATGTGTCTGACCACACCCCTCTAGTGTTGGATATTGTTGAGGGGGTTAGACATCAGTATCATTTTCGTTTTGAGCTTAGTTGGTTGACCAAAGATAGTATAGGGGAAGTCATCAGGAGAATTTGGGATGCTCCAGCTAGGTACAGGAGTTCCATTGATGAATGGAACTGGAGAATGGCCGAGACTAGGAGAATCTTAAAAGGGTGGAGTAGAAATATTGATGCAGAATATAGGAAAGAAAAAAGAGATTAATGGATATTTTAGATGATCTTGATAAAAGGAGTGAGATTTTTGGTATTTCAGCTGTTGATAGGGAGTATTACCTATCAACGAAGAAAATGCTGAATGTGTTGATTAGGGATGATAACATTAAATGGTTCCAGAGAGCTAAAAGTGCAGATTTGAAATTAGGTCAAACCTGCACGAGGTACTTTATGAATAAAGCGAGTGGAAGAAGGAAAAATAAAATTTCTCAACTGCTAGAGGGGGATGATGTGATTGAAGGCGATGATAACTTGTTAGAGCATGCCACTAACTTCTACAAGAAGTTATTTGGACATTCTGACAGGATGTCAATAAAGCTAGACCTGGATTTTCCTAGGAGATTGGGTCGAGAAGAAAATCTGGAATTAACAAAAGAGTTTTCTATGGAGGAAATTAAGGATATAGTTTTCTCAATGGCGCATAACATGAGTCCCGGTCCTGATGGTTTTCCAGGGGAATTCTATCAGTTTTTCTGGGAATTTGTTAAAAAACCTTTGAAAAGACTTTTTGATGATTTTGTTAGAGGGAATTTAGATGTGGGTAGGTTAAACTTTGGGACCATAACTCTTCTCCCTAAATGTGAGGATGCTGCGGTGATCCAAAAGTTTAGACCGATCTGTTTGATGAATGAAAGCTTGAAAATTATAACTAAGGGTTTGAATAATCGGTTGGCCGTGGTTGCAGATTATCTGATTGATAAAACGCAAACGGCCTTTATGAAAAACCGTTTCATTATGGAGGGAGTAGTGATGCTTCATGAAATTCTTCATGAAGTAAAAAAGAAAAAAATGTCTGGTGTTTTATTTAAAGTGGATTTCGAGAAGGTGTATGACAATGTCAATTGGGCCTTTCTTTATAATGTTATGCTCAAGAAAGGGTTTTCTGATGAGTGGAATGATCTTATTTTTAGCATAATAACAAGTGGTAAAGTTAATATTAAAATGAATGATCAGATGGGAGCTTTTTTCAATACTTATAGGGGTGTGAGACAAGGTGACCCCTTGTCCCCCATCCTTTTTAATTTCGCCGTTGAATCTTTAAATGTTATGGTTAAAAATGCTCAGCAAGCAGGTTTGATTACCGGGTTAGTCCCTCATTTGCAAGAAAATGGATATGCCACCCGCAGTATGCGGATGACACCATTTTCATGCTGCAAGAGGGATTTGAGAATGCTAGGAATCTCAAGTTTCTGCTTTGTCTTTTTGAACAGATGTCGGGCTTGAAAATTAATTTTTTTTAAAGCGAGGTTTATGGGCTAGGTGATGGTGTGGAACAAATACATGTATATGAGCAGATTTTTACCTGCACCTCGGGTACACTTCCTCTTCAATATTTGGGTTTGCCCATAGACAAAAAGAAGTTGCTAAATATACATTGGAAGCCGGCTGAAGGGAAAATGGAAAAGAAATTGGGCTGTTGGCAAGAGAAATTGATGGACATTGGTTCTAGGGTCACTTTGGTGAACTCCTGTATATCGAATGTCCCCTTCTATATGCTATCTTTTTATGTGGCCCCTGTGGGTGTGAGGAAGAGATTTGATTGTTTTAGAAGCAGATTGTTATGGCAGGAGGAGCAAGGGATACGTAAATATCATTTGATGAATTGGGAGACAGTTTGCTCTCCTAAGGATTTAGGAGGGTTGGGTGTTTTAAATCTTGAGCTAATGAATGTTAGCTTATTGTGTAAATGGCTATGGAAATTATAGAATGAAGAGGGTGAATGGCAGAAATTACTGAGAAAAAAATATTTGCAGAAAGAAACGATTGAACAAATGGAGGTGAAAAAAGGACAGTCCCAATTTTGGTCTGGTTTGATGAGGGTGAAACATGTTTTCTATAAATATTGTGGAAGACATTTAAACTCCGGGAACAAAACACAATTTTGGGAAGATGTGTGGAATGGTGATAAAGCTTTGAAGGATTCATTCCCTAGATTATATGACCTATCTTTTAACAAACATGTTAAAGTGGACAGGGTAGTTACTTCTAGTGGAGCATGTCTGGTTTTTAGAAGATGCTTATGGGGTGATTTGGCGGTCGAATGGGCCAAATTGTTAGAGATCATTCATGGGGTTGTCTTATCGCCGGGTGACGATAAAGTGTTCTGGAAGCTAGGGCAGAAAGGATTTGCTGTTAAATCCTTGTATAATGCCCTGCAAACTAGAACCCCTCGTAGGAATTTTAAGCTTCTGTGGAAGATGAAAATTCCTACTAGAATCAAAAATTTCTTGTGGTTGGTCATGTGGAAGAGGACCTTAACGAAAGATAATTTTAAAAGACGAGGCTGGGAGGGGGGAGGGCAGTGTATGTTTTGTGCTTCTGATGAGAGCATAAATCATTTGTTCTTCTCGTGTCCGGTAGCTAGGTTTGTGTGGGGGGTGTTTCAGTGTACTGCTGATACAAAAAAGCCTCCTGAATCTGTTGATGATTTAGGAAGTTGGATTGAGGGCTTTGAGGGTTATGAGAGAGTGGCTGTGAAAGTTTTTCTGGCTGCGATGTTTTGGGTTCTTTGGAAAACGAGGAACCGTGCTTGTTTTGATCATATTATGCCTGATGACCCCTGTGGTATTATATGTCATATATGTCAAATGGCTAACGACTGGAGTGAATTGCAGAAACCAAAGGTGGGAAGAGCTCTTCGTCGAGGAACTAGTCTCATGAAGATGGTGATGCAGGATGTCTTCAACAAGACAAAGGGGTGGGCTCCACTATGTCAAAGAATAGACAGTGGTTGAGTTTTATCAGGAACGATTACACCTGGGTGCTGCTGTTCAGCCTTGGTGGCAATGCTTGTAGTTTCAACTTTATAGCGTGCTGTTACTTATGTTTCCTGCCTCATGTGTTGTGGACCGTTGGGGTCTTTCTTTCTTAGCATTTGCTGTTAGAGCATCTCCAGGAGATCATCCAAACGGACATCTATACGATATATAGAGGACGAAGCCTAAAAAACCGTCTCCAGCAGCACATGTACATGGACATGGGTCGATAGATGTCCTGCCAGCTCTCGGGTGCGTCCTCCACATCTGGGTGACCAAGTCGGGATCATCTCTCCCTCGCCCGCGCGCCTCCCGCGCGAATCCGCTCGCCTCCCGCGCGAATCGGAAGTTGTAGGCGACGAGGAGGAGGAGGCCGGTGCCTCTCAGCGACTCGCCGGACGAAGGTACGCGATGCACTTCTTTTTTTACATCGATTTAGCGCGGTAGGGCACCGGCGGCGGCGCCAGATGGGAACGGCGGCGGCGCTGGATGTAGGGCACGGCGGCGGCGCTAGAGGTAGGGCACGGGGCGGCCGAGATTGGGGCGGCGGAGGAGGCTGAGATGCGGAGGGCGGCGGCGCTGCGAGGTAGGGGACAGCGGCGGCGGCGCCGTCCTGGAAACGGGGCGGCGGAGTAGGCCGAGATTGGCGGCGGAGGAGGCAATAGGTAGGAGGGAGATGGGGGCGGGGCCATGGTGGTGAGGACGACGACCATGGAAGGATTGGCAGGCGAGTTGGGCTGCAGCGGTGGTGCTGTTTCTGCTCGTGCTGGATGCCAGGCAAGGGCTGGGCTGGGCATGCTCGTGTGTACTGCTTGTTCCTGCTGCTGTTTAATTCCTATACTGCTTTGCTACTGAATCTTGCTACTGAATGTTGGTCAATTCCTGAACTAAATTGTGGTGTTGGTTATTTTTAGATGGATAATTTAGGGATGAACAACTCACCGATGCAGAGTGGTGCATCCATCGATTTCTGCTTTGCTACTGCATCGATTTCTGCTTTGCTACTGCTTTGCTACTGCAGTGAATAGATTTCTGCTGTGAATTGATTTTGTGTAGACACTAAATTATGATGTTGTTTATTTTAGATGGACAATTCAGAGATGAACAACTCACCGGTACCTACTTGTGGATCTTTTCTGGACCTGATGAATGTTGGTTCCGGTGACATGAATTGGGGTGACACACAAAATTTTAGCCCAATTGGGGAACAAGTGACAACGCCAACTGAAAATATTGCTGCTTCTGCAAAACCAAAACCGAGCAGAAAAGGTATCCCTAAGGGGAAAAATTGGTCAAGTCTTGAGGACAAGGTGTTGATAGAAGCATGGGCAAACACTGGTTTGGATGCGGTGGTCGGAACTGATCAACATTCAGATTCTTATTGGGCTAGGATTACAGATTACTACAACCTACACAAGGATCCATCATGGCAGAAACGTAATGTTGCATCGGTCAATGGCCGTTACACCACTATTTCAAGCGCTACAAGCAAGTTTTGTGGATGCCTTCAGCAGATTTTGAATAGAAACCAAAGTGGAAGGACTTTAGACGAGAAGGTATGCATGTGTTAACTATCTTCCAATTTGTGTCTAATATTGTATATGTATTTTGTACATGTTTTAACAATACATTTCTTGCTGTAGCGTGACGAGGCACACATTTTGTATCTTCAAGAGGATCCAAAAAATAAGCCTTTTACATTCATGCACTGCTATATGGAGTTTTCGAAGTATCCAAAATGGGAGACAAGAGAACATGAAGTTTCTCAGAAAAAACAAAAGAAGAAATCTGATGCAAGTCCAGGTGTGTCCGCTGCTATACTTATTGACGATGACTTGAGTGTATCTTCCAAAATGATTGAACGAGAGGAGGCTTCCGGTACCAAGCTTGAGAAAGAACGTCGGAAAGCTAAAACTCCCATGTCCGCGGGTAGTTCTTGCAAGTTATCATTAGAACCGTTGTGGGCACAAAAGCAAGAGAAGGATGAGATGAAAGAGGCTTCCAAATCTGCTCGCTATACAGAAGTAATTGAATTGCAAAAGCAGGAGATTGCATTGAAACGGTTGGATGATGCACACAAGCAGTTTGAATTTGACGAGAGGGTTATGCGCGTGGACACTAGTGGTATGAATGCTTTTCAAAAGCAATTCTACGAAGACCAGCAGAAGGAGATCATTGCTCGCCGCCAAATAGGTACTTGATCTGTTAGCTCCATGATGTATGACTTATTGTTATTTGTTAGCTACTTGATGTATGAACTATGCTATTTGTTAGCTACTTGATGTATGAACTATGTTATTTGTTAGCTACTTGATGTATGAACTATGTTATTTGTTAGCTACTTGATGTATGAACTATGTGATTTGTGTGCTACTTGATGTATGAACTATGTGATTTGTGTGCTACTTGATGTATGAACTATGAAAAAGGGAAATGTTTTATTGATAACACTGCATTACATTGATGAAAGAAAATGGATTACATCACTCCTTGCATAAAAGGTAAACTACATGAAAAGAAAATGGATTACATCACTCGTTTCCAAACTTTTGCCAGATGTTCTCAACCAGATCTCTTTGAAGTTGAGAATGATCAACTTTATTTTTAGTACGGTGATTCATGTGGAGAAAATCACTCAGCTCTTCTGCATAGGTACGAGATACTGTGACCCTTTCTCCCATTCCATCATAAGTGTAGCTTTGCCGACCATTGTCTCGTTCCTCCTCAACTATCATATTGTGCATTATGACACAAGCTTTCATGACATCACGAATTTCTTTACGCTTCCAGCCTTTAGCAGGTCCTCGAACAATGGCAAAACGAGCTTGCAGAACTCCAAAGGCTCGTTCAACATCCTTTCTAGCTGACTCTTGCATTTGGGAAAATTTCTTCGTCTTCTTGGTGTCTGGAGCTGGTATGGTTTTCACAAATGTTGCCCACTGTGGATATATGCCATCTTCGGCTAGCTTTGCAAACACAGGAGAACGATGAAGAACATTTAGATCATTGTTAGACCCCGGTAAGCCAAAGTAAGAATGCCAAATCCATAGATCTTGTGAAGCAACTGCTTCCAAGATCATTGTGGGCTCTTTGACATGGCCTTTAAACATGCCGTGCCATTTCTTTGGGCAATTCTTCCAAGCCCAATGCATGCAATCTATACTCCCTAACATACCAGGGAATCCTCTTTCCTCCCCTATTGCTAGCAATCTTGCAGTATCTTGTGCATTTGGAGATCTTAGGTACTCATCCCCAAATACTTCGCAAACTTTGATCACAAATTTCTTGCACGACTCTAAATTTGTGGATTCTGCGGAGCGGATGTACTCATCAGCTAAATCAGCAGCTATTCCATAAGATAACATCCGCATTGCCGCGGTCATCTTTTGCAGAGGATGCAACCCAAGAACTCCAGCAGAATTTCTTGTTTGCGTAAAATAACCCTCATAGTCATGCTCAAGTATACCATTCACTATGCGGTTAAACAAATTACGGGACATCCTAAATCTGTGCAAAAAATAAATAAATGAGACGCAGTATTGAAAAATATAGAAACACAGAGTAGTGTTCTAATGACGAACCTTCGCCGAAATAAGTGCTCAGGGTAGCGAGGATTTTGTTTGAAGTAGTCGTCCCAGAGAAGAGCAAATCCAGCATCTCTTCCTCTATCAATTATCTGACGTCCAGGCTTCGAACCGCCACGGCGTCGGGCATTTCCCTCCTCTTCCTCGTCACGGTCGGCGAATGCTGCCATAATGATTTCATCGTCGCCTGATGAAGACGAGGATGAATTCATCATCATATTCCATGAGGTGCTCATTGTATTGTGAGAGAGTGGATAGGGAGCAGAGAAGCCATAACCAGGAATGTTGTGAGAGAGGTGGGAGATGGTGGTATATATAGATCTGGAAATATAGCTGTTGGGAATATAGCCGTTGAAAATATAGCTGTTGGAAATATAGCTGTTGGGAATCTGGCTGTTCAAAATATATCTGTTCAAAAAATAGAGCTGTTTGGCAAAAAGCTGTTGAATGGTAGTTATCAGAAAACTATTATAATATAGGAGAGAGAATATAGATGTCCTGAATATAGATGAGCTGCTGGAAAACTGAGAACATCTAAAAATGAATCTTTTTCGATGATCCTCTATATGGAGATATAGATGACCACATTTGGATGAGCTCCTGGAGATGCTCTTAAGCTGGCGAGATCCCCTAGAACTGGAACGTTGTAATGAACCTTGTAGCCCTGATGCTTTGTTAATGAAGTTGGGGGGAGGCCCCTTGTATCAAAAAAAAAACTCCGGCCGCCACCGAAGGCCACCAACCGCTGGAGCAGACACCCCGCAGCGGTCAGATCCCGAGCCGGACCGGCTCGATCTGGGAGAGCGGCGACCAGACCAGCCCGCAACCGGAGCAGCGCGAGCTCCGCGGCGAACCGCCGGACAGCCGCGACAAGCCGCGCCTCGCCAAACGGCAGCCAAGGAAGTCTGCGCGAGCTCCGTCTAGAAACCGTGTCCACCGCGAGCTCCCCATGCCTCCTTTGTGGAGGAAGGGGGGCGCCGCCACCGCGGCGTGGCCGGCGGCAGTGGCGGCGACGAGGCGGCGAGAGGGGAGGTGGCCAGCGGCACCGGAGCGAGCGAGGAAAAAGTTCAGATATGTTTAGGACCGGGACTAGGTTTCAATGGATGAACAATGACTTGAACTGAATGCACTGTGAGATGCTCCCCAGTAAAAAGTTTCAAGCCAACATGTTCAACAAGGTCACGACACACCCACGATAACATTGCCGAATCAGCCGGAGAGGCCAGATCATGTGTTTTCGCTTTAAGTGTGTGTTATTGTTGAATCTGTCACTACTACCGTTTTACGGCGTCTCGCAAGCCGAATCACGACGCTGAGCAAGTCCGAGGCCCGCCGCGCCACAGGCGAAAATGACGGAAGCATGTTAAGGACCTCGTCGCCCAACTCCGATCACCACCACACCTCCTTCGATCCCCGCTGCCGGGAGCGGGAGGAAGGTTGGACATCGGGTTACAGATAGATCCGGAATCACCGCCCCGCCCTCCTCCTCTAGACAGGGCACCACCGCGCCCCCGTAGCAGCCGCCACCGACGGGAGCCGCGAGGAGGGCGCCAAAGGAAGGCCTTGGCGGGGCAGCGGAAGGCTCCATCGGGTCGCACTAGGCAGTAACCGTACGTATGTCACATGTTCAATGAATCATGCTTTCGATTGCTCCCCACTTGGCATTGCCAGAGACGCGCCTGAACTTGCACGGCAGCAGGCTTGGCAAATGGCAATGGATGAGCTGCCGGCTGATACCAATTCAACATCTGGGTGGTCCAGTTTTTGGTTTGGATTCAGCAGGTTTCAGATCAGCCAAACATCCTGACTCTGCATTCAGTTTCTGATCCAGGTTTTTACCATGTTCACCTGCATTTAATCATGTCACTGCAATGGCCAAACTAGAAGATTGGAAGAACCTTAACTCAGTTGGTACTGCTTCAGAAAAACAACAACTTGGTGACCTTTGTGTGAAAAATAAACCTCGGGTGACCTGCAGAAGTGCAGAGTTCGGTACTTGCATAATTCAGTTTCTACTTGTTGTTCCTTCGCATTGTTACCTGTATTTTTCTGGTCCTTTTTATCTGCACAACACATGGAACTAGGCAATAATCATGGTTGGTGGTGCGTCTCCAATCAATGGATTGCTACCACTTAGATCTGTCTCTGTCAGTGGTCAAGAGGTAAACTTGCTGGAGTTGCATGCTTTCACAGATCACAGAAGTAGAATTTAGTGCGATAGAGATGAAACTATACTGCATTTTCTTGTGCCAATGACCTTACTGGAGTTGCGTGGATATGTACTGTGAACTCCTTTCCTCGCATGCATCTGCAGAGAAGATCAGGCCACTACAATGTTTCTGCTAGAAAATGGAAACTTCCCCTGGCTTCTGCATCGAATATGCATACGACCTCAACTTATTACTAAGAGCTAATTAACCTATGTGAATAAAAAATATAATACTATTGGTATGATCCCCTATTTACATTTCTCTATGTGCATCATGTCCTACTGGGAAGTAATTAGCCTCTACCATGTGACTGGGAATCTACAGCAAAAGACAGAACCAGCATTGAAAATCCTTCTTCTTGCCACAATCAGTCTATTTTTTTAATTAGTAGCAAATCCTTTGGGATGATCTCTGGTATCTTTGATAGTTTGATCTAACAAAAGTACCTCTGCAGTTTTGACAACACAAAAGGTATCTGAATTTCGTGTGATGTTGACTACTCAAAAGTATGGTTGACCTTGTCACCAGCTACTCTCTTCTACTGATTATATTGACAATCGAACTTCTACTCACATGAGCGTCTGCTAATCAAGAAATGCACTTCAAAATTGGATGTAACAAAAAATGCTCCAAAGACAAAAGATGCACATTCATACATGTCATATTGATGTTAACACTCACACAGAAGAAACAAGTACTAAGGAAAAATATACATGTATTCTACTAAATATTGTTCAGAAATAGATTGTTAGTAAATTACCCATCCTCCAATTAATTTACAAAAAAAGAACAAGCATGAGATTAGTAGGTTCTCGTATGGTAATTACTAAATACTCATGCTAGATTTTCTTGTCAGATTTGCAGTAACAGTGGTATGCTTGCCTTCTAGGAGGACAGACATCAACACCAGATCGAAAAGACTATGATCACTGTACAGCCACAGATCTGAAGAACCCATTTAACAAGAGGTCCATCTAGCTGGTATGTATACATTTCTGAATTTTGAATGATTGAGAATGATGGATAAGACCAGTACGGCTAACACATGGTGTTGCTTCCCACCGGTTGTGACCAGGCAGATCTGATACAGTTTGTAACCTGTGTCCGCTCTATGGGCCACATAAGTTTTACTTGCCAGAAAAATTGGACAGGCAAAGAGATTATCTTTAATCAACCTTACCTTTGAGAAATCCTTCTATTGCTTTCACTTCACGCAAAGCTATGCTCCCCTACCAGTCAACTACTTCTGCTGATCAGATCCTGACCTGCAATAAGATGGTGGTTTCTTATTACTGAACAACAGTCATGCTTACATGCTGGAATTATACGCTTACCTTCAAAATTCGAGGTTCTGACGAAGTTTCACATTCCAAGAAGGGCTCTAGGAAAATCTGCAGTGAACTTAGCCAAGGCATGCAAACATCTGAGGACAGCATACCATCAAACAGTTGAGTACCAGCATCGTCTGCATTGCGGAGCAAGGAGTGGGTTTGCATTAACTGACCACACATAAATTTTGCCATAGAATAATAACAATTAAATATAACTGGCAATATCCAAGTGGATAGCAACAGCTTACCAGATGTTAAGTACCTTTCTTCTTTGCCTTAAGGCTTGCGTTACACTGCAGTACTACATCTGATTAAACGCCTGCTCACTTCAAGATATCACACACCAGGTACAGAACACTGGAAAGTGGAAACCTTCAAAACAAATCTTGATTTCAAGAGTCAAGATTATGATGCCACGCAGGATGGAGAGCATTTGAAACTTGGGTGCCCACATTGGAGAAGAAAGCTGGATAGCTCCAAGACAACTAAACTCTTAACTCCCGACGACTCTCTTTATTGTAACACGAAACTAGAGACAATGAAGCTTGACATATTTACAGCACAAATACCTAAGATATCATAGCACAACCAGAAATTCAGAGACCTACGCTCAACACCCTAAATGCTGAGAACCCCATACCAATGACCAATCCTAAGATTACAAGATTTAAACATCCAAATTTCACAAAAGAAACAAAAAGAAAAAGGGCGAAAACAATTCAGCTTGACAGTTCATTCAGATGCTGATGAGATTGGAAGGCCGCGAAGACTGCGAGCTCGGCTGGTGATGCTGCTCGTTGGCTTCATTGGCCGCTGCCTCCACAGTTTCAGCTGGTCCTACAGGACCAGACTCATCACCTTCGCCACTGCTAGGAAGTTCCTCTCTTTGCTTTGAAGTCAGCTTGGGAAGCTCACTGAGGATTTGCACCACCTCCCGCATTGTTGGTCGTTGCACGCTCTGCTCCTCAACACAGAGCAACGCAACATAGAAGACGTGCATTACCTCATGCACTGGCACAGTTGAGAGCCTGGGGTCCATGATCTTGATGACGTGCTCCTTGTTCGAGTCAGTCATCATCTTGATCCAGTGAACAATGTCGACACCATCACCAAACTCCCCTACTGGCTTCTTTCCAGTGATCAGCTCAAGAAGCACTACACCGAAGCTATAAACATCGCTCTTTTCATCAATCTTGAGAGTATAAGCATACTCTGCAAATCCACAGTGACAATTCAATGTAAGATTGGTGTATTTAAAGAAGGAACTACAGCTCTGCTTGTATGGAAAACGACTATTAATGAAGTAAATTAAACAAGAGAAAAACTGTTGCATTACGGCAATAGTGACAGAGAATTGTACAAAATCTTAACAAGTAACAATATGCAGCGGAATGCAATGTATAAGTATCTCTGGAAGCAAAACAAGGACTAGAAAATCTAGTACCACATTCAGAGTATAAGAACAGTGCTAAAGCATCAGAACAGACAGCAGTAATAAACTGAACATGGAATAATTGCAGACAGTACTATGTAAAGCTTATAGGCACAAACTGTAATGAGGATTGATCTTTCACCTGGAGCAATATAGCCATAAGAACCGGCAATGGCTGACATACACTCTGATGTGCCAGAGTCTTGCAAAAACTTGGCAAGCCCGAAATCAGCAACATGTGCTTCAAAATCGGAGTCAAGGAGAATGTTGTTTGATTTGACATCACGGTGCAGGATGGGCGGTGAACAATCATGGTGTAGATAGCATAGCCCCTTGGCAGCCTCAACAGCTATCTTGTATCGAGTATCCCAGTGCAGGTGGCCTCCCTTCTTTCCATGGAGTAGCTCCCCCAGGCTGCCATTAGGCATATACTCATACACCAGGAGATTCGTCTCGTTGTTCGAGCAGAAGCCAAGCAGCCGCACAATGTAACGGTGCCGGATCCTCCCAAGTGTCTGTATCTCCGCGGAGAAGCCGTGGTCATGTGACGAGCCACGGCTCATCACAGAAAGTCTCTTCACTGCAACATGATCACCATCTGGCATTGTCCCCTTGTACACAGTCCCGGCTCCACCCTTGCCGATGATGTTCTCTTCCTTCAGACTATCGATCACATCGTCACAGGTGAATTCGAGGCGCTGGAAAGCGGTGAGCCTCCAAGCGCGCGCATCGCTGGCTTTCTTCAGTGACCGAGCCTTCAAGATTGCCATGGCAGCAAATGCGATGGAGAAGGCAAGTAAGACAAGGACGATGATCAGCTTGAGGCTACTAGAACCCACCATGGGTGTGTGTGTCCTGGTCTGTTTCGGCACCACCAAGGTGGCATGGCGCAAGGTACGGCCCGCATAAGCCTGGATTGCCAGCGAAGGACGTGCCATTGAAGTAGCTGAACTGCCCGGTGGCTGGCACAAGCCCAGACAGGTTGTTGTATGAGAAGTCCACGGCCGTGAGGCTCTGCATTGCAGCAATGGTTGCTGGTATCTCTCCATAAAGCTGGTTCCGGGACAGGTTCAGATAATTCAGTATCCCCATGCCGGAGATAGATGGTGGTATATCTCCAGACAGGTTGTTTCGGCTGACATCAAGATAAGTGAGCAATCGGCATTTCCCAATCTCCGGCGGCACGCCGCCATCGAAAGAATTGCCGCTAAGGTCAGCCTTGGACAGCTGCTGCAGCCGCCCAATCTCTGGCGGTATTGCGCCGGTGAACGCATTCTGATCAAGAAGCAGCTTCTGCAGTCCAGAGAAGCTCCCAATGGACGCCGGCAATGGGCCGTGAGCTGGTTATTAGAGAGGCTAATCCCCCCAAGATTCGGTGCGCCGGTGCCCACAACGTCCGGGAAGCTGCCGGACAGGAGGTTGTCCTGGAGCTCCACTTGAGACAGATTCGGAAGCTCGAAGAGACCTCCGGGAATCGAACCATTCAAGAAGTTCTCGCCGAGGCGGAAGCGTCTGAGCGACCGGCATTTTCCGAGAGAGTCCGGGATTGCGCCGAAGAGGGAGTTGCCGAGCGCGATGAGCGTCTGCAGCTTGCCCCGGCGCACAGCTCCGGCGGGAGGGTCCCCGTGAGCCTGTTCGACGAGAGGTCGAGCAGCTGGAAGCGGCCGTTGCGGCCAAGGCGGCGCGGGATACCGCCGGTGAAGTTGTTCTCCCATAGCTGCAGCACCTCGAGGCTGGGCAGGTCGCCGACGAACTCGGGGATGTCACCCCTGAGCCTGTTTCGGAAGAGGTTGAACAGGGTGAGATTATTGAGGGCCACGAAGCTCGCTGGAATCTCGCCGGAGAGCGCGTTGTTCGACAAGTCTAGCGAGCTGAGGCTCCCGAGCTCACCCAGCTCCGGCGGAATGATACCGGAGAGCCCGTTCACCTGCAGGAACAGCGTGTCCAGCTTCGCGAGATTCCCGAGCTCCGGTGGGATCTCGCCGGAGAGACCGCAGTTCGCCGCGTCGAGCCGGACAAGCTCAGTCATGTTTCCGAGCTCGGCCGGTATCCCGCCGGAGTAGTTGTTGTAGTAGCCAATGTAGAGCTCCCTGAGGCTCGTCAGGTTGCCCAATTGCGGAGGTATCTTCCCGGAGAGCTCGTTGCCGGAGACGGCGAGATACTGCAGACTCCCCAGCGGCCATACTCTGCTGGAATATCCCCGGAGAAGAAGTTGCCGCCGAGGTGGAGGTGCCGGAGCTGCGCCATCCCGCGACCTCGAGCGGGAGCGGACCGGTGAAATTATTGTTGTACAAATCAAGAACCTGGAGCGCAAGGAGCCGGGCGAGCGGGGGCGGGAAGGAGCCATTGAGGCCGTTGCTGGAGAGGTTGAGGTGGGCGAGGAGGCGGAGCCGGGAGAGAGACGGCGGGATGGGCCCCGAGAGCGAGTTGGCGGCGAGGTCGAGGCGCGCGAGGTAGGGGAGGCCGGAGAGGGCGCGCGGGACGGCGCCGGAGAGGTTGCGCCCGGAGAGGTCGACAGCGACGACCGCGCCGGAGCGCGCGTCGCAGGACACGCCGGACCACTCGCACGGGCCGGCGGCGGCGTTCGTCGACCAGGACGCAAGCGAGCCGGTCGGATCCTCGAGCGCGGCCTTGGCCGCAAGCAGCGCGTCCGCGTCACCGCCGGCCGCCACCCCGGCGGCGAGTGCGGCGAGGAGAACGAGGAGGGGGAAGTGGTGGAGGCGCATTGGGGTGGAGACAAGAGTCAAGAGGAGGAGAGTGTGACTGTCAGAGCTAGCTCGTGCTTGTATACTTGGATGAACGAACACTGTCACCTAGTGGCTATTGCTAAGAAAACACGTGATTCGTTCTTGGATTTTACTTTACTTATTGTTTCTGAGATAATTATTCAGTTTTGTTGTTTTTACGGTGGTTTGGATGGATAGTGCGTTGCTGTTGCACGGGTTTGCATTCATCCATGTTTAGGTTTGTGCATCTTTACATTCATGAATGTCGGGAAATCTGTAAAAAATTCAAGCTTTTGTGTGAAATTGGATCGGGGAGCCGATACCAGAAAAACGTCGATGATCCGCAAACATATCACTGACAACAAGTGGAGAGGTGTCGATATAATCCTAGGTCACTATCTTCAAACTTTATATCTTCTAAAACAACATCTCAAATATTGAGATCATCTCAGATTCAAATAATACATTTCAAAGAATTACAATTCATATATCTATGGTTCTCTTGAAATTCAAACAAATACAAATTCATAATATTTCAAACACTTATCTCTTTCTTATTCAAATACCTCATCTTTACAACCCAAATCTCACACCACATATACCCACACCCATGTTCTTTTCTAAGAACAGCCACAACCACATTTGCAGCTAGAAAAATACACCCTAGGAACTTTGAAGCAGCAAGGAGGAGCAGGCTAGCCACAAGATGCAGGTTCTTCATCACCAGAATACCAAGCTGCTCGACAACATCAGGTTATAGCTAATTTGGGTGAGAGGAGAGGCAAAGCATGCGCTGTAAATCATAGAATTATGATTTGCATGTTTTTCATGCAAGGAGAGGATAGAAGTATGAGAGAGTGTAGCATCTGTGCTTCACAGAGCTATGCTATAAAAGAGAGAAGGAGAAGTGCACTATATGTTCTAAGCAATTTATACACATAGAAGCGAACCTGGGAACTGGATTAACTTTGATCCCAGCACATGTGATCACAAGGAAGCACATGAAAGAATAAAAGGCTTAAATAAAACATGCTAAGAAAGCATAGCCACCGTGCAATTCTCAAAGAAGCACCACGGTTAGCCACACAAGCAAATCATGCTACTAAAATTATTACATCACTGCTAGAACAAGCTAAGCATGTTCTTAGCTCAAGAACAACAAAGAACCCTAAAAAGCAACACCCAAAAGATTGTTACAGCACCCGGGATCAACACCAGACCTCGGAAATTATTCCAGACAGCCGAGAAGGGGATAAAAAGATCTAGATTAGCTAGATCTACACCATTCACCACATTATCCAGTAGCAGTCCACGACAGACATTACACATAAACGAAAAGGAGCATCTGTAGTTTATTAGCTCATGGAAGTAACCTAAGCAAGAACAAATCATGATTTCAATCCATATGTGAGCTCAGTCTAGCTATTGAGTAGCTAGCGGAAGGGAATCCGAGAGGAGAGGGATATAACAGGTACCAGGCGTCCATGGTCGTAGTTTCGAGGCGACGGGGCAGTGCCCGTGCAACCTCTAGAGGGGGCCAGTCGAGGGAGACCGTCATCACAACACCACCGCCATGGCGGCACAAAGAGCGGAGCTCTGCACCTGACATGGAGAAGCATAGCGAGCACCAGAGAGCACGACGGAGCGCACCAGTACGGCGGAGCCGCGTCGTCACCACAAACCCTAACCCTAGGGGAGTTGCGCGAGGCCGCGTCGGGCGAAGAAAAGCAAATCGAGTTGGACAGGAAGGTGGAGCAGAAGGATGGGAAGTGAATCCGACCAACCGCGACAGCGGAAGTGGCCGGCGACGGCGAGGGTGACTCGGGCGTCGCACGAGCGCGTGAGAGAGAGGGAATCGAGCGACAGAGAGAGAGGGGGCAGAGTGGCTCGGTCGGATCTACTAGCCTGAGCCAGTCTCTTTTGACCTGGTTCAACCAATTTGGACTAGGGGCAAAATTGCCTTTTCACTAATTATTGAATTAGATAAAAAATTGAAATTTAATATTCAAATAAATTCATTAAAATCAAATAAAAATATGTACACATATCAGAAAAATAAGGAACCCAAACAAAATATTATTTGGAATTTTTGAAAATTATTTCTTATAGTGAAAATTCAAAGTGGAATCACTTTGAAACATTCAAAGTTTCTTAAGTGGAAATCACTTTGAAATATTTTAGAAATTATTTTCCAAAGAAAGTAATATGGGAAAATGAATACTAAGTTCAAAATATTACGTGAACAATATTACCATTTTCAAAAAAAAACCTTTATCATTTCACTTATGATAAATAAGTACTAAAAATTAAAGAAAAAATTTATTCAAAATAAAGAAAATTTGGGGAATTTAGTAAAGCTAAAAATCATCTAATCTTATGCATAATAGCATAAAATTTGGATCTTTAAACAATGTCTTATATGAACAATGATGTTATATTTCAGAACACGAGGGTCACGAATTGCTGAAAGGTTTAGACTGCACTACTTGTCGGTCTCAAGGCAAGTTCAAACTTGCATGTCCTTTGTTGAAGTATTTTTTATCAAATTACTTGCAAATTACTGTGCTTTATCGTCTGCATTGAAATAAATTGTTATTTTTGAATGATGTGAATTGTTATCTATTATTGTTGGCGGACGATGGAACCATGGTATGGTATGGTATGGTATGGTATGAATCTCTTGTTGGAGGCTCCATCGTACGGGAAAGTGTATATATAGGATTAATTACCCATGTCCTAGTGGTCCTTGTGCCGTATCGATCGCATCGACCAACAGATCGACTATGGATGGGCATGCCAGAAGTATTCTCCCTCGTTCACATATCCTCGGCAGGCTATTATACTTGGTTGGGTTCGTTGCGGGGGCCAACAGCGTGGAAGAGCATAGTCTTCCCACCTGACGGGGTGAATTGGAATAGAAGCTCGGGAGTGGTGATGGGCTGTTGGTCTTTGTACTGGCCGGTCATAGGCGGATATGTGTTGTGCGGGGAGGAACTCCACATGGCTTGATGCCCTGAGTCCTGGCTATAACACACATGGTGTGCCGAGAGAGCATAACGGGTCAGCGTGCTGTTGGGTAAAGTGATGCAACTCTGCAGAGTACACAAAAGAAATTTTGGATTTCACATTGTTATTCTAGGAGGGAACTACATAACGTTGCGAGAAAGGAACCCTAAGTGATTGCAGAAGACCTGTGGAGGCTGCAGACATATAGGTTTCGAAAACTAAAATTGGACCTTTTTAAACAAATGTTTTCCAAAACTTGCATACACGTCAACGACCTTTGGTCCTGACGGTAGTTAGTGCATTCCACTTATCTAAGCGTTATGCTGAACTTGCTGAGTAACGTTGTTACTCATCCGTTCCCATTTTACCCCCTGCTTAGACTTGGAGGAGGCGGCCGAGGACGTCAATGGAGCATACCATGCAGACAATGTGTACTTCGAGAAGCCATATCTATCTGATGGAGTTGAAAGCGTCGACTACATAGTTCCTTACGAAGCAGACAAGGTGGAGCAAGAGGTCGACACTTAGACCTCAGCTTTAGGAACCGGGTAGAGCAATACTAGACTAGTACTACTTAGCTTGTTGAGCCTCGATGGTTCCTAGTTTGTTGCTTTCGATCCTTAGTAGGTTGACACCTGTCAACATCCGCATACTAGATACACCTCCCATGTCGGGGGAAGACGTTGAAATTTTTATGCACTTCTAACTTGTAATATTTAGCAATGTGTAATAAAGTTGGACCCGCAATATTTCTATTTTACTACTCTAAAGGATGTAATATTTATGGATTAGTCCTTCCATGTGTATTATGTCAACAACTTGTACATTATAATATGCATGGTGTACTGGGTCACCGCACCTGTCATGTCCTCCCATCTCAGGCAATCGGGGCATATCTCGGCACCAGCGCCGGGACCTTTGAAGAACTCTTGCTGACACCCACCATAGTGGCCTAAGGTAGCTTAGGTCCCATAGTACTGTCATATTGCTCTGTCTATAAGGTTATGGTACGCCCCTATATAAGGGGCCTCTCTCTTAAAGGGGGACAAAAAAACCTCTCTCTCCAAACCCATAGGTTGATCATTCCACACACATACACTCCACATGTCACTACTCCTCTCTACCAAGAGGAACCACCCAGCCGGCTGTACCGCCAGCGGTCATCCCTTATATTTTGAGTGCCTCATACGCCAGAATACATCAATCCATACATGAGTAGGGCCGTTACCGGAGACGATCCCGGAGCTTGAACCTTTATACATTCTTATTTGCTTGACACTGTTAGTCCATCATCCGATTGTGATAACACAAACCTTACCTAGCTAAATACAAACCCGGTTAGGAAACAACGAGAGAAACAACAGGAGAGGCTGAGCCATCATTTACTCACCCGGTAGCAAAGAAACGACCTCGAGGCCAACAAAAGACAACAGAAGAACCGTGAAGGCTTACAAGCGACCTAACTTACGGTTTAAGTCTTCTCTCAAGAATGATTCTTAACATGGTATCATAGACAAACTGTTTACGTGGCCCCGTAGTTAGAGAAGAAATACACGTGCAAAAGTATGACCCCTAAGTTAGGATATTTATCTCTATAGTTCTACCAGCTGATAAGATACACTCATAGGGAATATAGCGCAATCGACTTTGCCATAATTAAACAGCCTAAATATTTGGGAGCACCTGCGCCAGACTAGCGTCTCTTGGAAATGGTGGACAAAATTTGAAAAAATATTTTCCAAATGATTTATTGTTTTTCATAAATAAATCTTTGTATAAGAAAAGACACTTTATATTTTCAAGGATCGCTCTGTGCAAACAATTTACCTTTTCGTTAAGAGATAAATTGGCCAAGCAGACCGTAGATCTTAGAGCATGCATAATGCATGCAAGTGAGACAAATTTGGACATGTACGGATTTCTGTGAACGGAAGGGGCTAATCCTGTCGAGTGCTTAGACAAGCAGTAGTCTGAATAAACAACTTGCCCCGACTAGTAGCGCATTGTAGGTAGTGTAATGGTTGCGTATAAACAAGGCAACTGCATCGAATAGGCCATTGATTTGACCATAAACTCCGGGTGTCGATCGATAGAGTTGCCTTGTTTATACGTCAATTTCCTTCTTCATGAAGCAGCAGGTTGGGTGCAACAGCCTGGTGTGCTCAGGCACGCCGGCAAGCGCGCGATTAGATCATTCGGCAGTTGAGTTTCATCTCGAATCTTATGATGAGTAGCGAGGAATTCAGAAAACTCGGACGACACCCCCGAATGTGGCTCAGCAAGGAGGCCCTGAAATTCATACGTCTCATTCATGATCAAGTTGGCATAATACTCACACTCGCTCTCAATGGTCATGTTGTGCATGATGAAAAAAGCGTTCATGATCTACCACATCTGCTCTAGGAACCAAGATAGACAATGATACCTGACAATCGTAAACCTGGCTTGAAGCACACCAAATGATCGCTCCACATCTTTGCGGACCCACGAAGTGAACGTTTGTCTCACCAACAGGGTTGCAGATGGCCTTGACAAATGTCTACCAACGAGGATAGATGTCATCTGCTAGGTAGTATCCCTTATCATACTCATGCACGTTGATCACATACTTGCACTCGGGAGTTTGACCGGTGGCAAGTCTCGCAAACACCGGAGAGCATTGCAACACATTGATTTCATTGTGAGCAATCGGCCATGCCTAAAAATGCGTGTCAAATTCATGTGTCATAATCCGCCACAGCCTCTAGCACAACACTGCACGCTCCAACATGTCCTCCCTTGTACATCCCCTGCCAAGCGAATGGAAAATTCTTCCATCTCCAGTGAATGCAATTGATGCTCCGAATAATCCCAGGAAATCGTTTCGCTACACCTTGTGCCATGATCTGTCTTTTACAGTTGGTTCTCTCAGATACCTCTCTCCAAGCACTATATTCACCGCCCTTGCAAAACCTGTAGCTTGTTTCAACGGTTGTGGATTCGGACATACGGAAGTAATCATCCAAAGAATCTGCCGAACATCCATAAGCAAGACAACGTATAGCAGCGGTGCAGTTCTGAATGGATGAGAACCCAAGAAGCCCAGTGCAATCTTTGCTCAGCTCGAAGTAGTCATCGTAGTCTCGAACACTATGCGAAATGTTCATGAACACCTTCGGATTCATTCTAAAGCGCCGTCGAAAGTCATATGCATTGTTTTCCAGGTTGAACGCAAAGTAGTCATTGTAAAGAAGCACATGACCAGTTGTTTTGTAATGGTTCTTGTTGGCCCTCTTCCCTTTCGCCGACCCGCCGCATTTGGGTTTGGCCTCCACCACAGCCTGTGTCGCCTGAAGAACGGCGAGAACAAGCTGATTCTCTTCATCATCGTCATCATCAAGAAGAGTCTACTCTTCCATCATTTAGCAAAATATTATTTCATCATCGCTATTCATTGCGTATTAACAATAGTCAATGAATAATCGAGCTATGAACAAATGGACAACAAAGAAAAAGACTTTGGCAAACAACCGAACACCTTTGGCGACGGCCGACGGGGACTCGGAGGGGCGGGGGCGGAGGGTGGCGGGGGCAAGGGGCGGATGGATTGGGGGATGTCGATTGTAAGGGGCGGCGGTGGTGTCACGAATCGCCGGTTAGGGAAACTGGAGTACGGGTGGGCGGTGCAAATGAATCAAGCCTACCCGTTATGTGTCTATGGTAGGTGGGTACCGGCTGTCAGAGGGCCTGTCCGGCAACTGTACGGCACCCTTTCGGGCTGCTCAGAGGTGCCGAACAGATTTTGGAACAAGCCAGACACTTGAGGGTGCCGGTGCGTTAGATTTTTCTGTCCGGATTCTATTGGGACCTTTTAGCTTTGGATGCGCCCGGTGGAGATTCAGGTCTGAGAAAAGGTTCGACATTGTAATTAGACAGTTGATCAATGATGCATTTGCTCTCACAGTTGGGCACTTGGGATAGTGGTGGCAGTGCATGGTTAAGCACGTAGTACATCCGTCGACATTGATCCACCTGTTCAGGTGCACAGTATTTGACGCACGCACGCCGGCCTTTTGAATCCGTCATGTTCATCCATGGTTTAAAAAAAAAAACACAAGTGCACACATGTGTACGTTTCACCGCAAAAAAGTTTCCAGAGCAAAAAAAAGTGCACGTATGCAAATGCTGCACAGCTAGACGGAGGAAGCTTTCTTTCTTCATAAAAGGAGCCAACAGGCTCCCAATTTCTAATGAAATTGAGCACTTTTGTTCACAACCCAGACTCCCAATTTCTAATGAAATTGAGCACTTTTGTTCACAACCCAGACTCCCAACACTTTTTCGCCATGCACACATGTCAAAACCTGAGAACAAACCTAGTGAGTCGGAAAAGGCAGGAAAATATAGCAAAAGCTTTAAGCATCATCCAGACAATGAGGATTAACCAAACTCCTGGCCACAAAACAACTTTATATGGAGACTCTTTTTTCTTAATAAATGGAATATATTAATTTGCGTAGAAATACTAATTACATCCAGCCTCTGCATAGTGGCGAAGGACAAAAAAAAAGAGGTTAGGCGAATTCGAAAGCGTAAAAAAAGATTGATACAAATAGTAACAACTGTTTGGACAAATTAATACCTTATATGATCCTAAGCATAATCATTTGCTACAATGGTAATAGCAACATATTAAAATAGAAGTAGAACCAACAAATGTACCAATAATAATGCTTTAATGTTGTCTAAATATCCCAGACAATGGTAAAGCTCTACCTTCTTTTGATAATCTTTCTTAATTTCATCAAAATTAAGACTCTCGAATATGTTCGCTCGATGTAAACACCATCAAGTCATTAAATCAATCATCTGCTGAAACCTTAACATTCTCTTCCACTATGTATTCAGCAAAATCTTCCAATTGTTTAGTATAGGTGGCCATAAAATTTGCGGTTCCGGTTCCAGGCTTCCTTCCCACCCCTCCCTCTGGTTACTGTTTGAGAGAGGCGAAAGGGAGTTCGTCTTTCTCCCCCGCTCCGCCGACGCCCGATCTGCAGGTCTCCTCCCTCTCCGGCCGCCGTTGCGGCGGTGGGAGAGTGGGGAGACCTCGGATCCGTGGCCTAGGCGTGTAGATAGTAGGGTAGAGTTCCTCGGCTGCGCTGGAGAGGTGGTGGCTGCGGCGGCGTGTTGGAATAAAGGTGCCGGGGGTCGATCCCCACCTCGGCAGCGCTCTGCGGGGCGGCGTCGACGAGTTCCCGGCGTGGTGTCATCCCGGATCGACGGATCTGGTGAGTTCTTGTTCTCCATGGGCGGCCGTCGTGGCGGAGGTGATGGCCGTCCTCTGGAGTTTTGTCCCTCGCTCCCCTTCTTCGTCTTGGTGTGGACCCTCCTGGCCACACCATGGGGGTGCTGGGGGTGTTGCGGCGGGGTGCTGGTGCTAGGCGCCGGCGTTCTCCTTCGCCTGTGCAGGAGTTGGCTTTCTGGGATCTCGGTTTCTTTGCTGGCGGCGATCTGGCTTCTCTGGCCGGCCATGGTGGCGTGGCTTCGAGCGGCTCGGTCTTCGTGTTGCTTCATCTCCGCCTTGCTCCTTCTTTCTCCGGCCGGCCGTGGTGGCGAGGGGAGAAGGTGTGGTCAAGGCGTGTTCTCGGCGGAGGCTCCGGCAAGCTGTGTTTGTGCTCAGTGCAGGGTTCGACGGAAGGGGGGTGGCTGCGGGTTGGAGGCGCCATGGCCGTGTTCGTTAAGCGTCCTTCGGTTCCGTCGCTTGCGGCGGACAGCTCCTGCGGCTTTCTACTTGAGTGGGGTTCTTCCTTCCCGGGGTGTGCGGCGACCTGGTGGCTCCATCTCCGGCGGTGCTCAGCGTTGGAGCTCTTCTTCAGGCATCTGCGGTGGTTCAGCATCTGTTGCTGTTGTGCTGAGTTCTTCAGCTTGTTTCGTTTGCGTATTCCTGTACTTCTGTTGTATTTGTAACCTGTGTTGAATACGCAATGAAGATCCTTTTCAAAAAAAAAAAAAAATCAGGTTCCTACTTCCACTTCTTACTCTTACTCTTGATGTGCCACAATGTGTTTGGTTTAGAGCTGTTGCTATTAGCAAGTGGCACAAAATATCTTTTCAAATATGCAATCGACAACATTAAAACACGAGTAGTTTGTAGTTTGCCCATTTACCTATGACACAATTCAGACATTCAAAATCTCATCCAATCAGAACCAATTCACCACAAATTCTGAAAGTTTACCTCCCCTTCCTATAATCCTATCCATCGCTGCCACGAAACCACCGGCCGGCGGCGCCGTTCAATCGAGGGAGGAGCCGAGCACCCGAGCAACCAGTCCTTGCGACTTGCGAGCGGTAGAGCAGGAGGTCACGCACGCACCGGTCACGGTCGAGCGACTTAGCGACCTGGTTTTGTTTTTTCTTTTCAGATAAACTCAGCGGCCTGATGGCCTTTGCCCGCTAGGCCATCTACAAGCTCCCAAGGCGTAGCCCACTAAGCCCAGTTAGGCTAAGGTAACTCAAAACGCAGCCCAGTTGCCTCACTTTCCTTTTTTTTCAGAACGAGCTGAAACTACCAAAAATTGTATACATATAAAGAAATGCCTATATATATGTAGTTTTTCTTTTCAGCCCTACCTTTACCTAAGGGGAGCTCAGCCCCAGCTCTGCACCAAAATGATAACAAAGACATCAAGAAAGACATCAAGGATGCACACAGTAAAAAAAAGAAAAACCTCACCATGGTTATCAATCACTCACAGCAGTAACACTCTAAACACCACCAAAAATCACCCGGACTACAAAAGAGAGGGGTCACCAAAAGCAACGTCTACAAAAGAGGAACAATGCACAAGCTTGTCGTCGACCGATGAAAAATCTTAAATTTTCACCCTAGAGAAAGTCTGAGTTATGAACAATGCCTTTAACAAGGCCATTGTCAGGTACACCAATAAATGCCTGACACTGGGTTTTCACTATGAAAACCAAGACTCGATAATCGAATAGCACCACCAAAAATGAAATCCTCTAGTGATGTCGCCCCCGCAACTCAAAACCAGATAATACTATATTAAACTTATCTTTCTTGTGAAGCTATATATCATTCGAAGTAGACAAGGAGATCGAGGCGATCCACTGCTGATAGATCTTAGCCTTGCATGCAAAGAACAGACAAGGGGGTAAAATAATCCATTCATGTACCTGACGACGCCAAACATTGGCTCGTGCGACCTTATACACATCGGTGGAAGAAACTGTCCTCTCGTCCCTCACGGAGGCGATATGGGGATCCTCATCGCACCGACACCGGCCTATACTCACCCTCCCTCCCCTTCGCCACCGCCGACAGGTTGCTACCTGGCTTAGGTCGAGTAGTACCGGTGGCAGCGGGGGAGTTTCTGGCATGTGGCTTTCTCCCGGGCAGCGACCTCCATCTTCTGTGGCGGTATATGGTCTCGGCAACATAGCGTAGGGTGTCGGATGGTCGGGCTCCATCCGGTTTCTTGCCCTATTCTGCATCCACAACCGTAGGTCTCAAGCCCTGGCTACACCGTGAGATCTTCCAGATCCTGGTCTACACCTAGTAAATGGTGGCCCAGCAGTCTGTCTTTGGCCAGGCATCGCCTATGGCCGCCAACATGATGGCTGGTTGGCTCCCAACTCCAATGGCCTTCACCTCCTACCCCTGATCCACATCGATGCCGAGCCTCCAAGGTCAACGCCGACGACACAGATAGTTGTATGCCCATGCGTTCCTTAGCGACCTTCACCGTATAATGGCGGCATCTTGGGAACGCCTTACATGGCACCTCCACTGCCATGATTACCAAGGTCTGGCCTCGTCGAGGCGGACATGTTTTAAGAGGATTGGGTAGGCTCCGAAGGAACCATCTCACATGCTCATGTTGAGTTGGGAAGTACCGGCAGCTGTTCTAGGGAGTATTCATGGAGGATGAGGAGTTGTTAATGCTCCACTATTCGTGTGCGCACATGTTCGTTGTGTGGTGATGTCCACATGAATGTTGTGTGCATGTCGACTGTGAGTCAAACAATTGTAAGTGAAATAGCTAAATTATGAAGAAACGAGTCTTAAGTGAAATAATATAAAGTTTATTTCACGAGTAACAAAAAAACGCCATGAATTTTTTGTTCTTATTTCTCTACCATGATATGATACTCATCAATGGCTCTTTATGTTTGTAATATGTATGATGCTATCCCCCTCTGTCGGCATGCACAATGATTTATATGTTTACATGTCACATTGCAAATGTGATGCACTTAAAAACTAATATTAGGTAGTTACAGATATAGCTTTTGCATTGTAGCGCTAGTATTAGTCAATAACATATATAGGGTCAAGATTTATTTTTCGTCCCCCACATGTGGTTGTTCCTTCAATGTTGTTTCGTCAATGTGTATAAGAATTAGGTGTCCTCGTTTTTCCAACACAACTAGTTGCTTTGCACGTGCAACACACGTCTCCAAGATACAACACAACAAACGTTCTTTTGAATGACATTCTACTTTTTAATGTGTTTCTTTTTATGTAGTTTTAATATGTTATATACAAGTTTGACAATTCAAATGCACGCATGTAATTTTGGGATGTGCACTGACTGTAATGTTGGCTTAAACACCTGTAACCCTCTTAGGAGGCTGTAAACAAACTCTCTCTTTTCAATGAAATGAAACACAAAGATTCTCGAGGGAGAAAAATGCACGCATGTGTTGTCCAAAATGAAGCATAGCAATGAGAAGACAACTTCTAGAACAATGATATAAAATATGCTGATACATAAATTTTGTACCTACTTATTGTCTCATAAAAAGAAAGAATGTGACTACACAACACTACTCTAAATTACAATTAAAGGGAATAACTTCCCTATATATAAAAAGAATCAGATTTGTTACAAATCCGAAGGACCGGAAGGATTCAATGACAACATGTGTAGGGGTCTAATTTACATGGTTGCTAGTGCTATAATATTAGCAACAGGTGAAATTAGCCATGCTACATAGTGTCCTTCTACGGTCTATGTGACCATACAATCTCTTCCTCATATGTTCTTCATCCATCCTTACCACCTTCATGGTTGATGCTGAAGAGTCGTTAGATGCCACATTTTCCATCTGGACGTTGAATCTTCCGAGGATTGAGTGTGGAGCAAGCGGTTTCCTCTAGAAATAGGAGATTACAAACAAGAACCAAGAATACCCCACTATAGTTTAGCAAATATAAATTGCACAAATTGTACAGCTTTCGCCCTTTTGGAGAAACAATATCAAATAACCAGGTGAAGTCTTCATTCCATCCATCAGGGCACAAACCAGATGGGATATTCGCACTTGTGTTGTCTCACCCAATTGAACCTTTCGTATATATGTTGCTAAACATGTCATATATGGTACACAAATTTAGTATACTACAAAAATGAGGAAAGGAAGATATGTATAAGTTGCTAACCTTGCCTCTAAAGACGCATAATGATCATGATGTCGCGCGCTTGACGTAAGATTCATAAACTTGGTATCTAATAGGCAATCTTGTGTTGGATGAGAGGTAGAAAAAGGGGCTAGTTTTTCTCCTCAACGACAATACCAACTACAAAATCATATCAAACAAAACAAACATAGGTTTAGTAACTTACAAAGAATACTAATAATGAAATTTTCGGTTGAAAATAAATAAGTGATGGTGAATGAAATTTTCTGTTCACAATATATAAGTGATGGCACAATCTTCAAATGGGTGCTCTGATCGATTTGAAAATAGATTTACCCGAGTGTTGGAGGACGAAAAATAAATATAGTTGAATCCAAATTTAAACCATCATGAAATTTGCACTTCAGATTGAAACGGCCTTGAAGCCTCTGCATACCCTAACTGTAAACAACATCGAATATTCTTCGTACTTCATAAATTCCAGCAGTTTAAATATTCTTGTACTTTACTAAACTACAAATGTCAGGGTCATCAAGATGCTGCATTATAAATTCTATATGAACAGTAAATCTGGACTCGAACCCTATGACAAATTACTCTTTTCATTCAGAACAATATTAGTAGTCCCATGTGAAACACAGTTCTTAAATATGGCGCCTGCATTATTTGTCCCAGAAGAAGAGTAAACAACTTGTTGTGCGATGCCATATATTTTCAGAGCCAAACGACTTTAAAAATACATTTGACACTTTAAAAAGAACCAAGAACAAAAGAAAATTAGAAGTAATGGTGTTAGTTAGCTTGCCATGAGACATATCCGCATTCCGGCGGGAAAAAGAAGAGCGGAAAATTGAAACCAATAATAAAGATTAGCTTACATCTGATTAATACTTCCGAACAAACATAACATATCAGCATTTGATATGAGGCTTCTATGTGTAGACATTCTCCCGCTTATGAAGTCTAAAAAAAATATGCTTACTATGTCAATAGTTTGAACAATTTGCACTTCTAAAGTTTGAAGAAATATGTGTACTTACACTCCGCGAGCCACTGATGTACTGGAAGCACTGATATAGGCATGAACACTAACACAATAGCCTTAGGTAAATAACATCATTACCCTAGACGCATTGTCGCAAACCAAGATAGACAGATAGGAGTATGCTTTTCCTGGAACCTGGTCGTAAAGGGAAGCTAAGAAGCACAGGCAATCAGAAGCAAAACAAGTTGCTGGGCGACATCAATACACACACTCGTTGGACTTCTGAACACAACCCTGCAACTGCAAGGCTGCCACATGCGAAAGTAATCAGCAGATTCACTAAGCATTTGATCGAGCAACCAATGTCTCCACTTGCTCCGCTTCTAACAAATCCGCCACGATATACTTGCCTACTCGCGCACGACCGGTGACGGGCGACTGTGTGCAGCGGGTCAAGGAGGTCAATGAGCAGAGAGAATACAAAAACAGGAGGTAGCTTCTGTACACTACCTGCACGGGAGTCAGGAGATTGTGTAGCAGAGGAGTTCACGGCGGAGGCATTGTTAATCTGGTGAGGAATCGGGATTCAGGGCGTCGTATTCTCCCCGGTGGCCGGATCCGATGATGTCGTACTCAGCTCGGTGCTAGTTTAACTTGGGCAGTGGCTTCACGGCGGCCAAATGCAAGCGCGAGTTGCCGGCGGCATCGGGCTGGAGTGGATGGGAGCAAGATGCGGGCGGTGTTGGACTCGACAGGCGACGTCCGGTGGAGGTACGCAGATGTGAGGGAGGAAGAAGAATCCGCCTCCTCCGACTCCTTCGCCATCGTCTCCTGGTGCGCCGTCGCGGCATCGTCCCCCGCCAAGGGACCGCACGACCGACTGCGGCGGGGGCAGGAGGAGGGGACGTAGAGTCGATTCGCCGGCGGCGTGGCGAGAGGCGGCCGCGCTTCCATCACAGGGAGAGGGGGTTGCGGCATCGGCGGCGGCGGAGCGCTAGGTGAAGCAGTTGCTGCGGCGTCGCGGGGTTTCCTGTACGCGCTCGTGTTATTGTTTCAGATATTTTTTCTTTCCTTTTTTTCCAGCGACAATTGCGATGATGGGCGCGATTAGTTAGCGTTTCGTTCGCCGGCAGAGTTTTCGTCAGCTTGGTTTAATTGCTGCGTGCACACGTTGTTGGGCATTAGTTAATCTGGGTGGTTGATTTTTATTAGCCAGGTCAGATCGTGTGGTGGGAGTCTGGCCGTGTACATTTGTTGGGTGGCTGTAGGGAAGAATATGTTTGCTTGTTTAATACTAGTATAGATAAGTTGGAAAGTCGGGTTCGTAAGAATTGCCATATATAGTGAGAATGAAGTCGCTACGAAATATGCACCCTCTCATCATCATGGCGTTGTTGTTGTTGTTGTTTGGGGTGGCTACAGGTAACGGAAACATGCATTAAGTTTTCTACCTACAATTTCTTTTATTGAAACAATGAATTTTTTGTAGTTTGGCATTTTAGTTTTTTTGTTACATGAATCATTTTCATATTCCTATCTTTATGTATGATTTTCAAATTTAGGTGGAACTGGCCACGAACAATGTCCAGAGGGCTTGTGTAAAGGACCAAGTGGCAAGTTCAAGGGTCCATGTGCTAGCGATGGGCCTTGTAGAGAAACTTGTCAGAAAGAGGATTTTGAAACAGGCATTTGCCCAACTGGAGGTTTTTTATTTAGGCAATGTAAATGTTGTAAACCATGTTAGAATTTCGTAGATATCACGGAGATATTACATGGTGGAGCTATCAAGCATGGTTTTTCCTTAGCAATGATTTTTGAAATTATTATATGTGCGATTATTGTAAGATTTTTTATCTTAAATTTATGTTATTGGAGTCTTGTTTTTCTAATATTGTGGAAATATGGAATTCCGATAGTAATCTTATATCTCATATACTATAAGAATACACGTGCATTCCTATGGAACAACAATAAGATACACATACATTGATTGAGATGGGTGCACTAGAGGCAGTCGTGTTTCACGAGAGGTGGAGAGGGTATTTGTGACATTTTCTCTCGGTTTTCGCTTAATTAGCCAGAACATCCTCTTCTGCTCCCTCCGTTTTTATTTAGTTCGCGTTCTGGGTTTAGTCAAAGTCAAACTTTGCTAAATTTGACCAAATATTTAAGGAAAAATATTAACATATACAATGTAAATCTATATTATCAGAATTATCATAATGTATACTTTCATACTATATGCATTTGGTATTATGGATATGCATATTTTTTCTTATATTCTCAGTCAAACTTGATAAAGTTTGACTTTAACTAAATCCAGAACGCGAACTAAATAAAAATGGAGGGAGTACTTAATTAATAAAATAAGGCAAAGTTTTTCTGTTACAAAAATGCAACTGTACATTTGATGGCACAAAACAAAGTCTAGTATATAATTCGAAAGAAAAATCATCATGAATTCATTTGAAAGTATACTATGAATTAAATTCTCGAATCTTTTGCGGGAAGTTTTTCATTCTCACATGCCACGCTCAAACGAGGCAAGTACAAAAGTAATCATAGAAGCATTGCCATATCGACCTTCAGGTGTTAGTGCTCAGCGGAGCCTCATCTTACTGATATACTATTTTGTGGATATAAATCTTGCCATGATTTTCTCCAAGTATGCATTTGCGATAGAAGAACAATCTACTCGGAGTTGCATTGGAAGCAACAACATAATGTTTAACAAATCGCAAATTAATTTGGTTTCATTAGGAGAGTTTCGGTCATCAATGGTGTTTGTTATGTACAAACACGGGGAATAGATAGACAACAACAAGCCCTCTAGAAAATAATTCATTGTGAATTATGTCTTTCAGGCAGCGAGAATTGATTGGCAATTACATTCCCCGTTTTGCCCTTTAAACAAAAAATACTATAAAACTCGTTTCGTAGTATTAGAGAATTATTAACGTAGATCGACCTCAACGGACAGACCACGTTTATTCGTCCCAACCGTAAAAGAGCTCGTAACCCTAGAAACAACGATTGGATTCATATGTATGCATTGGGGTTGTTCTGCGCATCAGCTCTACCTTGACGAGGAAAAGAATTAAATAATCGTGTTTACTTGTGTAAAAAATCATGCCAATTATATTTCTTGCGATATCTTTGAACTTTGGGTGGCCCCTCACTACCTTGCGAGTATTTCAGTGGCTCCTACGACAATGCAAAAATATGCTAATTCGTATGTGTTGGATGCGTTATCACTACTGGACAAAGCTATGTCATTCTATTTTTTGAAAGCAGAGTAGATGCAACTCCTAGTACTAGTTGGTATAGAAATTTAGCTTTACTTACCATATAAAATGAGTAGCAATGGAATATGTAGTGATGGAAGGCCCACGTCTATGGGCATGCTAATTTGATTAAGATAATCTTATATTTTAAAAATATGGTAAGTGAATAGGTTGGTTTGGGAAGAAATTAAAAAAAATTACGTACATGAAAAAAATTAAATGAAATTTACTGGTTGGATATTTAGTGAAATAGCTAGATTATCAAAGAAACGAGTCTTTAAGTGAAATTATTTGAGAATTTATTCAATGAATAAAAACACCATGATTTTTTTGTTCTTATTTCTCTATCATGATATGATCCTCATCAATGACTCTTTATGTTAGTAATACTAGCAAAATGCCCGTGCGCTGCTACGGGCAAATGAAACAATTCAATAATTATTTTTATAGAATAAATGATAAATAGCAGTGCGTTGCTATGAAATCACAAACATCTAAATCATAAATTGATATATACCCGTGCTTTGCTACGAAATCACTAACGTCTATATCTCGTGGCATATCTCCTCTATATGAATCGTGTGTTGGTTTCTCTTAAACATAATTTTTGCGAGGCTCCATCAAGCATCAGTGTTGGCTCGTCAAACATTTCCTTCTACACATTTCACATGTTACTGGCTACGTGAATTTTGGTGTCGCACGGCCGAAAGAAAACGTTGGTGGCTAGTATCGTATAGGTGTCAATGTTCATTACCTAGGCCACATGCTCATTGTTGTCCACTTGCTAGGTCTCGACTCACGCTGGTCCTCCACACATTCGTCGTTGTCGAGGATGTCGATCAGGATGTTGGTGTAGCCGCATGTATTGCTGCAAATCAACAAACATCAGGCTCACAGCCGCCCAGCTTCAGGTTTTGACGAGGACACCGCCCCGCAAGCCAACCGTACTCGTAGAGCGGCATGTGAAGTATCATCCGCTTCTCATCCAAAACCTCAACGCTGAACTTCTGACCCCATTACCGCCTTCATATTCCTTCCGCCCTGCCAACACCATGGTAATCGTAGCCGATGACGATGTGCCCGATGGTGTTGACGAAAAGGCGGGGATTCAAGTACCACACACATTCCATCGAGATTTTCCGGAACGCCTTACGCTTGTCCGTGAAGACCACCGATGGAAAGTCCGGAACCTTGGCCGGCCGACCATCCTCAGCATCCCGGCTTGCGCCTGCACACCATGAAAGAGGCGGCCACTAGTAGAAAAACCACCTTTCGTCCAGAGCCGAACCAGCCATTAATCCCGGTTCATAGAAAAACCGGGACCAATGCCTGGCATTGGTCCCGGTTCGAGCTGCCAGGGGTCCGTGGAGCATTGGTCCTGGTTCGGTTGGGGACATTGGTCCCGGTTCGTGCCACGAACCGGGACCAATGCTCCAGTGCAGGACACGTGGCGTGCCGCGGAGCTTTGGTCCCGGTTCGTGGCACGAACCGGGACCAATACCCCTCCCCTGCCTATAAATAACCCACCCCCTCTCTCTCTCTCTTTTTTTTCTGGTTGGATTGGTGGGAAGTGGGTGCTAGTTTTTTTTTCCTTTGCCACGCACAAGATGTGTTCGATGAAATGCCCGAGCCACACTTAAGTTCACACAAGATGATATCCTCGGCCGAGGTTAGCAACTTTATCCTTTTCATCTGTAATTGATACAGAAATATTGCACGTGTCGATGTACGGTGGTCATTTCACTATTCAAGATGTTATTGTAATGGTATTTGATAAACTTAATTATATGATGCAGATGGATGCACGGATGCGATGGATGTACGGCGAACGACGCAGTTCCGAGTTTATTGCAGGCCTGCATAAATTTCTCGAAGTGGCTGAGGCAAACAAAGTGGATAATTTTATGCCTTGTCCATGTGAGAAGTGTCGGAACGTCAGGGAGTACTCTGACCCGAGAACCATTCAAGACCACGTGATTCGGAGAGGTTTCATGCCCAGCTATAATTGTTGGACCAAGCACGGAGAAAGAGGGGTTAGGATGGAAGACAATGAAGAAGAGGAGGATGATGACAACTATCCTATGTTCCCTGAGGAATGCGGTGATACTGTAATGGAAGACGTTGAAGAAGGAGGTGAACATCGGGCATCAGATGAGCCCGCTGATGGTCTTGGTGGGGTCATTTCTGATGCAAAGCGAGAATGCGATACAGAAAAGGAGAAGCTAAAGTTGGAGGCCATGCTAGAGGATCACAAAAAGTTGCTGTACCCAAATTGCGAAGATGGCAGCACAAAGCTCGGTACCACACTGGAACTGCTGAAATGGAAGGCAGAGACTGGTTGTTCTGACAAGGGATTTGAGAAGTTACTGAAAATAATGAAGCCGAAGCTTCCAAAGGATAACGAATTGCCCGAGACTACATACGAAGCAAAGAAGGCTATCTGCCCTCTAGGATTAGATGTGCAGAAGATACATGCATGCATTAATGACTGCATCCTGTACCGCGGTGAGGAGTACGAGAATATGGATAAATGCCCGGTATGCAATGCACTGCGGTACAAGATCAGACAAGATGACCCTGGTGATGTTGAGTGCGATGACGAGCCCCCCCGGAAGAGGGTTCCTGCTAAGGTGATGTGGTATGCTCCTATAATACCACGGTTGAAACGTCTGTTCAGAAACAAAGAGCATGCCAGGTTGTTGCGATGGCACAAAGAAGAGCGTAAGAAAGACGGGAAGTTGAGACACCCCGCCGATGGGTCCCAGTGGAGAAAAATCGACAGAGAGTTCCCGACATTTTCAGATGACGCAAGGAACTTAAGATTTGGTCTAAGTACAGATGGCTTTAATCCTTTTGGGGAGCAGAGCTCCAGTCATAGCACTTGGCCCGTGACTCTATGTATCTACAACCTTCCTCCTTGGTTGTGCATGAAGCGGAAGTTCATTATGATGCCAGTGCTCATCCAAGGCCCGAAGCAACCCGGCAACGACATTGATGTGTACCTAAGGCCATTAGTTGATGAACTTTTGCAGTTGTGGTCCGAACCAGGTGTACGTGTGTGGGATGAGCACAAACAACAGGAATTTGACCTACGAGCGTTGTTGTTCGTAACCATCAATGATTGGCCTGCTCTTAGTAACATTTCAGGACAGTCAAACAAGGGATACAATGCATGCACGCACTGTTTAGATAAGACTGAAAGTATACATTTGGGAAACAAGAACGTGTACCTGGGGCATCGTCGATTTCTTCCGAACAGTCATGCCGTAAGAAAGAAAGGCAAGCATTTCAACGGTGAGGCAGATCGCCGGAAGAAGCCTAACCTCCCTGATGGTGATGTTATATATGACATGGTCAAGGATTTAGAAGTAATCTTTGGAAAGGGTCCTGGCAGTCTATCTGTTCCGAATGACGCTGACAACCACGTACCCATATGGAAGAAGAAATCTATATTTTGGGAGCTACCCTATTGGAAAGTCCTAGAGGTCCGGTCTTCAATCGACGTGATGCACGTGACGAAGAATCTTTGCGTGAACCTGCTAGGCTTCCTGGGCGTGTATGGGAAGACAAAAGATACACCAGAAGCACGGGAGGACCAGCAACGTATGAAAGACCCATACAACAAGCAGACGGATAAAGGGCGTCAATACTTAAGCAGCTACGCTCTTACCAAAGCAGAGAAGGAAATCTTTTTTGAATGCCTGAGCAGTATCAAGGTCCCGGCTGGCTTCTCGTCAAATATAAAGGGAATAATAAATATGGCAGAGAAAAAATTCCAGAACCTGAAGTCTCATGATTGCCACGTGATTATGACGCAGTTGCTTCCGGTTGCATTGAGGGGGCTTCTACCGGAAAATGTTCGAGTACCCATTGTGAAGCTATGTGCATTCCTCAATGCAATATCTCAGAAGGTCATCGATCCAGTAACTCTACCAAGTTTACAGAAGGCTGTGGTCCAATGTCTTGTCAGCTTCGAGTTGGTGTTCCCCCCATCATTCTTCAATATTATGACGCATCTCCTGGTTCACCTAGTCGACGAGATTGCCATTCTCGGTCCTGTATTTCTACACAATATGTTCCCCTTCGAGAGGTTCATGGGAGTCTTGAAGAAATATGTTCATAACCGTGCTAGGCCAGAAGGAAGCATCTCAAAGGGCTATGGAACAGAGGAGGTCATTGAGTTCTGTGTTGACTTTATTCCTGACCTTAAGCCGATTGGTGTTCCTGAATCGCGGCATGAGGGGAGACTGAGTGGAAAAGGCACGCTAGGAAAGAAAGCACTGATATGTAGGGACGGGCATTCTTTAACTCAAGCACACTACACAGTTCTACAAAGTTCCACCTTCGTGGCTCCGTATATCGAGGAACACAAGAATTATGTACGCTCCAAGAACCCGGGGAGGATGACTCCTGGATTAAAGAAAAACACATGGAGACTTTCGGCAGTTGGTTGCGATTACAGCTCATGAATGACACCACTGTCGGAGATCAGCTCTACTTGTTGGCCGCGTCACCATCTTCGACTGTATTGAATTTCCAAGGGTACGAGATAAATGGGAATACATTTTACACGATCGCCCAAGATAAAAAGAGCACCAACCAAAACAGTGGTGTCCGCTTTGATGCAACAGACGAGAATGGGCAAAAGGACACATACTATGGTTACATAGAGGAGATATGGGAACTTGACTATGGACCTACTTTTAAGATCCCTTTGTTTCGGTGCAGTTGGGTCAACATGAAGGGAGAAGGGATAAAGGTAGACCAGCTGTACGGAATGACAACAGTGGATCTCAAGAATCTTGGTTGTTACAGGAACGAACCATTCGTCCTAGCCAATGATGTGGCTCAGGTTTTCTATGTGAAGGACATGTCCTCCAGACCGAAAAAAAGAAAAAATAAGCAAACGAATACATCAGACGATGAGCCAAAGCGTCACATAGTTCTTTCAGGGAAAAGAAACATCGTGGGAGTCGAGGACAAGACAGACATGTCAGCAGATTATGATAAGTTTGATGAAATTCCGCCCTTCACAGTGAAAACTGACCCAAGCATCCCGTTAAATAATGAAGATGCTCCATGGTTACGGCCGAAGCGATCATAGGCCAGGGACATACGCGAAGAAGGGTTCATGGCATTTATGTAAATCAATGTAATGTATTAAACCTTTATGTGATGTGTAGTAATGTATTAAACCTTTATGTGGTGAAAACCATAATACACGAAATGGGAGTTTCCACCTAGAAGAAATGGGTTATATCACATGTGAGTTTTTTTTTGTTTTCTGTTAATTAATTGCATGACGACCGGTGAAACACGCGTGGTAGGTGGTTGTCGGCTCCCACACCTCCCGTGGGAACCTCTCAAACCTCAGCTTCGTTAGGTACAGCCTTCAGAAGAAAACTCCAACATCTTACACGCGCTCGAAAAAGTTGGAACAAAACACACGGTTCCCCCTGCATACAGCCCGACGGTGGCTCGTGAGTGCCCGCATATCAAATGCACCGTAGGACGTAGCTAGGGAACCCGAAAGTTTTGTGTTTGAGCGCCACTTCGATCCAAGCAGCGGTAAGACGTCTCTGATGATCTACAACCGTCCGGCAAGACATCTCTGATGATCTGCAACCGTTTGGAACGGTCGCTGGTCATCAGAGACGTCTTGCCGCTGGTTGCCCAAAGATGCCTCTCCGAGTGACGCTGGAATGTTTTGTGTGAGTGAGTAACCTGTCTGAGGAGGGGGGCTATATATAGGGTACGTGTGCTTCTTTAGTCCCGGTTGGTAACACCAACCGGGTCTATGTACCCAAGTTTGTTGTCATTTGTCTATGTACCCAAGTTTGTTGTCATTCGTCTATGTACCCTTCATTGGCAGTTGTTGATTCATTATTTTATAAAAGATAAAATGGTTTTGAAATAGTTATACAAATTTAAACACTTTTCATGTTGAAAGTTTAGTGAGATTCAAAAATATGCAAAAGATAAAAGTTAATGCATTTTTTAATTCAAAATGGCAAAATGGTTAATAGTTTGAAAGTTTAGTGAGATTCAAATTGAAAATGACAATAATAAAGTATGCAAAAGATATGAGTTAATGCATTTTTGAATTGAAAATGGCACAGTTGATACATGATGCAAACAGATGCAAATGCATTCTTTATCTCTGCATTTCCAAGTCTATGAAGATGTTTTTTGTAAACTATGTCAAAACTCAAGTTTATCATTTATCCTACCAACTAGTACACATGAAAGTACTCCAAGTCCATTTTGCACCATATTTATTGTACTTGCTTCACAAAAAATGTCATTTTTGACAATCGAAAAACAAAAAACGATATTTAGATAAGTAATTTGAAAAAACAGAAAATGGTTTTCCATTATTTATTCAAATTTAAACACTTTTCATGTTGAAAGTTTTTTCAGATTCAAAACAATTTGAAATTCATATTCAAACACCTAAATAAGAAAAAAAAAGGCGGGAACAACATTCAGACTGAAAAGTTTGAAATAAATTTGAAAAAGGACCCTTTGGTCGGTTTATACGAAGAACCGGGACTAAAGGTCCATGGATGCGCGAGGAATCTGGCATTAAATTGCCATGCCATTGGTCCCGGTTGCTGCCACGAACCGGGACCAATGGCCCCTGCTACTTAACTGCCAGCCTCTTCTCCTTCCCCATTCTCACGCACGCGACAGAAGTTTCATCGACGAGGAGCAAGGCGCCGCCACCACGCCGTCAGGCTGCCCCGCCGCCGGCCTCCACGCGCCGCCCCGCCGCCTCCCCGCACGCCGCCCCGACGCGGCCGGCCTCCTCCCGTACACGCCACGACGCGGCCGGCCTCCTCCCGCACACGCCACGCGCCCGGCCCGACGCCGGCCTCCTCCCCGCACGTACGCCGCCCCGACGCCGGCCTGACGCCGCCCTCCTCTCCCCGCACACCTCCCGTGCCTCCACGCCGCCGCCTCGCAGCGCCACCGCCGTCCCGCGCCTCGATCGATTCCTGGCCCACCGCCGCCCGCACCGCTTCTCGGTGAGTTAGTGTTAGTTTTTTTTTGTATAGGAAATAGCATTTTAGGTTAGTGTTAGGATTTTTTTTGTATAGGATATAGCATTTTAGGTTAGTGTTAGGATTTTTTTTGTATAGGAAATTACAAATATGTTTGAATCCAAATTTAGATTGTAGTTCATTTAGATTGTATAGGATTTTAGTATAGTAAATAGGATTTTTTTAGTGTTAGGAAATTTGTATAGGATTTTTTTTCGTATAGGAAATTTTAGTGTTAGGAATTTGTATAGGACTTTAGTATAGTAAATAGGATTTTTTTAGTGTTAGGAAATTTGTATAGGAAAATGTATAGGATTTTAGTATAGTAAATAGGATTTTTTTTGTATAGGAAATTTTAGTGTTTGGAATTTGTATAGGATTTTTAGTGTTAGGAATTTTGTATAGGAAAATGTATAGGATTTTAGTATAGTAAATAGGATTTTTTTTAATAGGAAATTTTAGTGTTAGGAATTTGTATAGGACTTTAGTATAGTAAATAGGATTTTTTTAGTGTTAGGAAATTTGTATAGGAAAATGTATAGGATTTTAGTATAGTAAATAGGATTTTTTTTTGTATAGGAAATTTTAGTGTTAGGAATTTGTATAGGATTTTTAGTGTTAGGAATTTTGTATAGGAAAATGTATAGGATTTTAGTATAGTAAATATGATTTTTTTGTATAGGAAATTTTAGTGTTAGGAATTTGTATAGGAATTTGTATAGAATTTGTATAAGAAATGTATAGGAAATTTTAGTGTTAGGAATTTGTATAGGAATTTGTATAAGAAATGTATAGGAAATTTTAGTGTTAGGAATTTGTATAGGATTTTTTTGTATAGTAAATAGCATTTTAGGAAATTTAGTGTTAGGAAATTAAAATAACATGTTTTCCCAAATTCATGGATTTGCATTCACATATGTACAAATGAGCATCGAGGTACTAACACTTCATGGATTTCCCAAATTCATTCCATGTCACAACATGTTTTACATTTGCATTCACATATCCGATTCACATTTTTGTGGGTAGATGTATCTTGACATATGGAACAAGTTACCCAACTAAAGTTTTGTGCATTGCTCTTAATTTGCAGAAACTATGGAACGAGACGAAAATCAGGAAAACATCCTCGAGGATATAATCCGCGGGCCGGAAGATGTTGGCGATGTCACCTCGCAGTTTCTGAACAACTCCGGTGAGGGAGATGAGTCTCTCAACCGAAGAGACGGCTCCGGTGAGGTAGAACCCGACGGCTGGGGTGGGGGAGAAGCCGGCGAGGGAGAAGCCGACGAGGGAGAAGCCGAAGGCTCCGGTGGAACATTAAATGTTGCTAACTCCGGCGAGGTGCATATACATATATTAATGAAGCCGAAGATTGTATTAATTAAGCCTCTGTTGTCTATATACATATATTAATGCTCTTTCTTCTTTAAGCCCTCCGGATCGAGCAAATCTTCTGTAAGGACAAAACGAGGCCCAGCCAAAAAGTTGGGCGACCAAGAAAGGTACAGGATCGAAAAAGTCGCTGAAGACGGCACACCGACTGCTCCCCCTGGTGTTTAAAAATAAAATGGTAAATCAATGCGGAGTTCTTGTTAGGGACTACATCCCGATCACCGTTCGAGAATGGCATCAGCCAAAGGAGGGAGGAGTAAGATATGTCGGCGAGGAGGGCAAAGAAAGACTTTGGAGAAAGCTCATGCTTAATTTCACCCTGGCGCCAGAGGTGGATCCAGATGAGGAGGATCCAAATGAGGCAGAAAAGATTGCCCGGAAAAACATGGAGCAAAAAGTCAAGGACTGGGCTCTTAAGAAGATGGCCGAGCTATTCAAGAATTGGAAGAAAAGATTGAACATCGAGTTTGTCCAGAAAAAATAAGACTCCGGACTTCGATAAAGGGTATGAGAAGATAAGGGATTACTGGGAAGAATTTGTGGCGTACAAGAAATCGGAGGAAGCTCAGGAAAAGTCTGCAAAAAATAAGGCAAATGCTGCAAAAAAGATCTACCACCATACTATGGGGGCTGGTGGCTACGCTCTTAGCATGCCTAAGTGGGAGAAACGTGAGGCGGACCTGCTGGCTAAAGGGATCACTCCAGAGCCACTCGCATGGATCGAACGGGCAAGAAATTGGTTTTACGGGCATGGGGGCACGTTGGACGCAGAAGGGAAGTGCATATATAACAGAAGACACAAAGATAATCCCCTACTACCCATCGAAGGCATTAGAAATGCAGTAAAGGATGTTGCAGAGGGACGGTTCATTCCCGATAGAGAGGATGACGAGCTCACACGCGCCCTTGGGAATAAGGAACACGACGGACGGTTACGAGGCGTACCAGGCTCCAAGCCCAAGACAATTGCGATTCCCGAGCACAGGAAGAAATTTCCTGATAGAAGCCATCAGAGGAGAAAGGAAAGGGAGGCAATGGAAGCACGCGCTGCTGCAGACCGGCTAAGTAATATAGAAGAAGAATTAAAGCGGCAGAAGGATCAATTGCCGCACTTAGCCAGCAAGGTACTAGCGGCCAATCTCAGCGGCACATGGTAGAAGCTGCATGCGATGGTACCGGCGGCCCATCGAATCGGAAAAGCAGCGTGGCTTCCACGGAGCTCCAGGATGGTACTGATGATGAAGTGACGGTGGCTCCACTTCGTCGCTACCCAGTGGATGATATCACGGAGAGCACACCTTGTGAGATGCATGTGAAAGTTTTTAACTTAACCATGAAGGTGGCGGTCGACTATGTCGTACCAATTGGACCTAATCCAACTTACCATTTCTCTCCGGTTCCAAATGGCTACGCTGTTGTCGCGGTGGATGAAGTGATGAAAGATTTTGAGGAGCTGAAGCTGCAACACCCTGCAGGTGAAGATGGGAGGTATTTGAACTTGGAGAAGCCAAGGAAGCGACCATTCTATGGCCAAAGGAATTCATCGTGCTTCCGAACTGGCAGCCAAGGCCATCGACTCCTCACCAGTCTCCAGCGCAACAGTCCTCTTCACCGCCTCACCAGTCTCCAGCGCAGCCGTCTCCGCCGCCGCGTCAGCCGTTTCCGCCCACTGTCGGCCCAGTGAAATCCAGGGTGTGCTGGGCCTGTCCTATCCGGCCCTCGACACTTGATGGCGATTTTGCTAAGGACCAAGCCTACGGCTTGGAGAGCCTCGTGAGGCGAATTGCCTCGCGAGGGATTTGAGGCAGCGGAGGCCTGCGGAGGCCATATCCACTGCTGCCCCCTCTTTAAGGAAATCTCCCCTGGGGAGAGGTCAACGCCGAATTCTCTACAGGGCATCCAAGCCCTCGTGGAGATCGCTTCGCTGCAAAGCAACCTCTGCAGAGCGCACATGGGCTCTGCAGCGGCCGCAGAGTGACGCGCGCCCCTGCGCGCGGTGACGACGACGCCGCAGTTGCCATTTTGGTGATTAAAGGGGTCAATAAAGCTGTGCCACCCGCTCCGGACTACAAGGATTTCCTCTTTGGTGATAAGGGGACCGGCCGGCGCTACGCTCCAAGGCCAACGTCACCGTGGGCACCCCCACGTTCCTCTGCGGCCCCAGCTGGCCGTCCTGCATGGACGGTGGGTACTCTGCTACAGGAGTCAGCTTTACGCTCATGGACCGCGTCCATGGACATCCGGGCTGCGATGCACCGCGCTCCACCTTCTGCGCCACGTGACAGCCCTACCAGTGCGAGTGCAAGGAGGGAGCACGGGGCGCCTATAAAAGGAGGCAAGGTGCACCGTAGCAAGGGATCGCATTCTCATTCCAGCATCGCCACTTACGCGCAAGGAAGAAGAAGACCCTTGCTTCCCTTCCTTGTATACACCATTGCCAAAAGAGAGCCTCGGCAAGCTCATTGTACTGTAACCTCTACAAGCAGTGCAATACAGACAAGCAGGAGTAGCGGTATTACCTCCACACGAGGGCCGTGAACCTGGGTACGGGCTGGTGTTCATCTCTGTCGTGATGTCCCTCCGCTTGCTCGACGAGCACCGTCGCCGTGCAGGTTGAGGGTTGTTTGACCAACGTGTTCAGCCCCTTACACGAACTCTCTTCGTGAGCTTGACTATCCCTGTTTCGTGGGAGTCATTCTCCGACAATTGGCGCGCCAGGTAGGGGGCTGAGGCGCGTCTTCAACCTTCATCGACCTCTGCACCATGGCGGACACTCGCGCAGCTCGCGCCACCCGGCGGGCATCAGGCAGGGCAACCACCGAGCCCGCTGCCAACACCACCAACCCTCGCGGCCGTCCCCGCGCCAGCCGTGCCACGGGGCGCAACACCGCTGAACCGCGGGTGGAGCACCCCGAGGACGACGACGGCAACCACGACGACCGCTTCGACGACGACGTCGACCACGGGCACGGCGAGGACGCAGAGTCCTCGCACCCGTCCCAGCGCCACAGCGCCTCCACTCTTGGGCGTCCAGCGCCCAGCCCAAACACCGCGCTGCTCATGGCCGCGGAACTCTTCCGCTACCGTCCCACAGCTGAGGCGCACGACAACTGGCTCGGCCGCCTTCAGCACCTCGTCGACATTGCGGCGGCACCGCGCGCTGCTCCTGCGGCGTCGCGCTCTCTGGTGCACCACAACTCCGGACGCGCTGGAACCACCGCGCATGGCGCACCTCCGCCGCCGCCTCCGCCAGGTCCGCCTCCGCCGCGGCGCACAAGGCCGCATCCCACGCGTCGTCGCCGCGCGATTGTCAAATCGTGCAGCGGACACCCCCAGACGCGCGGGTGGAAATGGAGCGCCAGAAGGACCTCCAGAAGCGCATCGTGGAGGAGATCGGCCAGGCAGGGCGACAGAACCGCCGTGCTCTTCAGGGGGCATCGCCTCGTACGCCACAGGTTGCGCGGCCTTCACCCGCAACCTGCGGCGCGTCGTCTGGCCACAGAAGTTCAGGCCTGACCTACCCAAGGGCTACGACGGCACGAACAACCCCATCGAGTTCTTGCAGCTCTACACCACCTCCATCCAAGCTGCGGGGGGAGACGACAAGGTCATGGCCAACTGGTTCTCCCACGCTCTCAAGGATTCCGCCTTGTCGTGGCTCCTGAACCTTCCCGAGGACTCCATTGACTCGTGGGAGGAGCTCTGCCAGCAGTTCGTTGCGAACTTCAAGGGCACGTACGAGCGCGCCCTCACCTACAACGACCTGCGAGCTGTGCGCCAGAAGCCTGGCGAGACCCTCCGCAGGTACATCCAGCGCTTCAGCCAAGTCCGCAACAAGATCCCGAACATCCCGGACTCGCACGTCATTGCGGCCTTCAGAGAGGGCGTCACCAACCACAGGATGCTCGAGAAGCTCGGCATCCATGATACCCTCTCCTCCGTGGTGAAGCTCTTCGACATCGCAGACAAATGCGCCAAGGCAGAGAAGGGCTCCTCTTCGTCAAGGTGGGCTCGACAGACGACCCTGTCGAGGGATCCAAGACCCAGAAGAGGCGACGAGATCAAACGCAAGCCTACCGCAGTCCTGGCAGCTGAACCCGACGCCAAGCATGTTCGCGAGGACTCTCCAGAGGCTGGCAAGAAAGAGGTGGACAACCGCCCGTTCTGCATCTACCACAACAGGCGCGGCCATGCGACAGAGAACTGCTATGACCTCAAGCAACTGAGCAAGAAGCGTGAGCAAGAAGAGGCAGCGGTGGCCGCGGCAGAGGCCGTGGTTACCGCAAAGGTGGACGCAAGGGCAACTTCCAGAGGCCTCAGGGAACTCAGGCGAATGCCGCCGAGAAAAACAACAATCTGCCCGACGAAGAGCCTGGAGGCTACCAGGCCCCCAAGGGTGCCATGGCATGCATCCTCGGCGGATCCCAGGCGCCCAAGTCGAACAACCAGTTCAAGCAGTTCGCTCGCGAGCTCAACGCAGCGCTTCCCGGGGTCGAGACGTCCCGCCCCCTCAAGTGGTCCCAGTACACCATCGCCTTCGACGCCAAAGATCACCCCAAGTCTACAAAGACTGTGGGCACCCTCCCGTTGGTGTGCACCCCCACCATCAACAACATCGCCGTCGGCAAGACGCTCATTGATGGGGGTGCAGGCCTAAACGTCATCTCTGTCGAGACCTTCGAGACGCTTCAAGTGCCCTACGAGTGGCTCATGCCCTCCAGGCCCTTCACCGGGGTCACCAGCGGCTCAATCTCGCCTCTGGGGCAAGTGAGGCTCGCGGTCACTTTGGCACGCAGGAGAACTACCGCACCGAGCTAATTGACTTCGACGTCGCGCACATTGGCCTGCCCTACAACGCCATCCTCGGCTACCCCGCCCTCGCGAAGTTCATGGCCGTCACGCACCACGCCTACAACATGGTCAAGATCCCTGGCAGCGGTGGCACCATCACCATACGCGGTCACGTACAGGACGCCACGCGCGCCGTCGAGATCGCCTACAAGGCCGCTGCCATGGCATTCCCCGCTGACGAGGACATGGAGCCTCTCGAGAGGCCCAAGAAGAAGAAACAACTGTTCACTCAAGAGCAAGCATCTACAAAGAAGGTGTCGCTGAGCACCAGCGGCTCGGGGGCTGAAGGCTCGGGGGCTAGCGTCACCATAGGCGCTGGCTTGCCTCCCAAATAGGAAAGCGCGCTCGTCGCCTTCCTTCGGGCAAATTCTGACATGTTCGCATGGACTCCGTCAGAAATGTCCGGTGTACCAAGGGAGGTGATCGAGCACCACTTAGCCGTGTGTCCAGACGCACGCCCTGTAAAGCAAAAAGCGCGGAAACAAGCCCCCGAGAAGCAAGCGTTCATCATCAAAGAAGTAGAGAAGCTGAAAGCAGCAGACATCATTCGAGAAGTTGCCCACCCCACTTGGCTCTCCAACGGTGTGGTTGTCCCAAAACCCAATGGAGGAGGCCGGCTCTGCATCGACTACACAGACGTGAACAAGGCTGCCCCAAGGATCCTTACCCCATGCCAAGGATAGACCAGATTGTGGACTCCACCGCCGGCTGTGATCTCCTCTGTTTCCTGGATGCCTTCTCAGGCTACCACCAGATCAAAATGGCCAAGGAAGACGAGGAGAAAACAGCATTTCTCACCCCTTGTGGTGTGTATTGCTACACTTGCATGCCCTTTGGCCTAAAAAACGCCGGCGCCACCTTCCAGAGGCTCATGAGGATCGCCTTGGGGGCTCAGATGGGAAGAAATGCAGAAGCTTATGTCGACGACATCGTGGTCAAGTCTCGCGAGGGAGACACTCTCTTGAAGGATCTCGAGGAAACCTTCGCCAGCCTGCGCAAGGTGAACATCAAGTTAAACCCCGCCAAGTGCGTCTTCGGGGTGCCTTCAGGCAAGCTCCTCGGGTTCCTCGTGTCCCACCGCGGCATAGAAGCAACCCTGACAAGATCAAGGCTATAGAAGACATGCAGCCACCTCGCCGCCTCAAGGACATGCAGCGCCTAGCAGGATGCATGGCCAGCTTAGGCCGCTTCATCTCCAAGTTCGGCGAGAGAGCCTTGCCATTTTTCAAGATCATGAAGAAATCCGGCACCTTCAAGTGGACTCCAGAGGCTGACGAAGCAAGGACTTGAAGAAATACTTGGCTAGCTCACCAGTCATGGTAGCCCCCAGGGCAGGCGAGCATCTGAAGCTGTACCTAGCAGCCACTCCACAAACTGCTAGCGCCGTCCTGGTGGTGGAAAGAGAAGAGCCAGTTCTCCCAAGAAAAGCACTGCCACACCAAGTCCAGAACCTCCCGACGAGGAACAGTCTCTCCAGACCCAGTGCCAGGCCCACAGCCTCAAGTCGAGCCCTCCACGAGCACCCTGCCGAGGCTCCTCCACAGGCAAACCTCGCCAAAACTCCTGAGGAGCCTCTCGAGGGAGCCGACGCTGCGCACCATCAACGACCCTCGTCGAGCATCCAGTCTACTTCGTCAGTACTGTACTGCGAGATGCTCGCGAGCGGTACCCAGTGCAGCAGAAGCTCCTCCTCGCGCTACTCATCGCCTCCAGGAAGCTGCGCCACTACTTCCAGGGTCACCCCATCACGGTGGTCACGTCCTTCCCCCTGGAGCAGATCCTGCGCAACCCCAACGCTACTGACCGCGTCGCAGGTGGAACATTGAGCTGCAGCCATTCAACTTGCGCTTCGACACCACAAGAGTCATAAAAGGGAGAGCGCTGGCGGATTTCGTCGCCGAGTGGACAGACCCAACTCCTGAAGAGCCTCGCGAAGAAGAAACCGCGTCATCGGGAGATACAATGCCAAGCCACTGGACCATGCACTTCGATGGAGCTTTCGCCTGCCGCAATGGTGGGGCTGGCGTTGTCTTAACCTCACCAAAAGGTGACAAGCTCTACTACGCCATCCAGCTGTGCTTCACAATAGACAAGATCTCCAACAACATCGCCGAGTACGAGGGCCTCCTCGCCGGGCTCAGAGCCGCAATCGCCCTTGGCGTCAAGCACTTACTCATAAAGGGTGATTCCCAGCTCCTGGTTAACTTCTCCAACAAGAGCTACACGCCTAAGACGACCACATGGCCGCCTACCTTGAAGAGGTCCGCAAGCTCGAGAAGCACTTCAGGGGCATGGAGCTCATGCACATCCCGCGAAAGGAGAACCAAGAGGCAGATGACATCGCCAAGCGAGCATCACGAAGGCAGGCCCAGTCGGCCGGCGTGTTTGAAGAGAGACTCTCCAAGGCGTCCATAAAGCAGCCACAAGAAGCAGCAGCCGCAAGCACAGACGAAGTACTCCCACCACCTCCTATAGGTGGGGCACCCAACTGCGGTCCATCCTCAGGGGAGCGTCTGCTGCTGGCTATGGTGCACCAAGAGACAGGCTGGGTTGACGAACTCAAAGACTACCTGCTGAAGGGAGTCCTTCCTGAAGAAGACGCGGAGGCAGAACGAGTGGCTCGACAAGCCAAGTCATACTACATCCTCGAGGGAGACCTGTACCGCAAGCGCCCAAATGGAATTGCACTCAAGTGCGTCCCCCCCGAGGAAGGCCGCATGCTGATCAGAGACATTCACAGTGGAGAGTGTGGCCACCATTCCTCTGCACGCACCCTGGCAGGCAAGGTCTTCAGGAGCGGTTTCTACTGGCCCCAAGTGCTTCAAGATGCCACCACCATCGTCCATCTTGCGATGCGTGCCAGTTCCACGCCAAGCAAGTTCATCAGCCTGCACTGGGACTCCAAACCATCCCGCTCTCGTGGCCTTTCGCGGTCTGGGGCCTTGACATTCTGGGACCCTTCCCGAGATCACAAGGGGGCTACCGCTTCCTCTTCGTGGCAGTCGACAAGTTCACCAAGTGGGCAGAGGTTGAAGCAGTGCGCAGCATACCGGCCAGGGCGGCAGTAAAATTCATCAGAGGCCTGGTCTGCCGCTTTGGTGTGCCTAATCGCATATCACCGACAATGGCTCACAATTCACCAGCGGCATCTTCAGGGCCTACTGCGAGAGCCTCGGCACCAAGCTCTGCTTCGCCTCGGTGGCTCACCCACAGAGCAACGGCCAAGCCGAGCGAGCAAATGCTGAGGTCCTCAAGGGCCTCAAGACAAGAGCTTCAATCGCCTGAAGGGCTACGGCAAGGGCTGGATAGACGAACTCCCGTCCGTGCTCTGGTCCATCCGCACGAACCCCACGAAGCCCACTGGTGAGACGCCATTTGCTCTCGTATGGAGCTGAAGCAGTCCTCCCCACAGAGATCAAGCATGGATCCGCACGGGTCCTTGCCTTCAACGAGGACGATCAAGCAGACCTCCACAGCGACGACCTGCTACTCCTTGACGGGTTGCGCCGCCGTGCCGCCCTCAGGGCAGCCAAGTACCAGCAAGACCTGCGACGCTACCACAGCCGCCACATACGTCCGCGCACTCTCGAGACAGGCGACCTCGTCCTCAGGAGAATCCTCTCCAGGGAAGGTCTCCACAAGCTCTCGCCAATGTGGGAAGGCCCCTACAGGGTCTCCACATCGCCAGGCCTGGCGCGGTACGCCTCGAAACGGAGGACGGCATTCCGGTCAAGAATCCATGGAACATCGCGCATCTACGCAAGTTCTACCCGTGATCATAGTCACGCCAGACATTTTTTGTCTCTAGAGGGAAGCACACAACTTCACCTCCAAGCTTCACAAAAGCTTCTCCTCCCGAGGGCCAGCCCCTCTGAGCTCTCCTGATTACGTGCCGCCGCAGGCCGTGAAGAGTCTCAGCCACTGAATGTGGTCCCCATGCCTCGACATGGAAAACTTTATCTTGGTCACACCAAGTGTAATGAACCAATTCGTTTCTCGATGAAACATTGCGCTGAGGCGCCGCTATGTAATATTTTGGTGGTGAGTTTTACTTTTCATCATCTTAGTTCATTTCGCGCTTATATTCTTCCCCATGCGCACCTCGCGAGCGGGGGCTGAGTACGGTGACTGTGCCTCAAGAGCACCCCAACAGCACCGCAAAATCCAAAGGATCCGAGCTCTAGCACGTGAGCACGCTCTCACGCCTGTTACCTCCCCAAAGAGCTCTGGCCCATGGGCTTGCTCCCAAAACACGCCACCTCACCAAAGGACCTTGGTACTTACTCTCCTCGCGAGATACCCATGAGGAAGCCTATAAGCGCGCATGGGTGTTTACTACCATGTGCCTGCTTTGGGTCTGCCTCTCTAACCAATACAGGGAACAAGAAGTCCTCCCCAAGGTCGAGAAGTCACGCTCCGACCCCTAGAAGGGAGCGCACCATCAGGGAAGCCAACGCCCTCTACGAGGCCAAAGTCTCACCAAGCTAAGTCTAGCGCTTGCGCTCCTCAGAAGTGTTTTCTCCCTCTCACGGGCACCTGTCGCCCCTCGAGCGGTTTTTTCTCTCTCACACTCCATGGACTGCTTGTGCGTCAAAGGGGAGCCCTCGAGCACCGCGACTCGAGAGCCCTTACCTCTCCAAGCCTTAAACACCCCCCGGCCTTGCCGAGTCACGCTCCGGCATACCGTAGCGGCGGTGTCATAGCGCAAAGAGATGGGTCCTGACGACGTAGAGCGAAGAAAGACATGGAACAGGGACAAAGGACCCTTCGAGGGGCACACACACATGTTTGCATACGATTAAAGTATCTTACAAGCCAGCGTGAATTAAAACAAGTCTTAAAACAAAGATAATTGCGCCAAGCGCATCTTGTTGCAGGAGTGGCCTAGGCAGAGGGTTCACCATCGCCGTCCTCTTCAGCCTTCTCTTCTTCGGCGCCTTCATCCTCCTCAGCGGCCTGCTCCGCCTCAACCCTCTTGAAGCGGTCGACGTAATCGTTGACTTCTTCTCGAACCAAGTTGGAGAGCTCCCAGGCCGGATCTCCCTCGATGGGCTCGGTCACTGACTCGAAGTCGAAGCCGGGGTGAAGGCGCTGGAGGTTGGCGAAGACGCGATCGATCGCCACGGTCAAGAGCTTGCGGCACTCCTCATCAACAACGTCGCCAAGTTCCGCCACAGGGCCCTCGAGCACAGAGAAGAGCTGGTCGAAGTAAGCAAGATATGTGGCGGCATCAGCGTTCCCATGGACGGGAACAATAGGTGCATCCACTCCTAGCTGCCCCGCGAGAGTATTCCCCCGGGCCACTAAGGATTGGAACATGCGCTCCCGTTGCTGCGTCAAGACCTGTGCCGCCTGCACGCGATGCTCAGCCTCTTCGGCGCGCTCCACGACAGGGCCCACCTGAGCGGTCAACTCCTTCATGTCCGCCATCAAGAGGCAAAGTTCTGTTCCGCACGCGCCCGAGCCTCCGCGGCAGCCTGGAGGCGAGAGTCGAATCGCTTCTTCTGGGCCTCAAGGTCCTGGACGCGAGCCTCAAGCTCTTTGCGTCTCTTCGTGAAGCGCTCCTCTTGCTTCTTGGCCTTATCCGCGAAGTCTTTTCTACAGCTGTCGCGAAAGAGCTTCTCCTTCGTCGCAGACTCTTCCGCCATCTTCTCCTCCTTCTTGCGAAGGTTCTCGTTGGTCAGCGCAAGGCGCTTCTGGTAGAACTCCTCATCTTGAGTGACCTTGTACTCGCGGGCTTCCAGGTGCTCCCGCTGCGCGGATTGATCCTTCTCGATCTGCTCAACCTGGTCTTCGCGTTTGCGCGCCTCGGCCTCGCGGGCGTCGAGATCAGCTCCGCGCTGCACGATCAAGTCTTCGCGAATGCTCAAACTCTCACGGAATTTCTCCAACTCTGCCGCAATTTTCCGACTCGGCGACGATCCCCGCCTCGCGGTCCAGAAGCTCTTTGTGCTTGGCGGAGACCGCCGCTCGCGCGCCGCCAGCTCCTGGTGTTTGGCCTCGGTCTCCACCTCGAGAGCCTCGCGCCTAGCACCCAGGTCCGCTAGGGTCTCCTCGACCTCGCGGACCACGCTGATGCGGATTCCTCAGCAGAGCGCAGCGCTGCCTCGCGCTGCGCCTGGGCAGCTTCGTTCTTCCGGCGGCAGCTCTCCACGGTCTCATGAAGACAAGCCCAGCCCCGCGCAAGCTCAGCGGCCTCCTCCGCCCTGGAGCGATCTTCCTCGGCAAGCTGGGCCTCAAGCTCGTCGAGAACCTCCCTCGCCGAGCGGAGGACAGCCCCACGGCGGGCTGCGGCGGGGCGCCGCCCCCGCAGAACTAAGGCCCATGGCTCGCCGGAGGGCCTGGAAACGCCGGCGCCTGCCGAGGATTCCGGAGCGTCCAACCTTGGGCTCCGAGTGGCCTCAAGGCGCGCCGGGGGCTCTGGTGCGAGCCCCCCTCTTGGTCCACCAAGGGCCTTCAGGGGGCTTTGATGAGAACCCCCCTCACCGGAGGCCTCCTGGGGGTTCGGGGCATCTTCATCTTCAACCACGTCATTCTTCTGCCCCTGGGGAGCGCTCTCCTCTCCAGGGACAGGGTTGGCCTTCTCAGTTGAGGCCGCCTCCCCAGCGGCCTCAGAGTCCGCTGTGGCCTCTCCAAGTTTCGTGCTCGGTGGGGGCGATGACGCGGCGGCCTCCTCCATTTCGACGTCAGCGCACGCCCCCGCGGACGCCCCTGTCACCGCGGCACACTCCTTCGCCGGCGGCGTGAACCTCGCCGCATCCGCATCCGCCGTCCCCTCCGGCTGCGGGGGGAGACGTCAGGCCGCATAGGTGGAGGCATCGCCACCTCTGCCTCCCCCTCCATCTCCTTGCAGTGCTCCTCCGCTTCAGGAGGCGGCGCCGCGCCTCAGGAGATGAAGCAGTGCCCTCGGGAGGCACCTCGTCAACTGTACACGCTGCAGCGCCGCTGCAGCGCTGGGGATCTCTCCAAGCCTCCGAAGTCTCCGCCTCTTCGGCACCTCGGGGCCCCTGGAGAGGCTAAAACTCAAAAACTCCGCAGGAAGCCTACGCAAAAGCAAGCCAAGACAGAAAAGGGAGTCAGTTCTTACCCTGATGTCTTGGCGCGGGAATCGACCCACACCGTGTTCGACGACCGCCACGGCCTCAGTGGTGCGGCTCCGGCGCCGGACCCCTCGAGAGCGGCCTCGGCTTTCCTCTTGAGGGAGATGCCCGCTGGACTCCCGGCGGCCCGGTCATGAACGGCCTTGGAGCGGGGCTCGCAATGGCCTGATGAAGCTCCGTCATCGTCGCTCTCCTCTTGCCCCTCGGCGCGCTGCGAGGGAGCGACCACGAACTGGCCGCTGCTGCCTGAAGAAGCCTCGTGGGCCTCCACCTCAGGCGCCGCGCTCTTCGAGGTGCTCGAGCTCTCCGCTGGAGAGGCAGAGCCTCCCGAGGCGCCGGTTGCGCCTGCGTCGGATTCCACAGGCGTTACCGTCGTCTCCTCGTCGCCTTCAGCTGGCGCCCCCTGCGCCGCGGACTCAGGATCTTCGCGGGGCCCCGCATGACCCTTGGGCACCAGGCCCCACCGGTCGAACTTCGGCATCGTCTGCACGAGCGAGACGCGGCGCCCAAGGTCAATCCTGTGGAGCGGGACCGCCTTATCGCCAGGCTGGGGGATATCAGGAGCCGTGAAGAGCGTCTCCATAATGGTGCGCACCTCCTGCTGCGTGAAGAGGTTTGCGCTCAGGCGCATTTTGTCCCTCTGGTTGGAGTAAAGCCACATTGCGTCCGCGTGCCACTGGAGCGGAGCAATGCGGCGCTTCACGAAGTCCTTGGCCACCATCTGCCCGGTGAGGCCTGCCTCGCGGAGGTCCTTCAAGCGCCTCATCACAGGGCCAAGCGCGGCTCCCTTGAGCGCTTTAGAAGACCAGCTCGCCCTCTTCATCGGAGGCGCCTCGGGCAGGTCAAAGAAGGCGCTCCGGCTGCCAAACTTCATGAGGAACCAGCGCTTGCGGAAGTCCTCCACCCTCTTCGTCACATTGGTCACAATGTTCTCGCCGTTCCGCGCGATGGGGATGTATGTGCCCTTCATGCCCTCCGCGATGCGGAAGGACACGCACCCTGACCGCTCCTTGTTCGCCGTGAACCGGAGCGCGTAGAAGCTTCGGAAGAGGTCCACCGAAGGTGGGATGCCGATGTATGCCTCGCAGAGGTAGGCGAAGATGGCGAGGACAAGGATGGAATTAGGATGGAGATGAAGGACCTGGATCTGGTAGCGCTCCAGAATCGCCAGGAAGAAATCGGAGAAAGGAGGCACAAGCCCGGCGAATAGGGTGTGCATGAAGATGGGGTAGAAGTCGCCGAAGGAGTTGTCCGCCGGCTTAAGCACCGTAGCGCCGTGCTCGTTGGTCGCTGAAGCCGCCATGTGACGCACTTTCTCCAGCTGCGCCTTCTTCTTAAAGCGGAAGCCGGTCAGAGCCGGCTCGAAGTCGCCGACCTGCTGCGTCGCGGCAGGTTCGCCGCCCTGCACCACGGCTTTGCCTTTCGAGGCCGCGGAAGCTTTCTTGGGCGCCATTGCCGCAGGATTGCAAGGGGGGAGGTGCGTCGAAGACACAGGAGCGCAGGCGTCAAGAGCAAGGAGACGGGCGCGCAAATGAGGCAGTAACTGCTGCCTGAACCGGCGCTGCAGGCTTTATTCCCCTCAGAGCAGTTACCGAGACGTGGTGGGACCCCCCACTACGCCCATCATCTCCGAGGAGAACGTGTCGTCGCGGCGTAACTGCCCTGCACGTGTCTCAGGCCGGCCGGACACTTTGGGCCCATGACGATTCGCCTGCGTCCATTGGACTACATCGTGCCCATCATGGGCCCGGGGGCTACTGTCGGCCCAGTGAAATCCAGGGTGTGCTGGGCCTGTCCTATACGGCCCTCGACACTTGATGGCGATTTTCGCTAAGGACCAAGCCTACGGCTTGGAGAGCCTCGTGAGGCGAATTGCCTCGCGAGGGGATTTGAGGCAGCAGAGGCCTGCGGAGGCCATATCCACTGCTGCCCCCTCTTTAAGGAAATCTCCCCTGGGGAGAGGTCAACGCCGAATTCTCTACAGGGCATCCAAGCCCTCGTGGAGATCGCTTCGCTGCAAAGCAACCTCTGCAGAGCGCACATGGGCTCTGCAGCGGCCGCAGAGTGACGCGCGCCCCTGCGCGCGGTGACGACGACGCCGCAGTTGCCATTTTGGTGATTAAAGGGGTCAATAAAGCTGTGCCACCGCTCCGGACTACAAGGATTTCCTCTTTGGTGATAAGGGGACCGGCCGGCGCTACGCTCCAAGGCCAACGTCACCGTGGGCACCCCCACGTTCCTCTGCGGCCCCAGCTGGCCGTCCTGCATGGACGGTGGGTACTCTGCTACAGGAGTCAGCTTTACGCTCATGGACCGCGTCCATGGACATCCGGGCTGCGATGCACCGCGCTCCACCTTCTGCGCCACGTGACAGCCCTACCAGTGCGAGTGCAAGGAGGGAGCACGGGGCGCCTATAAAAGGAGGGCAAGGTGCACCGTAGCAAGGGATCGCATTCTCATTCCAGCATCGCCACTTACGCGCAAGGAAGAAGAAGACCCTTGCTTTCCTTCCTTGTATACACCATTGCCAAAAGAGAGCCTTCGGCAAGCTCATTGTACTGTAACCTCTACAAGCAGTGCAATACAGACAAGCAGGAGTAGCGGTATTACCTCCACACGAGGGCCGTGAACCTGGGTACGGGCTGGTGTTCATCTCTGTCGTGATGTCCCTCCGCTTGCTCGACGAGCACCGTCGCCGTGCAGGTTGAGGGTTGTTTGACCAACGTGTTCAGCCCCTTACACGAACTCTCTTCGTGAGCTTGACTATCCCTGTTTCGTGGGAGTCATTCTCCGACACCGCTCGTACTATGAGGGGTAAGCGATCACCGAAACGTAAAAGGTCGCCCTTCCCAACAGTACCTCATAAGAATCTTCCCATTAGACCTTATGACAGGACTGTAGCGGAAAACACCGCGGAGGTGGCTGCCTACAATAAGGCTTTTTTTGCACCAAAAAAGCCCGAGCAAAAGCCGGTATACGATGAAAATTCCAAAAGTGGGCTAAGTCCTTCCTTGCGCAGCCATCCCAAATATCGATGAATCTGCAATCTGACTATGGTCGTGAACTTAGTAAGCTAGCATGTGCCCAGTCTGAGCAGGACAAGGAAAGAAGTGCAAAAAGCGGGAAACAAATTGCCCAGCTCGGACAGCAGAAAAATCAATCGGTCCCCCCGCTCATAGTGTGTTGCGATATCGACAAGGACTTCAGAGCCGATATGGATAAGGACCTGCAATTATTGGACCCCAGAGCCATAGCTGCTGCTAGAGAACATGGTATCACTGTATCGCAGGCCATGGAAAATGCTACCGCCATGGGTATGACTCTTGGTCAACTTTTAGGCTATGAAGAACAGCCAATGTTAGAGATAGCACGGAAATATGTCACAGGGGAGTCTATGGTCAGTAATGAGGAGCTCACGCGTCTATCAACACATATGCGAAATCTGCACAACTGGTACTTGGTGCACACATCAAAGAAGGCGCGAAGGAGTGGATTGCGGTGGACGTTCGAGTGGAACATTTCTTCAAACCTTACAGTATACAGGTTCAAATGACTGAACTGTTTCAGTTATTCAATCTGCGCGCCCTCGACAAATCTATCCTCAGTTGCTATTGTCTGTAAGTGATTTATTTTCGTAATTAAGTCTCTAGCTCAGCTCGTTCATTACCTGTATTATATTATCCTGACTATATATATATCCTTTTGTACGCTATTATGTAGAATGAAGATGATGGATTGCAAAGCATCTAGACATTATGAGGTTGGGTTCGTTGACCCATATATCGTTAATGAACATACGTTACGCAATCACCCAGAGACGTGGAGCATGACCTGACCACCTCTTTAATCAAGCAAAACTTCTGTACGGAAATACTATTTCCTTACAACTTCAAGTGAGTGTTTCTGTCTTGTACATATTTTTATTTGGCTTTCTCGATGTTAAGTGTAATTGATGAGTTATGCATGTCTGCTTTATGTAAACGTCCGCAGGTTCCACTGGATTCTGCTAAGCATTCAAGTTGACAGTCCATAGTTGAAGTCCACGACTCATTAAGTTGGGACCAAGCGACGTGGACCTCAATGAAAGAAATGCTCAATAAGTAATTTCAATCATTATCGCATTATATCGGCCTCTTTCGTTCGTTTCCTGATATCAAGTAATTAATAACTCCTTTGTTCATTTTTTTGGCCAAAGCAGGTGTTGGACACTATTCAAACAGAATGTACAAGGTCTATTCAAAGATGAGCTAACTTATATATCGGTGAAAAGTCCGCAGCAGCCACCGGGGAGTAATTTATGTGGATTCTACGTTTGCGAGTTCATTCGCGAGTTGACCTCTGAGCGGAGAACAACTTCTTGAGCAAAATGCGGGAGAAGCTCGACCCAGAACGGCGCATACAAGCAATTCAAGAGGAATTGGCGGGATTTCTGCTTAGGGAGGTCATCGATGAAAGGGGAGAACATTATGCTGCGGACGATGAACTACATATGTGATCTATCTCCATGAATTAAATAGTTGTATTCTCGCAAGAGATCGAATATTAATTATATATGCATCAACGTGTACTGTGTATATAGTAGAGCGTATAATATGCGTACGGAAACGATGGAGAGCACGTCGGCGATGCGAAGAAGGGGGAGACGACGGAGGCACCGGCGAGAGGGAGAGGGGGCACCGGCGAGAGGGAGAGGGGGCACCGGCGAGAGGGAGACCCTAAACCCTAAATACAAAAAAAACACTCATTGGTCCGGTTCGTAACACGAACCGGGACCAATGAGTCTCCCCACGCCCAGCCAGAACTGGCCACGTGGAGCCCCATTGGTCCCGGTTCGTGGCTGAACCGGGACCAGCATTCGTCCGATTGGCTGGTCCCGGTTCGGGAACCGGGACGGATGGCCCAACCGAACCGGGACCATAGGCCAGTTTTCTACTAGTGGGCGTATCTTGGCCAGAACAACCGGATGACGGCCGGTGGCGGCCTGGTGCAAGATCCACGCCGACGCGTGTACGCAGATCCTTGCACATGCATCCGATCATGCCCAACAACGATTGGGCCGGTGCATGCATGCTGCTGATGCGTACATGTGAGTACATGATCCAGCTGATACGTACATGCTCTGACTTCCGGCCGGCCGGCAGGATCGACTCGCGATTCCATCGCTTCAGCGTCGCCATGGCGGCTCGCGATTTGGCCCGCTTTCGCCCTCGGGAACGACCAGCGGCGGCCCAACAGGCAGAGGCACAATCGGCAGTGTCCCATGGCGGCCGGATGCAGCCAGATTGATGGCAACGAGGTGGACGCGAAGACGTCAACTAAGGGCGGCAAAAGAAGAGGGGCAAAACTGATTGGGGCACCCCACCGTCGCCGTCCGCCGACGGCGGTCTCCTCCGGCGACGGCAGGGTGGACAAGGCGGCGTATCGAGGAGATCTAGGGGTGGCGGCGTCGGGACCTCCTCGTCGATCGGACACCGGGTGGTTTTTTCACCGATCACGCGTGGCTTCGGTCTGTGTACCGGTCGGAATACTCTGGTTGATATATGATGCTATTTCCCCTCAAGCGACAGGCACAATGATTTCTATATTTAGATATCACATAGAATATGTGATGCACTTAAAAAGTAATATTAGGTAGTTACATATATAGGTTTTGCATTGTAGCGCCAGTATTAGCCAATAACATATATATATGGTCTAGATCTATTTATCGTCTCCCACGTGGAACATGTTCCTTCAATGTCATTTCGTCGTTGTGTATATAAGAATTAGGTGTCCTCATTTTTTCCAACGCAGTAAGTTGGAAAGGCGGGTTCATAAAATTTACATATATTGCGAGAATGAAGTCGCTACAAGATATGCACCTCTCATGATCATGGCTGTGCTGTTGTTGCTTGTGGTGGCTACGGGTAACGAAAACATGCATTAAGTTTTCTACCTACGATTGCTTTTATCAAAACAATGAAATTGTTGTAGTTTAGGATTTAGTTTTTGGTCACATGAACTATTTTCATATTCCTATCTCTATGTATGATTTTCAAATGTAGGTGGGACTGGCCATGAACAGAGGTCTTGTGTAAAGGACCAAGTGGCAAGTTAAAGGGTCCATGTGCTAGCGATGGGCTTTGTAAAGAAACTTGTGAAAGTGCATGTTGCCCATGCGTGGTTTTGTTAATTAATGACAATCCTTATGGACTATGTTTGTATTGAGTTATTCTTATAGGTTTGTCCATAGGCGTCGCTTGTACTCCATGTGTTGGAGTCAAGGTTGTATGCCATCAAGATAATTGATTATATGGACATATTTGATATGATCAAGTAAAAGAAAGATACAAGGTTGATCAAGACTAAGTGCTAAGAGTGGATTCGAGTTGATCAACACACAAAGCTAAATGATGTACCATGTGGATTCATGTGATCCAATGGTATGGTAAGAAATTGTCCATATAGCTTTGTGAACTAACCATTATGTGTGTGTGTGGCATTCCTTTGTTGGGTTAGGTATCTCTCCATGGGCTTTCATCAAAAGGAAGATTTCTTATAGCTCATGGAGGATGACGTCAAGTGGTGATCGTCTTCAAGGTTGTGTTGTGCAAGTTCAAGATGGGCATCTAGAAGATATCATATGCTTGAAGCTTGCCACCCAATTGGAGATAATGGTCAAGTGAAGATGTGCCTGAGAGAGACTCTCCCATATTGGTGTATGGGGGAGCGATATGTGAGTCTTCACCAAGCAAAGCGCAATCAAGAAAGGTGGTCCACTTGAGGAGATCAAGATCGTCATCATCAAGCTCAAGTGGAATGCGAAAGGCAAAGGTATGATCTTGATAGGGTTTCTATTTTACCGGTCTCATGGTGTTACTGGGAGACCGGGTTATAGGATAGACACCGTACTATCAAGAGGTGCTCTCAAGTGAGTAACTTGATCGCATCTTTATGGAGAGCTCAAACCTTTGCATTCTTGGCATATCATCTTTCTTGGTTGTTATTTGGCTTTTATCCATGTGTGAATTTAGAGCTTGTGTTCATCTCCATACCAAGCTCTAGTTCATCAAAAACGGATTTCATATGAATATCTTGTTGCGTTTTTGTTGTAGGAGGATTTATCGATTGTTCCTTTTTAGAGAGGTTTACCTTTCTACATTTGGTTTTATCCTCTCTTGTTGGACTAGGATGTTTCTCTGCATGATCTTATAGAGCTCTTCGTTGCGATTCCAACGAGCCCAAGATCATCGAAATCAGAGTACAGATGAAAAAGATTTTGCAGTTTTGTTTTGCAGTTTCTGTCAGTTTTCAGCAAACCGGATATTCCGGTTTTGTTCTGGACAGGAATATCCGGTAGACCGGATTTTCCGGGTTAAGTTGGGACCAGAATATCCGGTCCCCCAGTTTGCCCACGAAAAAACGGCTAAGGACCAAACTGCGCGAGCCACTGGACTAGGCCGGAAATTCCGGTCCAAACTTGAACCGGAATATCTGGCCCGCCCAGTTTCCTGAAACGGCTAGACTTTGGAGGCGCTATAAATACCCCTCCCCTTCTTCCACCTTGTACAACTTTTGTCAAGCACGTTTTCCCCTCTCTCTCACTGACATGGGTATACATCTCGGGTACCCTACCATGAGGGTACCTGGTGCACGTAACGACTAAGGCCCAATATCGAAGAGCCTACTCGAAGCCCAAGACAAGAGGCCCAAGAAGATGGAGTACCCTCCAAGATTAGACATAGGCATAGTCGGTTTAGACTTTCCTTACGTGTAAACTAGGTCGGTTACAAACTCCCGAGACCCAGCCTATTTAAAGGCTGGGAGGGGTACCGATCTGGGACCAAGCCATACTCGAACCACCAAAGCTCTTGCGAGATCGTCATCTCGCCGGAGCCCCTTGTAATCTCCACGATCAATAACAGACAAGCAGGAAGTAGGGTCTTTACCTCCACCCGAGGGGCCTGAACCTGGGTAAATCTTTGCCTCTGCTTGTCAGCCGACGAAACTACCAGTACTACCACGTTCTCTCCCCATAATCTCAACCCTAGGTCCTTAACCATGGGATTTGATGAGGGTACACCTCGTCAATTGGCGCCGTCTGTGGGAAAGAATAGTGCTGGACTCGCGGTTTCTTCGGTTCCATCGGAAAACGGCGACTCGCCGATCGGATCTACAAACGGCAACTCGCCGCTGCATCGACAAACCAGAACTCGCCGACTCAGGCGGCACACGGCAACTCGCCGGCTCACTCGACAAACGGCAACACGCCAGCTTCACCCGCAAAAAGCACATCGGATCCTCTGATGGATTTCGAGCCACACTCGCCAGGATTCCAGGAGGCCTTCTCCGATCTCGAGTCAGGTTTGGGTTTAACCGTTGGTTCGTTCAATTTTTTCGTCAACAAGCTTGGTGTGCAGGACTTGACGGATCCACGCCAACTCGCGACTTCGCACCCGAGGCTCCATCGGTTGCGGCTCCTTCGACTGCGGACCCTCAACTGTGTCCATACCATCGTCGACCCTCCAAGCTTGTTCGTCTGCAACAACCATGTCCACACGAGAGATGCGCGAGCTCATTGAAGAACTCCAGGGCGAGGAGGCCGAATCAGCATATCGCACAAACGATCCCGAGCTGGATCTCCCACTCGAGGATAGTTTCGACTGCGGGATCTCCCTCAGCGACTTCGACGAACCTGAAACTCATATCGACAACCACGTCGACTCCGAGATCTGCGCCAACAACAACCTCGACTTCGAGATTCATAACAACCTCGCCGACGCCGAGATGAGCATAGGCGACGAAGCGTCGACTGCGAGATCCGTCCAGACGACCACTCGATGAACATACGGACTCAGACATGAGCCTCGATGAAGATGTCGAGTCCATGACGGGACTCGAAAGTACATACACATACCCTCGGGTCATACCCCAGCAGGTCTACGTTGCCATCGCCGCAGAAACATCAGACACTGCGGCCAGTCGCAGGCCTACAGAATTCCCGTGCACAGTTACTATGCCGGATGGAGTCACAACTCTCACAATCACTGCTGAGATGGCAGCAAAAGCAGATAAAGTCATCAAGGAGTGCACAATGATGCCAGCAGACGCAACACAAGAAGAGATGTTGACCTTCCAGTACTTCAACTGGCAGGAGTCACTTCGACTGAAGCAGATAAGAGCAACACTCGAAGAACGCAAAAAGCAAGCTAGCTTGTCGAGTGCGCGCAGAAGACAGCTCTCCCTGAGCTCCACCGGGCGAGCAGACAAGACCCAGATCAAGGTTGTCACACCTCTCGCCAGGCGAGAAGGCGGCACTCACCCGCAACTTAGGCAACTCCTTCATGACATACGACGAGGAAGGACTGCCGGTGCCCAAAACAGCAGCAGGTGCTCTCTACACCGCTGCAGCATACCTGGAGGCAATCAAGCCCCCAGCGGATGACCCCAATGCAAAACTACACCGCCAACAGATCAAATCACTCGCCTTAGCTGCAAAGGCCATACGCCAAATTCCAAAACTCCAGGTGGGAGTCGAGACCGTGCCCTAGTCGACGCGCCTCGGGAAGAGCATAATCACAGTGGTCGTCGCCACCACTCGAAGGAAAGAAGCGGCTCGCGAAGGCGCAGGTCCAGGAGCAGATCACGCAGATCTTACAGTAGCGACTCATACTCTGATCGAGAGCCTGAGCCACATGGAGCTCTGTGCTTCACTCGACGCGTCCGCGAGACACGGATGCCCAAAGGATTCAAACTCACATCCGAACAGCCCAAGTACACGGGTCGACAGGAACCTTCCGGGTGGCTGGAAGATTACAGGCTGGCTGTTGCGTGCCAGCGGGCACCAACACCACAGCCATGCAGTACATACGACTCATGCTCGAAGGCACAGCTCGCGACTGGCTCAAGGCCCTACCTCCATCAACATACGACTCGTGGGATCACTTCCGCAGGGATTTCGTCAAAAACTTCGAGCCTCTATGTGAGCGCCCGAAAACATTCGAGGAGCTGCGGGCCTGCGTTCAACGTTCAGACGAAACGTTGAGGTCATACATCAGACGATGGACTGAGATACGTAACTCAGTTGGAGTGGTTTCAGAAGATATGGCCATGGATGCTTTCGTCATGGGCCTCGCCAGGCGAGACTTCAAAGAAGCACTTGGCCGCCAAAAGCCAAAATCTGTAGCCACCTCTTGCAGATCGCGACTGAGTGGGCAGATGGAGAGATATGGCACGCACCACACGCGGGTCCTCACCCCGTGACAAACATGAGAATAGCAGTCGAAGCCAGAGACTCGTACAGAGACGACCGAAGGCGCAAACGTTCAAAACGTCATTACGACGATGACAGACCCGAATTCATGGCGGCTGGGTTCTCCACACCCCGCAATGATCAGGACAGAAGCGACCGACGGTCGGAAGATCGGCGAGACAGTCGAGATGATCGGCGAGACAGTCGAGATGATCGTCGAGACAGCCGAGACGGCCAACGCAGTGATAGCTACAAGAGGAAGGACTGGCGCAAGTCACGGGCACAATCTGAGCGATCATTCGAAGAAAAGATGGACGCTGATTGCAGATTCCACCTGTACAAGGGGGACGACGGAAAACTGCGATCCAATCACTCGATGAGAAACTGCAGGGAGTTCGACCAAATGGCGACTGATTACGTAAATCGCAGAAAGGCAGCAGCCGCACAAGCACCTGCACCCGTGCCTCAGCCAAACAACGTGCCTGTTCTGATGGCACCACCTCCACCACCACAGCCTGCCCCAGGCGGAAATCTCGCGGGTGCCATACAGCCCGTACCTCGGGTGGACGAACCACAGTACCCTCCGCCCCAAGGGCAGATGTACATGATACAGAAAGGTCGACCTTCCAACAGGGAGCAAAAACTTCGCACTCGACAAGTAAACATGGCGGTCATGTCACCTCCTGCGGTAACAGAATACTTGAAGGGATCCGAACTACAATAAGCTTCAGCAAAGAGGACCACCCTCCATCGGTTGTTCGACCAGGGCACTCTGCTCTGGTACTCGACGCGCAAATTGGAGGCTACGCCATGTCCAAGGTCTTCATGGATGGTGGGAGCGGCATAAACATCATCTTCGCAGATACGCTCCGCAAAATGAACAGGTCAGTCGAAAACCTGCCAAGATCTTCAAATACCTTCCACGGTATCGTTCCAGGGAAAGCAATAAGCCCAGAGGCACCATACAACTCGACGTGACGTTCGGGGACAAGCACCACTTCAGGACAGAGTCGATTGAGTTCGAAGTGGTCGACTGGAAGTCACAATACCATGCTATACTTGGACGCCCGACGTTCGCTCGATTCATGGCGGTGCCACATTACGCATACCTCCAGCTGAAGATGCCTGGACCAAAAGGAGTAATCACAGTCAAGGGGAACTTCCAAAAGTCTGACTCTTGCGACCGAGAATTCAGCAAAATCTCTGAGATGTTTGGCATGGAAGCAACACTCGCTGATCTAGCGGTCTCCAACGATCGAACACTTATGCCAGAACAAAAAGGTGGCAGTCGACAGAGCATTCATGCCACCAACGACACAAGATCGCATCAGGTGCACCCGACTGACCCGACCAAGACAGTCAATGTCTCGTCGAGTCTGCCTATCGCATAGGAAAGCGCGCTCGTCGAATTCCTCCGTGAGAACTGGGATATATTTGCATGGTGTCCAGCAGACATGCCAGGTATTCCCAGGGAATTCGCCGAGCACTCTCTCCAGCTACTTCCAGGTGCTAAACCAGTCAAACAAACAATGCGCCGCATATCCGGCCCAAAAAGAACTGCAGTCGAAGCCGAAGTCGACAGGCTACTCGCAGCAGGATTCATCAGAGAGATCAAGAAATCACAATGGGTGGCCAACCCCGTACTGTAGAGAAGAAGCACACAGATATCCTTCGGATGTGCGTAGATTTTACAGCACTCAATAAGTGTTGTCCAAAGGATCACTTTCCACTACCTCGAATCGACCAGATCGTCGACTCCACCGCCGGGTGCGCTCGCTTGTCCTTCCTGGATGCTTACTCGGGTTACCACCAGATAAGGATGAAGGAAGAGGATGAAGAGAAAACGGCGTTCATAACCCCACTCGGGGTCTACTGCTACACCACAATGCCTTTCGGGCTCAAGAACGCAGGCGCAACCTATCAGCGCATGATGCAAGATTGCCTCAAGAAGCAGATTGGGCGAAACGTCCAGGTCTATGTAGATGACATCGTCATCACCACAAGAGGAAAACACACTACTCGATGACTTGCGAGAGACATTCGCAAACCTCAAACGCTTCCACATCAAGCTCAACCCGAAGAAGTGCACGTTCGGCGTGCCAGCCGGGCAACTCCTCGGGTATCTAGTCTCAGCTCGAGGAATCGAGGCGGACCCGGAGAAAATACAGGCCATCTTGACGATGCAAAGGCCTTCAAAGCTCCACGACGTGCAAAAGTTGGCGGGTAGAGTAGCAGCACTCAGTCGATTCATCAGCAAGCTAGGCGAAAAAGCACTCCCGTTCTATCGACTGATGAAGAAGGCAGATAATTCGAGTGGACGCCAGAAGCCGAAGCAGCCTTCACGGACCTCAAGCGAGTCCTCACAAGCCCTCCAATCCTCGTAGCACCAAGGGAACGCGAGCCACTATACCTATATGTCTCTGCAACTAACAGGGTGGTGAGCACTGTTCTAGTGGTCGAACGCAGAGAGGAGGGACACGCCCAAAGCATACAACGTCCAGTCTATTACTTGAGTGAAGTGCTCTCCACATCAAAGCAGCGGTACCCGCACTATCAGAAGCTGGCATACGCCGTGTTCATGTCCTCAAGGAAGCTGACGCATTACTTCTCCGAGCACCCGATCACTGTAATCAGCACTTCAGGGATCGGGGACATCCTCACAAACCCCAATGCAACTGGGCGAGTAGCAAAATGGCTCATCGAGCTAGCACCAAGAGACATCAAGTATGATTACCCGAAGGCCATCAAAGCACAAGTTTTACCCGACTTCCACACCGAGTGGATTGAAGCTCAGCTCCCAGGAGCACCAGATGTGTCCAATTCCTGGACTATGTACTTTGATGGCTCGAAGAAAAACGAAGGCGCAGGCGCAGGTGTCATCCTCATATCACCAAAAGGCGACAAGCTCCGCTACATCCTGCAAATGGGATTCGAGTTCCCATCCAATAACGAAGCAGATATGAGGCTCTGATCCATGGCATGAGGATGGCAAAGCCTCGGGTGCACTCGACTGATGATCTACGGCGACTCGAATCTGGTGGTGCAGCAAACAATGAAGGCTTGTGACGCAATCGCAGATAACATGATCGCCTACCGTGACCTGTACAACATCATGGAGGGCAGCTTCGAAGGCTGCGAGTTGCGGCACATAGGGCGTGAGAGCAATGAAGAAGCAGATAAGTTAGCCAACATTGGTGCGACCAAAGCACCAGTGCCACCTGGTGTCTTCTTCGAGCGCATCGAGCACAGATCAATCAAAAAGAAGCGGCAACTCCTGCATCAGCCGCACCAGCCAAGAGCAAAACACCTAGCACAGAGGACCCACCAGTCGAGGTACTCCTCATCGAGCCAACTTGGACTCAACCCTTCCTCGCATACATACTCCGCGGCGAGGTACCCGAAGACTTCACAGAGTCAAGACGCGTCACTCGACGATCTAAAGCATACACTGTCATCAACGGTGAACTTTACAAACGCAGCATATCAGGTATGTTCCAGCGTTGCATAGCATTTGAAGATGGCCAAGCCATCCTTCGTGATATTCATGCAGGTACTTGCGGGCATCACGCCAGCAGTCGATCACTCGTAGCCAAAGCCTTTCGCGCAGGCTTCTACTGGCCCACAGCACTCAAAGACGCGGAGGACATAGTCAAAAGGTGCATCGGCTGCCAAAAATTCGCCACAAAGCCGCACGCACCCGCATCGGCGTTGAAGACAATACCATTGGCCTGGCCTTTCGCCCAGTGGGGGCTCGATATGGTTGGGCCACTCAAAAAATCCTCCCATGGAGGGCATACTCACCTTCTGGTGGCGGTCGACAAGTTCACCAAGTGGATTGAAGCAGTACCCATCACAAGTTCGACTGCCACTACAGCAGTCAATTTCATAAAATCCATCATATACCGCTTTGGTGTGCCAAATAGCATCATCACTGACAACGGTACAAACTTCACGGCTGAGGAATTCAAATCCTTCTGCAAAGAGCAAGATATCACGCTCAATTATGCATCTGTGGCGCACCCGCAATCAAACGGCCAAGTCGAAAAGGCCAATGGGCTTGTGACGAGTGGAATCAAGAAGCGCCTCCTGGTGCCACTCAAAAGGGCTGCGGGTGCTTGGGTAGAAGAGCTCCCGTCTGTGCTATGGAGCCTACGCACAACACCCAACGCCTCAACGCAATTCACTCCATTCTTCATGGTCTACGGCGCAGAGGCAATCCTGCCATCAGACGTAAGGTTCAACGCACCAAGGGTCGAAGCATACAATGAAGAAGATGCAGATGAAGCACTCGAAGATGCAGTCGACTTGCTGAAGAAGCACGCAACACGGCGCTAGCACGCACAGCTGTCTACCAGCAAGATCTACGCAACTATCACAGCCGTCGACTGCGTACCAGGTCCTTCGAGGTGGGTGACTTGGTACTTCGACTGAAGCAAAAGAAGGTGCATAAACTTGCTTCTCCATGGGAAGGACCCTTCATCATCACCGAGGTCATTGGTGGTGGAGCATACAGACTGAAGCATGCGAAGACCGGCGAACTCTCCCACAATCCTTGGAACGTTGCGCAGCTGCGCCGTTTCTATGCTTAGATTGCTCAGTCGCATAATGTAATAGGCTCATATGTCGGATGGCTGCAGGTTTCAGACGCGCTCTTTTCCTTACCAGGGTACCTAAGGGGACTGGAAGGTTTTTAATGAGGCGGCCTGCAGCCTAACATTCATAAATGGAATATAGTCAATAAATTCCTCATACTTTTCCTGCTTACTACTCGCATAACTTATCAGCACAAACTTAGCCTCACCCGTATGCTCGGGGGCTGAGCTACCTCATAACATAAAAGCTTTCGCTCCTTCAAACATAATACTCCAGCCACACTCGAATACTCGGGGGCTGGATCATAAACTAAACACAAAGGAAAAAGTTGCTCAACCCCAATCAATCACTCGGGGGCTGAGCCTGCAGGCATAAGTTGAAGCTTCAACTCTCATAAAATTCATAGCCTCACTCGAGCACTCGGGGGCTGTGTAATTCATGTTCTATTGTAAATTTTCATAAACCCCACTCGATACACTCGGGGGCTGCATACATACAATAAACAAATATGTACAAGTGGCAAATTTACACTCGGGGGCTGTTCCCTATACATAAATACCCTAATCTTCGGTTCATCCTTTGCTGGAAGAACAGGGCCCATAAGTTGCGCTTGATAGCAATCAACCAATGTCCTCGCATGATCGAATGTTCGTCAAGATTCGACTGGGACAAGACGATCCAGGCGGGTGGACGTAGCTGCAAATTTGGACGTTGACTTCGGAGATATGCCATGGTTGCGTTGGCGCCATCCACAAGCTTCTGGGTGATAAAGCCTCGAATGGAACCTGTTGACCGGAAGAGCTCGAGTAACGCGTGGATTCCTTGAGGTTGCGGCCCAGCTGGAAAAAGCATCTGGTTGATTCGACTGAAGGCCGACCTGCATAACTCAAGAGCATAGTGCTCCGCCACACCCGATCCTGCAGAGTCGCGAGTATGCGTGCTCGGTGCTTGTCCAATCGAAAGTGCTGGCGGCCAGTCGTGGGTTCGTCAGTTGCCATGTTCAACTGCTCATCCACGCGAGCCTGCTCCGCCTGGAAATCTTGAACAAAACCTGCAACAACACAAGTTGGGTGAACAAAAAAGAACAGGCGTGAACTCATAAGATCAAGGCAGTCATGCTTACACTCGAGCTGTCTGTTCACGATCTCCATCTCGCCAAGCACATACTCCTCCCGTTGGGTGGGTAAAGCAGGCCTTGCCCTCATCCTTTCCAGCTCACTTCGGGCACTCGCCAGCTCTTGCTCCTGTTTCGCGAGTCGAGCCTTCATATAACGTATTACTGCGGCATCGTTTGCCGCCTGAGCTCGAGATCGAGTAGGGGCATGATGCCGCGACGAACTGGATGAAGTGGCGGCTGGCCGTTTCTGTTCCAAGCATCATAAAAGTTTCATGAGAAACTATCACAAAGCTAGGCGAGTAACAACACAGCTTTACAAGCAGAATCATAACAAGGAACATAAATTCATACAAAGGTAGCAAAAGCACATGCATACTCGCATGGTCATAAGTTTAATTACAAGACATCAAAGGCGCGGCTGCCCTACTTCTCAGACATTGACTCTGACCTAGCCCTACTCGCACGAGCGGCGACCTCTGCTGCCCGGCGCTCCATGGTGGCCATAAAAATTTCAGCCAACTTTGCGGCTGGCTCGTTCAAATGCTTTAGGGACACCAGTTTCCCGCCAGGCTTACGAGGGAAAGCAGACAGAGCGGCTTCGAAGTCACCCTCTATCCCATGACCTAAAAGGAGTTTGAGGGTGGTCTCTGAGCCGCGTACCGTCAAAGTGCGAGCAAAGTTCGCCATAGTCGAAGTTCCCGGGCCCAGGACGTCTGCGAAGCCATCCACAGTCGAAGGAGGTTGGCTGGATGGGAACACATCCTTGAACACGGCGCCGAGCGTGCTCGTAGATTTGGCGAGTGCGTCCTTGGCTTGGGTGGAGACGACATCCAGGTCGCCGATTGCGCGGTCAAGGGACAAATCGACACTCGATTGGTCTACAGGTGCCGTGCGCCAACAGCTCCTTCAAAAAAGCAGAAGTAACAGAAAATGTTACATACTATTCAGTGGCAAAAAGAAGTAGGCAAAAAGTGAAAGATTCAACTCACCGCCTACGTCTCGGGTGAGGCTCGCCAGGCGCTCAGCATAATTCTTCTCGCGCAAAGCGGCGGAGTCCTTGGCATCATCCAAGGCCTTCTTCGACTCCGCGCGCTCCTTGGCGAGTGCCTCTTCTAGCTCTTTAACCCGAGACTCAGCGGTTGCCTTGTCACCTGAGATAGATGGACAGATGTCATTCACAATCGACAAAGCAAGGCATACAGAAGTCAAACACACTTACGGCTGAGTTGCTCCATGGCAGCGCGTAGGTTGTCCCTCTCTTGTTCAACCTGGACAAAAGCCTTGCCTGATTCAACCAGGTTGAGGTAGAAGGGCTGCATGCACAATGGAACCAGCATAAGCTATACACAAATAAATCCTAGAATGAAGACTCGACAAAAGACACTTACGTGTTCAACCCAAGGCGCAGGCTTGGCAGCAGAAGTCCCAACTTGCGGAGTTGACGAACTCGCGATCTTGGCGGCTTCAAAGGTAGTAGCCGTGGCTACTGTTCTCACAACCTCAGCCGCAACAGGGAAGCTTCTGGCTGGTCTGGAGTCGAGCTCTCTCGGTTGGAGGAGTTGGAGGTCGCACAGTCTCAGCACTGCAAGTGACCGAAAGACATGCAACATAAAGAAACAGTACTCAACTCATAAAAAAAAAATTAGTACAAAAAGGAGCAAACCTGTGCTCTTCTTCATCCTCAGTGTCGAGCTCGTCAAAGTTTGGGCCTCCAAAAGGTAGCTGCCCACCCGACTGAGGAGGAGGAGGAGCCGAGCTCAAAGGACTCACGTCCAAGGGAGCAGCTGTGGTCGTAGGAGACGAACCTGAGTTTCCATCATCCCTCACATCCGATTCCTTCGCGGGTGAGCTCGTGGAAGAAGACATAACTTGGGCTGCCCGACGGCGCTTGCGAGCAGGAACCTCGCTAACATCCTCAGTCGCGGCAGGCTCCTTGCCCTGTGCTTCCTCTACCTCTTCCTCTTCAACCTCTTCTGTGGGTGAAGTGGTAGCCGAAGGTAGAGGCGATTCATCCCCTCCCTTCGCTTCTACTGTCACCTCTGTTTCATAAGTTGGGCCATCTTCGGGAAGAGGAGGAAGGGTTGAGGTAGTCGAGTGGCCCTGCATACAAATATAGCAGTCGAAAGCTCATGGTCCCAGGCTTTCGTCCTAGCGGCTATACCAGCAGTCGAAAATGCTGGGGCCCCATCCTGGTCGACTCGCACATAGAACCACCTCTTCCTCCACCCCTGCGCCGAGTCGACTAGATTCAGGGCGAAGTACGGGTGTCGCTGCGCACTTGTATCTACAGGCCTCCGACTGGATAGGTTCGGCCGCCTCGGTTGTTTGGCCGGACCATGAAGATGGACTTCCATAATGCCCAACTCGGAGCAACACCCAAAAAACACTCGCACAGCGTGATGAAACACGCAATGTGCAGAATACCGTTCGGGGTGAGATCATGGATCTGCACCCCGTAGGCAAAAAGCAAACCTCGCACAAAATCATGGAGGGGGAGCAAGAAACCCCTAGGCAAAACTCCGCGAAACAGACGCGCTCGTTAGCGCGAGGCTCGGAAGTACCTCCTTGGGCGAAGGTGCGCGGACGAAGAGCTGGTCCGAAGGTGGCAGCAGCCCCTCCTCGCGCAGCTTGTCTAGCTGCGCCTCCTTCAGGGTGGATTTCATCCAATCGCCATTGGTCTTCTTGAGGTCGACCGCGGCCGCGGATGCGCCAGCCGCAGTCTTCTTCCCTTCATCGCCGCCGCATCAGGCGCGGCGGCCGCAGTCGAGGCAGCACGCTTGTTGCCCGCCACTTTCTTCATCATCAACGAACAGGTGGGGGAGCGCGCAAAGCTTTAGCGCGGGAGCAATGGAGGCAGAGCGCAAGGAAGACGATGGAACAGGGGGCGGCGCGCAGAGCAAATGGCAGGTAAAAAACAAATGCAGCGCCGTTCCCTATTTACCACAAGTCAAAAGCAATCACAGCCATTCAGATCCAAATCGTGCGTTACGCACGCAATCTGACCGTACACGTGGCAAACGCGGAGGGCAACCGTCGCCGGCCACTCCGCCCACTACGCACGAAAAAAGAGGAGCCATCATCACCGCGTGCGGAAAAAGTGGGCCCGTATAGTCAAATCAAGTCCAAACGGCACCGTCTTCGGTCAGCTCTGCACAAATGGGCCCACCTACGTGTCACCCATCAATCGCAGCATAACGCACGCCACGCGTGTCAGAAATTGCAGTCGAAATAAACGTCATCCCTGACGTCATTGAGGCATCTGTTCGGAACATACAACGCATATTGGTCACTCGATTGCCTTGTTTAGTTGGGTGTGACAAAACCTTCTTAAGGTAAAATTGGTCACTCGACCGTTCCTTCGACTAAGTCATATTACTCCCATCAGGTGTGTATTCAAAAAATTCTTCGACTAAAAATGTTTAAGACAATGATCGAGATTATCCTCCATTACAAGTAATACATCATAATCTCGGGGGCTACTCCCATCGGGAGCACTGTCGTGCACCGATAGAATTATGGCACAAATTTCTTCGATTAGCATATGCAGAATAAGGGGATTTTTTGAGATTATCCTCCATTGCAAAGCAATAAAGCACAATCTCGGGGGCTACTCCCATCGGGAGCGCTGTCGCGCACCCGATAGCATAACAGCAAATATAAGTCGACAAAGGACACGACTCGTCCAACAAAAGTTCAAACACATACTCGAAATATTCCCGAGTTGCGTCCGTCGCAAATACCTCGGATGATGCATGCATAGTGCAAAGGTAAGACCCGCCGAATGTTCGAGTTGGGCTAAGGACCGTTCCAGCAACGTCAATTTTATACTTTCCGTGTCAGCAGATATGATGAAAATCCCGACGGACGCGTTGGGTAAATTCAAAGTTATACTGCAGATCGACTCAGTAAGACCTCAGCGGCTTAGTCGAATCTGACCAGTTTGTTCCAGATTCGAGTCCGGGGACTCGAGTTTGATTGAAAGCTAGTAAGGGTTTTACCCGAATGTGTAGTTAACCAGTCCCGATCCGTCGAGTGTACTGGGCCTGCTAGCTATTATCCCTTGATCATCATAAAATCACAGAATGAGATACTCGACATAGCCAAACGTGCGCTATTCATACAGGAATTCCAAATTATTATATACAGAATACAAGCATATAACGTGCACTTACGAAAGAGTCCATGCCCGATTCGTCGAGTCAGCCAAGTACCGGGGGGGCTACTGACATGGGTATACATCTCGGGTACCCCTACCATGAGGGTACCTGGTGCACGTAACGGACTAAGTCCCAATATCGAAGAGCCTACTCGAAGCCCAAGCAAGAGGCCCAAGAAGATGGAGTACCCTCCAAGATTAGACATAGGCATAGTCGGTTTTAGAATTTCCTTACGTGGTAAACTAGGTCGGTTACAAACTCCCGAGACCCAGCCTATTTAAAGGCTGGGAGGGGTACGATCTGGGGGACGAAAGCCATACTCGAACCACCAAAGCTCCTTGCGAGATCGTCATCTCGCCGGAGCCAGCCACTTTGTAACCTCGTAATCTCCAGCGATCAATAACAGACAAGCAGGAAGTAGGGTCTTTACCTCCACCCGGGGGCCTGAACCTGGGTAAATTTTGCCTCTGCTTGTCAGCCGACGAAACTAACAGTACTACCACGTTCTCTCCCCATAATCTCAACCCTATGTCCTTAACCTGGGATTTGATGAGGGTACACCTCGTCACTCAACCACCATTGTTGACCTTGGAAAGCTTGTCCCTCTCAATTCCTCCCGTGATTCTTGCATATCTTTGAGGGAAAAGTGAGAGGAACCTAGATCTACAATTCCACCACTCCATCTCTCCTCTAAGTGAGGGGAACCTAGTGAATCTAGATCTTGGAGTTCATTTGTTGAGTTCTTCTTTGTTCTTCCTCTCTTCTCCCCCCATAAACATTAGTTGCTTTTGGTGGGATTTGGGAGTGAAGGGACTTGGCACTTGTTGTGTTCTTGCCTTTGCTTTGTCATCGGTATGCTCTCTCCACAAGATTCATGGAAATAAAAGTTTGTGAGCTTGTTACTCTTGGGTCGTTGGACCCTAGACGGTTCGGGTGCTTGGGAGCTCCCAATCCTTTTGTGGGTTGTGCCTCAAGTTTGTTGTAAGGGCTCCAGATTCGCCTTGAAGGATTCCAATAGTGGAAGGTGAACCGAGCTTTTGTGCGGGTTCATCGGAGAATAGGGTGAGGCCATTTGTGGCGTTTGAGTTTGAAACTCCACACCCCTCCAACGAGAACGTACTCCATGAAAAGAGAGAACTCGGGAATACATCATCGTCTCCACGTGCCACAGTTATTTTCTATACCCGAGCTCTTTAGTTATGCACTTTACATTGTGATAGCCTTCGTGCTTGAAGTCTTATATCTTGCTCACCTTGTTACTTGTCTTGCTTAGCATAAGTTGTTGGTGCACATGGGTGAACTAGTATATTTAGTTTGTATGCTTGCTAAATTAAAACCCTAGTTTTATTCCGCATTTATCAAGCTTAAACCAGAAAAGTTTTAATCGCCATTCACCCCCCTTTAGGCGACATCATTGTCCTTTCAATTGGTATCAGAGCTGGCTCTCATTATTAGAGAGTACGATGTTGTTTAGAGAATTAGTGCACGATCCCACTTTTATATTCGATGGCACAAATTATGATGTTTGAAAATTCACATGCTTAATCTTTTAGGGCCATGGGTCCAAATTATATAAGAGTATTGTAGATATGGGTTTTTCTCCTCCCCAATGGATTCCTAGGAATTATCTATAGAGGATGAGGAAAACTCTTATCTCGATACTCTAGTATCTAATGGTCTTATATGTGTTTTGAGCGATGTAGTTTGCATCAATCATGCCTTTTCGGAACGCTCAATGAGCTTTGGACCAAGCTTCAAGATAAATATGAGTGTCCAACATTATTGAGGATGATTTACTCCCTCCACCTCGGCCAGTGATGAGTTCACAACTTGTTCCTCTTCATCACATGTGATTTTTTCACAGGTAATGATATGGTGGGTGGTGATAGAAAATTGCATTGTTGATGGTGAATCCACTATTGACTATACGTCATCCCTATCTCATTGCAATGTTCTATCTTTGGACTTAAACTCTTCTAGCACCCTAAATGTCTTAACATGCTAGTGTTGATAGTCCTGCATATCATGTAAAAGTTGTTTAACTAAATCTCATGATGATATGCTTCTTATGTCTTGTTGGTCATGAAAACAATTACTTCCATAATCCTCTATTTTGTGTGCTAACAATGTAGAGGAATCCCAACATTTGTTGGAACAAGACATGGACCTCAATGGTGCTTCAAGCAATTTTTCATCATCATCGTCCATTACTCACTTTTGCCTTATGGCTAGAGATTCAAAGGTATCTCCAACTTTGGAACCCTCTACATCTTGTGACGATGAGGATGAGATTATTATGGTTTAAAATATATGATGCTGACTCCTTAAAAGAGGAAGTGAGATGATATTTTGTGCTCTCCCTAAAGGTAGTAAAGCTATCTTCCCTTTTTGTGAAATTTTAATTATGCTATTAAGAGTTGCGAAGTCATTGAAGAAAAGGGAAGACTTGAAAGAAGATTATGCTAATGAAATTGCTTCTCTCACCGTCACTCTTGACGAAGAGCATGAGCTTCGAGTTTCTATTGAAGAAGAAAACTCAATAATCTTAAGGAGTCCACAAAATGAAATTGTTTCTAAAATCATTAAATAACGTGACCATGCTATTGTAAATATAAGTTTTATAAGAAAGAAAAGGTTGAATTTGGTTTCGCTCATGATAGACTAACCGAGGAGCTAGGAGAAGCTCAAGAGCTCACCAAGGCTCCAAGGCTTGGAGAATGATCACTCTACTCTTCACAAAGTCTTTTGAACAAGTTCAAATTCAACTAACTAAAATTGTTGTGGCCTAGCTCTTCCACTTCCTTGCAATCATTCAAATATTATTGGGAAATGCTAGGTTTGAATGATGAGCTTACCAGTTATCTTCTTCCATTTCTAATATTAATGATGCCTGTGCTAACTAACTCCACTTCATGTGAAGCAATCTATTTTGAAGGAGAATGTGAGCTAAGGGCTCAACTTGAGTTGTTAACTAGGAAGTATGGGATTGGAAGAAAGTCATGAAAAGCTCTCTAGATCTAATGAGGATCTTCTTGCATCCCATGCTAGGGCTAAAGTTAGCTCATGAGGCTATCACTACAAAGGTAACATCTTGTGAGCCTCATATGGACAAAGGCACAACTTCTACTAAAAATCCTATATTGCCTTGTGCTTGTCCTAGTAATTCCGTCATCTCATATTTTTGCTAAATCTTGCAATGAATTACTTTCCTTACCTTGTTGCTCTAACAATGAAATATCTACTCCTCCCTAGTATATGTGTTGATACTAACCATCTAGAGGAATTAAAAGAGCTCAGGCCAAGTCACTTATTTTAAGAAAGACTTGGAAAAGCGTCATGTTGGGAAGTCTACACTTGACAATATGTTGAGTGTACAAAGACGCCCCAATGACAAGAGTGGATTGGATTCAACTCCAATATCAAGAACAAGTCCAAGTATAACAAGAAGAAAAAGGCCAAGAACAAGTCAAATATTCAGCCAAAATTATTGCTTCAAGTGCAAAGTTGAAGGGCCCATGTTAGATCTTGCCTTTCAAGAAGAAGTCTCTTAGTGAGAAGCAACAAGGGAAGTGGCCTCAAGCTCGAGTTCCTCAAGTTGAAGAACGGCCACTTCCAAGAAGAAATCAAGCTACCCTCCTCAAAGTAGAGATTTCAACAAGAAGAAGGGAGGAAGCCAATGTTGCTACATATGCCGTGAGAAAAGGCCACTTTTGCTTCTTCATGCACTAATGGTACCTCATCCAACCCCATTATAATTGATGATGTGTTAGTCTTTCGGAAGGATAAGGTGGCAATGTGGTGTTTGCCAAAATATGTTTGGTACTCAAAGTGGTTTCAAGAAAAGAACCATTTGGGTTGCCAAGCCTATTGTGACTAACCTCTTAGGACCCAACTTGGTTCGGGACCAACAAGCTAAAACTTGATCAATAGGTATTGTTGGAGGGCATTGTTACTGGCTACATCATGAAGAATTAAGGGATCTTCATCAATTATATTCTCTCAAGGCAAGTCATTTAGGTTATATAGTTCTATCTCTTATCCAATGTTCCTCCTTGTGGTAACTTGTGCTTATATCATATTTTCATTAAAAGTTGCTTGCACCCTTGCATGTGTTGGTTTTGTACTTGCTAGTTTTTGTATGTGTTGTGCTCTCTACTTATTATCCTGAGAAATCAAGTATGTGTATGTTGGTTTGCACACCACTTACTTGTTTTGAGCCTTATTGCTTTTATTTGCTATCTTATCTGTGTGGCTCTCTTGAGAGATCAATGGACTATCCATTTTGGGAGAGTGATATGCTTTGTGCACTTCACAATCCCAAAAATGTGTGTATATGAGGAATACCACTTAATATGATATATCAATATATATATTCTCTATGTGGTAGTCATGCTATGAGAAATTCAAATTCTATAATATCCATTAATTTTCTCTAGTTGGTTTGTTTGCCTCTTGTTTAAAGAATGGATTAATCACATTATGGGAGTAATAAGCTTTGTGCATTTGCAATCCTAGAAAATGTGAACATGTGAGGTTTTGCCACCTATAATTGATGTTGTTTATAATCTTATTCCTATGTGGCATGTTGCTCAACACGGTCTTTTGCTTAATGCTTTTAGTCTCTCACTCTTTTGGATCTTGTTTATGATGGAAGTTCTTGGTATGGCTTTCCCAATATGTTCTCATATATCTTTTTGGGAAACCAATTGCTTCAAGCTACTCTTTGTAAATGCGTTGCATGATCGCGTGAATATCGAAGCTATCGAGAATATCTATCTATCTAAGCATGGCTCTTAATTCCTATCCTTTGCCCTATGCTTATTTGTTTTGAAGTTGTTCTTGAATATCATTCCTACATACCACCGAGAAATATCTCTATATACTCCTTGTTCATGACAAGGGATACTCATAATTGTGGTGGAATTTGTAGACCATCTTCATTTTGGCTCTCGCTTTGAATTGCCTTATTTTGTTGCCAGAATTTGTTTTATCAAACTCCTTTTTTGTCTTCCTTGTTTCTTTTGGATCCTTTTGCTCTACTCAAATTTTGTTTTACGCTTTCTTGAGTTAGGAAAAGTAATAATCCCATTCTTGTGTATTTACTTTGAAGTCATTCTTCTAGATAATGCACTATTCTTGGGGAAGGTATCCTACTTTGAGTAGAACACCATTTTTTAAATTGGTACTGGATCTTATTGCTTTTTTCTTGAATATGACTAGTGTTTGCATAACATATATGAGAGTGATGATCCCATTTGTGTGTATTTTTTATTCAAATGCAAGATCATAAATAATGCACAAATCTTGGGGAAGCTATCCTATATGCTTTTGAGCATTAGTTGTCTTCAATTGGCTTTGATCCGATGACGTGTCTCTTTGGAAGACAAACATTTTTCGTCTTGGTACTTTGTGCCATCATGAAAAGTGTAGAGGGTTTGATTCATTCCTTGAACCTATTTTCATTTGGTATGTTTTTCAACTTGGTATCTTAAATCATGTGTTGATTTGGGTCTTTGATATGATTTGGACAATTCTTTTCTTGTCACACTTGTGTGTGCTTTATTGGTTTAATTGGTGTTTTGTCCAAATTGTATCTTGTTTGGTTCTTGAAAGTCTAGTGCATGATACTTACTATAAGTATATCTTATGTCATGCTTACTTTTGTTGATCCAATATATAGGATAAATTCCATCAAATCCTAAATGGCTAAGATGTGCATTAAATTCAATTTCATATCAATATGCACATATTTATGTGGAGTTTGTCCTATGTATTGTAGTTGCTCTAACTACTTTGGACCCAATGATTTTGGGTACCATGTTGTACTTTAATTTTTTGGGTACACTTGAGATGCATTGGAAGCTTGTCTCATTTACGAGGAAGGTGTTATCACCATGTACTTATTGAAGCCAAGCCCGGATGATCATGAACTCTTATCTTCTACATCACAATGCTATCTCGGTCACTAGTATCTACCTCATGCATACTTTTCTAGCTTTCAACCTTGTATAGGTTATTTCTTGGCATGAATCTCTTTTGTTGCAATTGATGTGGTTCTTGCAAAGTTCTTATCAAAACATCTTTATTGCAAATGTGGTTAAGCCGGGATGATTACATATCAAGGGGAATATATATATATATAATCATTTTCATGATTCACCGATCCCATATATGTTAATCTAGCAAATTCTTCTCAAAGTTTTCCATGTGCAATATTGATGAATTCTCAAATCATTTGTCTTTTGTGATACTTGTTATCTTTCTCGGAGCATCCCAACTATCACTTATCCCTTGTGGATATTTTGATGTTATGATGAGTGTGTGTTGGAAGTTCATCTATATCCCTTTAAGATAAAATTGAGGTTTGTGCTATGCTTTAAGCAAGGATCTTATTGGTGTTGTCGTGTGTCGTTGCACGGACACCGGGAGTATATGATACCCCCTTTTAGGTTCGGCACGGGGCGCGAAGGAGGCTGAGAATCGTCTTCTTGGGCGAAATCTAGATCAAGCTCTCCTCTCCACGATCAAAGCATGCAACCAAAGGGACACAAGGAGCTACCCAGGTTCAGGCCGCCCGGAGGCTAAAAGCCCTACTCCTGCATGTCTGGATTGATGAGTTCTTCATAGTGTGGTGTACAATGGAACCTCCCGGGCAGGGTACCCGGAAGGGTTTTGGCCCGAGGTAGAAGAAGGACAGATCCTGACCCGGAGGAGATCACCTTCCTCTCTACCTTCGCAGCCCTAGACTAGTCTTGCTCTGGCTCTAGCCCGTCTTCGTCCTTGGTCCGACCTCCCCCTCCTCCTGCCTTGGTCTCCTTTTATAGGCTAAGGGGTTGCCACAGGGTCACTGAGGGGTGTGAGGGTCCTTCGGGGTGAAGGACCCTCCTCATCTAGTTTAGGGGAGACGTGGCCTCTCCTCAGCCTAGCGTCTCCTTGGGTTAGGTGGGAGCGTCCGCCTTGGGGGTGGACAGGAGCTGACACCACCACGGGGCGTGCTTCCCACCCACGCTGCCTTCGCCTTGCTTCCCAAGTCTTCTGTGGTGAGGTGGAGAGCTTATCCACAGGTACGTAAGAGCTACCGGGAGGGAGCCTGGCCTCCTGCCGGGAACTCGGGCTCTCGGGTCCTTCCTGGCCTTCTTGCTTGATTCGGGGACCGGAAGGTCCCCAGGACCGGAGCCCTTAGTCGATGCAGGCCTTGCGTGACTTGACGGTGAACCCGCCAGCTTGACTTGAGTCTTGGTCTTGTCCATCTTCAACTTGGGCCCACATGGGGTGGACCCACTTTGGCAGTACTAGGGGAACCCCATGTTCCACTGTTGCGACAGTAGCCCCCGGGCATGGTCCCGGTGGCTCTTACTTCAGCTGCCGGGGCCATGGCCTAAAGATAGGTCAAAGTGGGTCCCGGGAACCTGGTCTTCTCAGCTTCGCTTCATTGATGGTCTTGAAGGTCTTGGAGTTACTCCGCTCGGGGGAATAACTGCGGGGGCCCCCTCGATTCCCACTAACGGAGGAACGAGGAGACGCGTGGCAGAGGCACTGCCGCGGCTATAAAAGCGAGGCGCACCCTAGCCTTTTCGGTCATCTTCTTCCTTGGTCCAACTCCAGGCCTCCCCACAAGCTGCCAGCGCCAATGGCGAGAGCGAAGAGAGGAGGTGGACGCCCTCGTGGTCGAGCTGTTCCGCGAGGTCGTGGGATTCGCGGTCGCGGCGGTCGAAGAGGCCGCGGCACCGCTGCCCCTCTTCCTAGGAGCATGGTTCATACCAGCTTCGCGCCGTTCGAGATCGCCGTGGATCTGAACCGCAGGCCTCGCAGCCGGCTTCTCTTGCCGGATTCCTTCGCGATGGCGACGGAGGACATCGGACCCTCCGGCTTCTGGCTGCAGGTGGAAGGCTGCCCCAATGGCCCCTCCTGGGCCATGGCGAAGCGCACCGCTAACGGCGCCCTGCTTCTGGGTCCGGGGTGGAAGTCGTTCTCCCGTGCCCGCCGCCTGTCCAGGGGGCAGTGCTTGGTGTTCCGGTACGACGGAGATGCTACGCTCTCCGTGAAGATCTTCGGTGTCGATGGCGGACGCGTGGAGTGCTGCATGGAGGGCAGCAGCGGCAGCTCGAGCTCCTACGACGAGGATGAAGATGAGGAAAACTCATCCGACATCAAGGTCGAGGGGAGCTCGTCTTCCTGAAGGCGTGGAGCTTCGGACGGGCGCCATGGAGATCTCGTTGACCTCCTCCCTGGCGGCCTTGACATCGTATTTCTGGAAGTAGCGTCTTCCATTGTACGGCGGTGCTCCTTGTTCGGCGGGAGCCAACCTTTTTGTTGTAAAAAAGATCGTTCCCTTGTAGTCCTTGTAAATGAAGAAGATCTTATTTTCCTCTTTGTCTTCGTGTCGCGTCCGTGTGAATGAGAACGAGTTTTTTGCAAAACGAGCTCCCATTACTGCAGCAGCTGTAGCGTCAAGGGGTAGGTGGAGCGTGGGAGGTCTATAAACGGCCATCCAGACTCCACCCCTTCGCCACATCTTCTCGCCTTGCTCCGTCCTCTTCTTCCTTTGCCTCCCCTCGTCCCGCAGAACAATGTCCGGCGAAGCAGAGAGGGCCTTGTCCGATGTGTCGACGGCATAATCCGTCTTTCGAGGAGCGGCGGAGGCACCCAGCGAAGCTGGAGCCCGAGCCACTGACGGCGATGGCATCCCGTCCTTCCGCGGCCCAGAGCGTTGCTCGCTTGGTGGCCGTCTCTGGTCCTGTTGCCCAAAAGAGGCAAGGATTAGGGCAGTAAGGAGGACACACCTGTGGTCCATCCTGAAGGAAAGGACGGCTGATATTCCGGAGCTGTCCTTGGTTGTGGCTGAACTCGAGGCCATTGAGCAGGTTCACTGCTTGCTTTTCCCCCATGATTCCGCCTTTTCTTATTGGATGACCTTGATCTTGATCTGGACTTTTGCAGGCCGAGAGTCAGTCCGTAGGTGAACTGGCGGACGGAATCTTCCGCCTCTTTGGCCCTGGAGCGCCCTGGTCGGAAGAAGGTGGTCGAGCCTTCGACGCGCCTGACAAGATTCTGCACGCGTGTCATCTTTTCACCCAGGCGTCCCCGGGAGAGAAGAGTGCACCCGGCAGGCAATAAAACATAAAGACAGAGCTGCACAGCCAGAGCCCTGAGCTGGCCTTAGTAGCATAGGCTAGATATGTATCCAGGAAAAGTTTCAACTGAATGTAATCCAGAATTGTAAACTCAGAATGTAAGTTCAGATGAATGCAATCCTAAGGCTCAACTCCCGGGGTCATTTCCCAAACCTTCCTTTGCACTAACGCGCCGTCAAGTTTTCTGAGGAGATCTCTTAGGTGACAAGTGCTCTGACCGCCCGCACCAGTAGCAGCACCCCTAAGAGCACTATGCCTTCCAGGAGTCTACTCCACAGCCACGGGTACTAGGCCAGAAGGGAAATCTGACCGTTCGCCGGGGAGGACGCATTACCCCCACAAAGGTTCTCATCAACTGTCAAGCATGCGCAGGTTGGTGGTATATTGACTCGAGCGAGATATTATGCCTAGAATGGCAGATGCACATGCAAAGACTTAGCTGGTTTTTGCCGTGCCCTTGATCTACTCTGTCCTTCCCGGGTATCCAGCTCCTGAGCCGCTCTTCAGCATCCAATCCTGTCCCGGGAGAGGCGCTACACACAACGCACTTTCAGTAGGAAAAGAATGGACCCTCCCTTACATGTCGTGAAAGTGTTTCATCCGGAGCAACCCGCAAGCAAAGTTGAATGTGCATTTCTGTGTTTAGGTTCTTTAAACACAGCACTGCCCGTTCCACTTCTTACCGTGGCAGTACGGCACGATCAGGTGGTAGCGCCTACTGATAGGCTCGCGCTCGACCTGTCAGCCACCGGCACCATGTCAGCCCCCTGCTTGGGGGTTGTTACGGATAACACACTTCACGACAACAAGAGAGGCTCACGGAATTGAAAAACTTATCTTTTATTCCTTGGCGACGATTCTTACACCCTTATACAGAACACTAGCCCCTTGGGCGTGCTTAGTTGACTCGAACTATCTGCGATTCATGTTCGTATTCAGGGGTAGAATTTCCGGAGATTCTCGATGTTCCAGGCGTTGCCCACCGGCCTGCCTTTCTCGTCCTCCAGATAAACAGCTCCGGGTCTCAGGGTATGCGTCACCCGATAAGGTCCTTCCCACTTGGAGGACAGCTTGTTCATGTTATCAAGCTTCTACTTCTTGCGGAGAACCAGGTCTCTGATACGTCTCCAACGTATCCATAATTTCTGCTGTTCCATGCTTATATTATACCATTTGCTACATGTTTTATATACACTTCGTATCACTTTTATGCATTTTCTGGGACTACCCTATTAACAAGATGCCACAGTGCCAGTTCCCTGTTTTCTGCTGTTTTTGGTTTCAGAAAGTTCCTTCTGGAAATATTCTCGGAATTGCACGAAACAAAAGGCCAGGTCCCTATTTTTCCAGAACCATCACGGAGTCCGAAGGAGAGACGAAGACTCGCCACGAGGTGGCCAAACCACACCCAGGCGCGGCAGTGGGCCCAGCCGCGCCGCCAGGTGGTTTGGGCCCCTCGGGGGTCCGCCGACATCGCCCCTTCGCCTATTTATTCCCCGAGACGCGAAAACCCTAAAACACCGAGCCTTTCATCCAGAACATATTCGCTGCCGCCGTCGTCGTCAACCCTAACTCGGGGGGTTTCTGAAGCTCTTCCGGCACCCTGCCGGAGAGGGGAATCATCACCGGAGGGCTCTACATCGCCATGCCCGTCCGGAGTGATGCATGAGTAGTTCATCCTTGGACTATGGGTCCATAGCAGTAGCTAGATGGTTGTCTTCTCCACTTGTGCCATCATGTTTAGATCTTGTGAGCTGCCTATCATGATCAAGATCATCTTATTGTAATGCTACATGTTGTGTTTGCGGGGATCTGACTTATTTTGATACCTATGTGGAGCTGAATATTATATTATCATGTCTATGTCATTTGTGATCTTGCATGCTCTCCGTTACTTGTTGAAGCCTTGGCCAAGTGAATACTTGTAACTCCAAGAGGGGGTATTTATGCATGATAGTTGGGTTCAACCTCTATTTAACCTGGGATAGTGACAGCAAGTTCTAAGGTTGTAGATGTGTTTGTTGCCACTAGGGGTAAAACAGCATGCTTTATTCAAGGATGAATGTATTGTTTACATTACGCACATTACTTAATGCAATTGTCTGTTGCTTGCAACTTAATACTGAAAGGGGTACGGATGTTAACCGGAAAGTGGACTATTTAGGCATAGATGCATGCTGGATAGCGGTCTATGTACTTTGTCGTAATGCCCAAATGAATCTCATAGTAGACACCACAGCTCACACATGCATGTTATATGCACTTATCAATTGTCAATTGCCCAACTGTAATTTGTTTACCCAGCATGTTATTTATCTTATTGGAGAGACACCACTAGTGAACTGTGGACCCCGGTCCATTCTTTTACATCTGAAATACAATCTACTGCAATCATTGTTCTCTACTGTTTTATGCAAACAAACATCATTTTCCATTCGATACGTTTAACCCTTTGTTTTCAGCAAGCCGGTGAGATTGACAACCTCACTGTTAAGTTGGGGCAAAGTAATTTGGTTGTGTTGTGCAGGTTCCACGTTGGCACCGGAATCACTGGTGTTGCGCCGCACTACACTCCCCCACCAACACCTTCGAAGCAAACCTCGTTTTCCTACTGGTCCGATTAAACCTTGGTTTCATACTGAGGGAAAACTTACTGCTGCACTCATCATACCTTCCTCTTGGGGTTCCCAACTGACTGTGACGTACAAGCATTGTTTCTGGCACTATTAACTTAGAGCCACCAACACGTTTTCTGGCGCCGTTGTCAGGGAAAACTGAATTGCTTCTGCAAGGGGAGTCTCTCACACCCCATCTCTTTACTTTGTTATTTGTCTTGCTTAGTTTATTTTTATTTAGTCTTGTTTGCTCTCTTTATCAAAAACACAAAAAAATTAGTTCCTTTTTATTTCGAATTACTATTATGACTAGTTGTTTTCAATGTCTTATCTCTATGAAACTGGGTCTCGTTATAAGAATTACCGCTTCTCTCCAAAAGGAAAACATTTGTGGGAACAAATAAGAAGATTGAATGGTTTTGCTAAGAACTTGTGTTCTACATGATGAATCCTACTGCTTTAATGAATCTCTTTGCTATAGAAGGCACAAACATCTCCCTTTCCAATGTGAGTATACTGATAATGAAACCTTGGCTGCCTATGCTAAAGGAAACTATGATTTTGGTAATCTTGAATAAATTGAAGAGTTTATTGTTTTTAAGGGTGCCCTTGAAATTAGTTCTTATCTTGAACATAAAACTGATGCCCCTTATAAATCTGAATGTATTGCCATACTTAAATATTGTTGTGATACCTACAAGGATAATAATTCTTACATTACTGAACATCTTGAGAGGATGTTTCCTCAAAAAGATGAAACTTGTGCCTTGCAGGAACCTGAGGAAGAGGAAATTGCTGAAACTGTGATCTCATTGGATGAAAAAGAGGAGGAGAGTGAAGAACAAAAGGAGGATCTACCTTCTAATGACCGTAACTCTTCAACTCTTCACTATTTAATTGCCCTCCATGCCTACCTAAGGAGGAAGAGTGTTATATTGTTGAATGCCATGATTCTTTTGAAATACTCCTTTTGATAAATTTTACGTAACAAGCTCCTTGACTCAAGAGAAAGCAAAATAACAGAAGTACCAAATATTTCCACCAATGTTGTTTATGAAAATCCATGCTATTTTGATAAGTCTTATGATAATCCACTTTTTATTCCTAATTTCGAAATTCATGGTAATGAGAGTGTTTGCTTAGAAAATGTTTATGATAAAGCTCTAGATGATGGTCCTATGTTGCTTGATAATATTATTAATTCTACTATTGAGAGTGATCAATCAACTTGTTTCAATATGTCTAAAAGTGGGTTTGAAATTTTTGATCCCACTATCTTGCTTGATAAAAGTTATGTGTTTGTAGATCATAAAAAGCATGCTTTATGTGATAGTTATGTTGTTGAGTTTGTTTCTGATGCTATTGAAAATTATTATGAGAGAGGGAAAGATGGTTTTAAAAGTTTTCATGTCACTAAAATACCTCTCTTTGTTTGGAAGTTTTAAAGTTGGATTTGTTGCATCTTCCTATGCTAGCTGCTTTATGCTTCAATGATTTGTTTTACTACAATATTCCTCTGCATAGGAAGTGGGTTAGACTCAGATGATTTTTGATATTTGCCTCTTGATGCTCTCTTTGTTTTTCAACTCTTATTCTTATGCGAGCATCATTAAAATCCTAAAGCCTAGCTGAAAGGCATTAAAGAAAAGCACTTGTGGGAGATAACCCATGTGTCAAGGAGTTTTGTTACTTCTGTAGCAACTCTTTGTATCTTTATTTTATCGCATGTTGTGCCAAGTAAAGTTCTATATTGAAAGTTGATGCAAGATTTGGATTTCTGCGCAGTGACAGATTTTTAGCTGTCACGGATTTGAGCTTATCTCCCTGTAGAAAATTCAAACAATTCTGAGAAAAATCACGCATATTCCTGAGATATGTACGCAACTTTCATTATTTTAGGCCAGATCCATCTGAGCAACTTAAGTGTCTCGAAAAAATTCGTCATTCCAGACTGTTCTGTTTTTGACAGATTCTGCCTTTTGTTTTGCATTCGCTCTTTTACTATGTTTGTACGGATTTCTTTGCTCCACAAAGCATTGGTGGCTGTAGCTAATGTCCAGAAGCTTTGGGATTGATTGTATCATTACAGAATATGAGAATTTTTGATTATGCACTAACCCTCTAATGAGAACTGTCTTGAGTTTGGTGTGAAGGAAGTTTTCAAGGATCAAGCGAGAAGGTGATATTATGTGATCAAGAAGAGTGAAAAGCCTAAACTTGGGGATGCCCCCGTGGTTCATCCCAACCATATTCAGAGAGACTCAAGCGTCTAAGCTTGGGGATGCCCAAGGCATCCCCTTATTCATCAACAAACTTATCAGGTCATCTCTAGTGAAACTATATTTTAATTCTTTCACATCTTATGCACTTTACTTGGAGCGTCTGTGTGTTTTTTATTTTGTTTTTGTTTGAATAAATTCGGATCCTAGCAATCCTTGTGTGGGAGAGAGACACGCTCCGCTTTTTCATGTGAATACTCATGTTCTTCACTTATATTTGTTGAGTATTCTTAACTAGCTACTGCAGTGCCTTTAGCTCCTGTTTTTCGTGCATCTCTTCGAGCTGTTAGCACTTGTTTATAAATACTCTCTTGCTGCATTATATTATCATTTGGAGAGTTTATGTTTAAATTTATTGGTGTTTGTTTGGAAGAAAGAAAATGCTACATGTAGTAGTTGGTATTGGAAAAGATATATGCATTCTTGTAGATCATTGTCTTGTTTTGATTTGATGCTTTGCAATTGTTTTGAGCTCTCAAGTAGATCATGTTTAAGCTCTTGCATCATGTAGTTAAAGCCTAGTAGTGGAGAACTACCGTAGAGCTTGTTGAAAACTTGGGATGCATATCTGTTCTCTCTAAGGTCTAGATATTTTCTGGTAAATGTTTGAGCAACAAGGAAGACAGTGTAGAGTCTTATAATACTTGCAATATGTTTTTATGTGATTCTTGTTGTACCGGTTTATACTTGTGTTTGCTTCAAACAACCTTGCTAGCCTAAACTCTGTACTGAGAGGGAATGCTTCTCGTGCATCCAAAACTTGAGCCAAAACCCATGCCATTTGTGTCCACCATACCTACCTACTATGTGGTATTTCCTGCCATTCCAAGTAAATATTTCATGTGCTACCTTTAAACTATTCAAAACTTTATTACTCCTTATTTGTGTCAATGTTTTATAGCTCATGAGGAAGTATGTGGTGTTTTATCTTTCAATCTTGTCATTTACTTAATCATCCTTTGTGTTGACAACTATCCATGAGATATACATGTTACAAGTTGAAAGCAAATGCTGAAACTTAATCATCCTTTGTGTTGCTTCAATGCCTTTTACTTTGAATTTATTGCTTTATGAGTTACCTCTTATGCAAAACTTTTGATGCTTGTCTTGAAAGTACTATTCATGAAAAGTATGCTTATATGATTCATTGTTTACTCTTTATCTATTTGTTAGCAAACTATAGATCATTGCTTTGAGTCACTTCATTCATGACATGAGCCTTGCAATATATTGATCAAGATTGTGTGAAAGCATGTCTCCTCAGAAATTATTTGTTGTTATCGTTTTACCTACTCGAGGACAAGTAGAACTAAGCTTGGGGATGCTTGATACGTCTCCAACGTGTCCATAATTTCTGCTGTTCCATTCTTATATTATACCATTTGCTACATGTTTTAAATACACTTCGTATCACTTTTATGCATTTTCTGGGACTAACCTATTAACAAGATGCCACAGTGCCAGTTCCCTGTTTTCTGCTGTTTTTGGTTTCAGAAAGTTCCTTCTGGAAATATTCTCGGAATTGCACGAAACAAAAGGCCAGGTCCCTATTTTTCCAGAACCATCACGGAGTCCGAAGGAGAGGCGAAGACTCGCCACGAGGTGGCCAAACCACACCCAGGCGCGGCAGTGGGCCCAGCCGCGCCACCAGGTGGTTTGGGCCCCTCGGGGGTCCGCCGACATCGCCCCTTCGCCTATTTATTCCCCGAGACGCGAAAACCCTAAAACACCGTGCCTTTCATCCAGAACATATTCGCTGCTGCTGCCGTCGTCGTCAACCCTAACTCGGGGGGTTTCTGAAGCTCTTCCCGGCACCCTGCCGGAGAGGGGAATCATCACCGGAGTGCTCTACATCGCCATGCCCGCCTCCGGAGTGATGCGTGAGTAGTTCATCCTTGGACTATGGGTCCATAGCAGTAGCTAGATGGTTGTCTTCTCCACTTGTGCCATCATGTTTAGATCTTGTGAGCTGCCTATCATGATCGAGATCATCTTATTGTAATGCTACATGTTGTGTTTGCTGGGATCTGACTTATATTGATACCATGTGGAGCTGAATATTATATTATCATGTCTATGTCATTGTGATCTTGCATGCTCTCCGTTACTTGTTGAAGCCTTGGCCAAGTGAATACTTGTAACTCCAAGAGGGGGTATTTATGCATGATAGTTGGGTTCAACCTCATTTAACCTGGGATAGTGACAGCAAGTTCTAAGGTTGTAGATGTGTTGTTGCCACTAGGGGTAAAACAGCAATGCTTTATTCAAGGATGAATGTATTGTTTACATTACGCACATTACTTAATGCAATTGTCTGTTGCTTGCAACTTAATACTGAAAGGGGTACGGATGTTAACCGGAAAGTGGACTATTTAGGCATAGATGCATGCTGGATAGCGGTCTATGTACTTTGTCGTAATGCCCAATGAATCTCATAGTAGACACCACAGCTCACACATGCATGTTATATGCACTTATATTGTCAATTGCCCAACTGTAATTTGTTTACCCAGCATGTTATTTATCTTATTGGAGAGACAACCACTAGTGAACTGTGGACCCCGGTCCATTCTTTTACATCTGAAATTCAATCTACTGCAATCATTGTTCTCTACTGTTTTATGCAAACAAACATCATTTTCCATTCGATACGTTTAAACCCTTTGTTTCAGCAAGCCGGTGAGATTGACAACCTCACTGTTAAGTTGGGGCAAAGTAATTTGGTTGTGTTGTGCAGGTTCCACGTTGGCACCGGAATCCCTGGTGTTGCGCCGCACTACACTCCTCCACCAACACCTTCGAAGCAAACCTCGTTTTCCTACTGGTCCGATTAAACCTGGTTTCATACTGAGGGAAAACTTACTGCTGCACTCATCATACCTTCCTCTTGGGGTTCCCAACTGACGTGTGACGTACAAGCATTGTTTCTGGCACTATTAACTTAGAGCCACCAGTCTCCGGGTTCCAGTACCCGTGAACGGATATGGCGATCATGATAGCGGCGGAGCCCTTGCTGGTATCGAGCAGATCGTAAGGAAGCTCGGCACCGCACCTCTTCCAGGAAGTTGATGTCATCAATCCTCCTCTCAGCTTGTGCGTCTTCATCATAGGCAAGTACCCGGGGGGATCCATGCCTGAGCTCTGTTGGCAAGACGGCTTCTGCTCCATAGACAAGGAAGAATGGTGTTTCTTGAGTGGCTCTGCTTGGTGTGGTTCTGAGGGACCACAAGACACTTGGTAGATGCTCAATCCAGTTCTTGCCCTTGTCTTCTAACTTGTCAAAGGCCTTGGTCTTCAAACCCTTTAGGACCTCCGCATTGGCTCGCTCCACTTGCCCATTGCACCTTGGGTAGGACACCGAGGCAAAGCACACCTTGATTCCCAGCTCTTCACAGAAGTTGAGGAAGGATCGGCTTGTGAACTGAGAGCCATTGTCCGTTATGATTCTGTTGGGTACTCCGAAGCGGTACACGATCCCTTCAATGAACTTGATGGCTGCTTGAGCTGTCTGTCTTGGTACTGGCATCACTTCCACCCACTTTGTGAACTTGTCGATGGCCACGAAAAGGTATTCATGGCCCCCGACAGACTTCGGTATCTTTCCCACGATGTCCAGCCCCCAGACCGCGAACGGCCAGGAGATTGGAATTGGCTGCAGAGCTTGCGCCGGCTGATGTATGTTCTTCGCATAGTATTGGCAGGCTTCACAGGTCTTGACTAGCTGCTCCGCATCACTGAGGACTGTTGGCCAGTAGAACCCGTGACGAAAACTTTACCCGCCAGTGATCTTGATGCCACATGACTTGAACATGTGCCTTCGTGGATGTCCCGTAGCAGTACTTGGCCTTGTTCTTGAGGGATGCAGCGGAGCTTGACTCCGTCCGGTAGAGCTCGCCGTCGATCATGACGTAGAGCTTGGCTTGACGAGCCACCCGCTCGGCGTCGTGATCGTCCTCCGGGAGGGCGTGCTCCATGATGTACTTGACGATGTCCCGGGCCCAGGGTGGGTGGGTTCCTTCCACCGGTAGCACCATCCGACGGAAAGAAAGCATAGCTTCCTCCGCTGGAGGGGCTGCCGGGTCTTGAGCTTCTGGGCTGGCTACCCGTGTTGTCGAGGTAGAAGGGTCGCCAGCCCCCGGCGCAGATCTTGTCGCGAGCCTCTCGGGCGGGATCGAAGGTCGCCTGAGGACCTCGATGTAGATCCCGGGAGGCACTGGTTCTTGCTTGGACGCCACCTGCGATAGCTCATCCGCGGCCGTGTTTTCTCCCCGTGGGACGTACACAGCCCGGAAGTTGTCGAAGCGCCGCTGCAGCTTCCAGACCTCTTCAACGTATGGTGCCATCTGAGGGCACGCGTACTCCTTGTTCACTTGTTTGATGACTAGCTGAGAGTCACCCTTGACGACGATCTTGTTGATGCCGAGGCCGATGGCAGCACGAAGTCCTGCGAGCAGGCCCTCGTACTCCGCCGTGTTGTTGGAGATGTTCCCTTGGTAGTGCATCTGGACGACGTACTTCAGCCGGTCCCCGGTTGGTGAGGTTAGGACAACCCCAGCACCTCCTTTCCCCTTGGTGTAGGAGCCGTCGAAGTGCATGATCCAGGCGCTAGGATCTTCCTTCCCGGGGAGGCAGGTTTCCTCTTCCGGGTCGTCGAACGCCGTCTCGGTCCACTCGGCCGTGAAATCCGCCAGCGCCTGACTCTTGATGTTGTCCGTGTGCTCGAACTTGAGACCGAAACCTTGAAGCTCCATGGCCCACCATGATATGCGACCAGTGGCAAGTGGGTTCTCCAGGGGGCTTCTTAGGTTGTACTTGGACACCACCGTGATGGGATGGCTTTGGAAGTACGGCCTCATCTTGCGGGAGGCAATGAGGATTGCCAGCAGCAGCTTCTGCATCATGGGGTACCGCTCCCGGGCGTCGCGCAGCACTGCGCTGACGAAGTAGACCGGGTGCTGCACCTTGCGGGTCGCCGAGTCCTGAGAGGGCTCGGCTTCCCCCTCGTCGACGTCTTGGGGTGGGGACGATGTAGCCCCCGGCGAAGTCTCGTCGGAGGGAGATTCTCCATTCCCGACGGGATCCGCGTCGCTTGGTGAAGGTGTGACGCCAGGATCATGAGACCCCTGGTCACCCGGCAGCCTTTTCTTGCACGGTTGCCCGGAAGAGAGTTCCCGGGTCGCTTGCCCTTGATCTTGCTTGACTTCTTCGGAGGAGCGTCACGCTCTACCACGAGCACAGCGCTGATCACCTGGTTGGTGGCAGCAATGTACAGTAGTAGGGGCTCCTTCTCTTCTGGTGCCACGAGGATTGGTGGCGAGGCGAGGTAGCGCTTAGGGACTGCAGGGCTTCCTCGGCCTCGGAGGTCCACTCCACGGGGCCTGATTCTTGAGCAGCCTGAAGAACGGTAAGGCCCGCTCCCCAAGCCTTGAGATGAAGCGCCCGAGTGCAGTGATGCACCCGTTGAGGCGCTGTACGTCCTTGACCCGCCGGGGCGCCTCCATGCGCTCGATTGCCTTGATTTTGTCCGGATTCGCCTCGATCCCTCGGTGAGAGACCAGGAAACCCAGCAGCTTGCCGGAGGGGACCCCGAACACGCACTTGTCGGGGTTGAGCTTGAAGTTGACCCGGCGGAGGTTCTCGAAGGTCTCGTGCAGGTCTTGGATGAGGGAGTCCTTGTACCGGGTCTTGACCACGATGTCGTCGATGTACGCTTCGACGTTGCGGCCCAGCTGCGACCCAAGGCATGCTTGCATTGCGCGCTGGAAGGTAGCGCCGGCGTTTCGGAGGCCAAAAGGCATCCGGGTGTAGCAGTAGCAGCCCTTGGGAGTGATGAAGGCCGTCTTCTCTTGGTCCTCGAGTGACATCATGATCTGGTGGTACCCGGAAAAGGCATCCAGAAACACAGCAGCTCGCACCCGGCCGTGGAATCCACGATCATGTCGATCCGCGGCAGGGGGAAAGGGTCCTTGGGACAGGCCTTATTCAGGTCTGTGAAGTCGATGCAGAGTCTCCACTTGAAGGTCATGGGTTTCGGTACCACCACGGGGTTGGCCACCCAGCTTGGGTGGGGAACCGACCGGATGACACCAGCTTCTATCAACTTGTCCACCTCGGCGATGATGAATTCCAGCTTTTCCTTGCTTTGGTTCCGGAGAACCTGCTTCACGGGGCGAGCCCCCGGATTGACCGCCAATTTGTGCTCGATCACCTCCCTTGGTACGCCGGGTAAACCTGATGCCTCCCACGCGAAGACGTCAGAGTTTTCCCGAAGGAAGGCGACGAGCGCGCTTTCCTATTTGTCGGTGAGGCGGGCGCCGATGGTGATGGAGCGAACTCCGTCGCTGGTTAGCGCCACCTTCTTGGTCAGCTGCGGATCGCCATGGAATGGCGCCTTCTTGGGGGAGTAGATGTGGAGCCCCCGGGGTGCCCTTCGCCCCCGGGGAGAGCCCCATCATCATCCTCCTGTACACCTTGAGGGATGTCCGCCGTGGTTGCCACCGTCTGGTTCAGCTGGTGAACGCAGTAGATAGCATCGTCGATGTCGGCCTGACCTTGATCACGCCCCACGGCGCCGGAATCTTCAGCATGTTGTAGGCGAAGTGGGAGACGGCCATGAACTTGGCCAGAGCAGGTCTGCCAAGTATGCCGTTGTACGGTAGCGGAGTGTCGGCGATGTCGAAGACGATTTCCTCGGTGCGGAAGTTCTTGGAGTCGCCGAAGGTGACCGGAAGGGTGATCTTCCCGAGGGGTCGAGTAACACTTCCGTTCACGCCTTGGAACACCCCAGTGTCTTGTAGGCGAGACAGGGGGATTTGAAGGACAGCCAGGACCTTCGCCGTCAGCAGGTTGAGGCTGGAGCCTCCGTCGACCAGCATCTTGGTGACCTTGTAGTTGTGGATGACGGGCGACACGATCAGCGGCAGGGTCCCGACCCCGGCAGTGTTTGCAGGGTGGTCTTCTGGGTCGAAGGTGATGACTTGGCTAGACCAGTCCAGGGGCTTGGACGGAGCAGAAGCAACCGCGTTCAGCTCCCGGACAAGTCTCTTGCAGGCGCCGTTGGAGGGAGGCAGAGAAGACCCTCCGTGGATGCACCCGACAACTCCCGTGACTTCTTGATACTTGCCGCCGTTGCCTCCTTGGGGAGCCGGAGCTTCCCCGTTGCCGACGTGGGCGGCCTCCGGAGTGTTGTACCCGCGACCACCTTGACCGCCGCGTCCTCCTCCCGGCCCCCGCGGCCACCGCCTCGGTACCATCCACGGCCGCCTCCGCCTTGGCGACCCGTGGGACAGTCACGAGCGATGTGCCCGGCAGTGCCGCAGTTGTAGCAACCGTCTTGACTGACCCCATCAGCTCGGCGTTGCTCCCGGACGGCGAGGTTCTTGAGCATGCGGCAGTCCTTGAGCAAGTGGTTGCCTTCTGGATGATGTGGCACCAGGGATCACCTTCACCTTCTTCCTCGGAAGTCGGCGCGGGCTTGGTCTTCTTCGGAAGAGGCTCGGTGACGAAGATCCGCTTGTCGGGTCCAGGGTCCCGCTTCTTGTTCTTGCTGGAGCGGCCTTGTCCTCGGGTTCATCCTCCCCGGGGAACTTGGCTCCTTCTTCAGCTCGAGCGCACCGGTCTGCAAGCTCCCAGAGCTTACGAGCAGACTCGACGCGATGGATGCTCAGCTTCTCGCGCATCTTGGGGTTGCGGACGTTGGCGTGGAAGGACTGGATCACCAACTCCTCCTTGATGCACGGGATGGTGTTCATCTTCTGGGTGAAGCGCTGGATGAACTTGCGGAGAGTTTCACCCGGCAACTGCTTGAAGTCGTGGAGATCACTGGGAGCCCCCGGGCGCTCGTACCCGCCTTGGAAAGCCCCCAGAAACTGCTCCTTCAGTGCCCGCCAGGAACGGATGGAGCACTTGGGAAGGTTGAGAAGCCAAGTCTGGGCATCTCCCTTCAGGGCCAACGGGAACCAGTTGGCCATCATGACCTCGTCGGCCCCGGCAACCATCGCAGCAAGAGAGTAGATCTGCAGAAAGTCCCGGGGGTTCGTGGTGCCGTCGTAGCGGAGAACGTCGATCTTGAATTTCTTGGGCCAGTTGAAGTGGCGGAACTCGGGAGCGAGGGCGAGGCAGCCTTCGGCGAGGTCGATGCCCCGATCTTCCCGGCGGTGACGTTCTCGGCGACGCTCGATGCGGGTGCGCATATCCTCGTTCTGACGGCTGTTGAGCTCGTCACGAAGATCTGGGTTGCGCGAGGTAGACGACCCGATGGAGATGGCCTCGCCGTGATCGCGGTTTAGCCGATCAGCCATCGGTGGCGCGGTGCGAGGAGGCGCCGTCTTGGCTTGACGTTCACCACGAGGCTGGCCTCGCGGATCACGTGTTTTGTCTTGTGCTGCTCCGGGTTGTCGACGGTGGGAGCTTGAGTGGGTTCGACCCACGGACCACCATCGGCGAAGTCGAGGAGCCTCTCGACGCGAGTCCTCCATTCTTGGTAGACCTTGGGGTCGCCGCTGCTTGGAGGGAACTGCATCAGTGCCTTGGCAGCGACTAGAGCATCATGGCGAGCTTGCACGTCCGAAGGCGAGTGCGCGGAGGTCTTGCTCTTGGATGCTCGTGGATCCCCGCTGGGGCGAACGCCGTGGTTCCCTCCTCCAGCGGTGGGCTCCTTGCCGGTGCCGTTGCAGACGCTCTTCTCCCCTGAGCGAGGAGGAGGCATGGTGGCGCCCTTTGGAGCCGCCGCTCCGCCAGGGCCGTTGTCCTTGTCGCGACCGTCCACTTCGTCCGGCGCCACCCTCTCCATGGGAGGCGGGGACGGAGAGGCGCTCCGCCGTGCGCCAGCAGCACGACGTTCAGCTGAAGCTTGGGTGCGTGAGGGAGAGACCGGCTTGGACGCCGCAGGATCTCCCTTCTTCCTTGGAGGCATGCTTGACGAAGAACTTGCCGATGAACTTGATGAAGATGAATCCAGCACTTGCGCCCCCTACCTGGCGCGCCAGATGTCGTGTCTCGTTGCACGGACACCGGGAGTATAGGATACCCCCTTTTAGGTTCGGCACGGGGCGCGAAGGAGGCTGAGAATCGTCTTCTTGGGCGGAGTCTAGATCAAGCTCTCCTCTCCACGATCAAAGCATGCAACCAAAGGGACACAAGGAGCCCTACTCCTGCATGTCTGGATTGATGAGTTCTTCATAGTGTGGCTTACAATGGAACCTCCCGGGCAGGGTACCCGGAAGGGTTTTGGCCCGAGGTAGAAGAAGGACAGATCCTGACCCGGAGGAGATCACCTTCCTCTCTACCTCGCAGCCCTAGTCTAGTCTTGCTCTGGTTCTAGCGTCTTCGTCCTTGGTCCGACCTCCCCTCCTCCGTGCCTTGGTCCTCCTTTTATAGGCTAAGGGGTTGCCACAGGGTCACGTGAGGGGGTGAGGGTCCTTCGGGGTGAAGGACCCTCCTCATCTAGTTTAGGGGGAGACGTGGCCTCTCCTCAGCCTAGCGTCTCCCTTGGGTTAGGTGGGAGCGTCCGCCTTGGGGTGGACAGGAGCTGACACCACCACGGGGCGTGCTTCCCACCCGCGCTGCCTTCGCCTTGCTTCCCAAGTCTTCCGTGGTGAGGTGGAGAGCTTATCCACAGGTACGTAGGAGGTACCCGGGAGGGAGCCTGGCCTCCTGCCGGGAACTCGGGCTCTCGGGTCCTTCCTGGCCTTCTTGCTTGATTCGGGGACCCGGAAGGTCCCCAGGACCGGAGCCCTTAGTCGATGCAGGCCTTGCGTGACTTGACGGTGAACCCCCAGCTTGACTTGAGTCTTGGTCTTGTCCATCTTCAACTTGGGCCCACATGGGGTGGACCCACTTTGGCAGTACTAGGGGAACCCCATGTTCCACTGTTGCGACAGGTGTATTTATGACTTCCTCTTTGATATCTTGTTCTTTACCTTTGTACCTATTTTGTTGTGCATGTTTCTTTGTGGACTTATATCTTCATGATTGGTGTCTACTTAGAAATTTTTACACATGAGAGTAGTTACATATTTATTTTGTATTCCAATTCTTTAGTGACTACCGTTTATTGCTTTTGATTCTTTGGTGGTTTCTAAAAGGCAAAAGCTTTGTTTTTCATTTGGTATACTTTTGCATCTTAATAAGCTTGTGGATCTATTTGCTATCTTCTTTGGGTTGTCTGTATGTGAAAGACATGATATGCACTATGTGCCACATATATTGAAAAGACTATGTTGATGCATAGGCTCATCATTTTATTAGTCTCATAAAATGTCTTTCTATCTCACACCCATCTATTTCGGTTGAGCAAGTTTTTTTTACCTCTCCTTGCTCTTGTTGCTCAACATTTGTTTGTTACAAGTTGTATTGCTTATTTCCATTTATGTTCTCTTGCACGTATTTGTGTTCAAAATTATCTAGGAGGGAGTGATGATTCATGTTGTACACACTATATTGAAATGCAAATCCTACTTTGTGCACGTACCTTGGGGAGTTCCCTCTTAATTTTGAGAACACTTTTCGGATCCTTTCGATTGCTTGCTTCTTTCATCGAAGTATCTCTCTTTGATATTCTTTTGCATTTTTAAAAGCTTATTTGCATTTTTTGGATCCTCAATATAGTTTGGTCTCCCTCCATCTATTCGTCATTATATATGTGCATTTGATTTCACTCATATCTTGAGAAATGCACACATTATGGGGGAACTCTTATTATATTTGTCTTCTTAAGTTTTCACCCATTTCGGCAATGGATGCCAATGCGGTGGGAGATTTAGAGGGTTTAAAGGAACATGGTTTTGTTCTCTTGCATCCTAGCTTTTTGCGTTGCATGGTTGCTTAAAATTCTTTATAAAAAACCTCGTAAAAGGGATTGTCATCAATTACCAAAATGGGGGAGATTGAAAGTGCATGTTGCCCCATGTGTGGTTTTGGTAATTAATGACAGTCCTTATGGACTAATGTTTGTATTGAGTTATTCTTATAGGTTTGTCCATAGGCGTCCTTGTACTCCATGTGTTGGAGTCAGGTTGTATGCCATCAAGATCATTGATTATAATGGAATATTTGATATGATCAAGTAGAAGAAAAGATACAAGGTTGATCAATACTAAGTGCAAAGAGTGGATTCGAGTTGATCCACACAAGCTAAATGATGTACCATGTGGATTCATGTGATCCAATGGTATGGTAAGAAATTGTCCATATAGCTTTGTGAACTAACCCATTATGTGTGTGTGTGGCATTCCTTTGTTGGGTTAGGTATCTCTCCATGAGCATGCATCAAAAGGAAGATTTCTTATAGCTCATGGAGGATGACGTCAAGTGGTGATCGTCTTCAAGGTTGTGTTGTGCAAGTTCAAGATGGGCATCTAGAAGATATCATATGCTTGAAGCTTGCCACCCATTTCGAGATAATGGTCAAGTGAAGATGTGCCTAAGAGACTCTCCCATATTGGTGTATGGGGGAGCGATATGTGAGTCTTCACCAAGCAAAGCGCAATCAAGAAAGGTGGTCCACTTGAGGAGATCAAGATCGTCATCATCTAGCTCAAGTGGAATACGCAAGGAAAAGGTATGATCTTGATAGGGTTTCTATTTTACCGGTCTCATGGTGTTAGTGGGAGACCGGGTTATAGGATAGACACTGTACTATCAAGAGGTGCTCTCAAGTGAGTAACTTGATCGCATCTTTATGGAGAGCTCAAACCTTGCCATTCTTGGCATATCATCTTTCTTGGTTGTTATTTGGCTTTTATCCATGTGTGAATTTAGAGCTTGTGTTCATCTCCATACCAAGCTCTAGTTCATCAAAAAGGATTTCATATGAATATCTTGTTGCGTTTTTGTTGTTGGAGGATTTATCGGTTGTTCCTTTTTAGAGAGGTTTACCTTTCTACATTTGGTTTTATCCTCTCTTGTTGGACGGGATGTTTCTCTGCATGATCTTGTAGAGATCTTCGTTGCGATTCCAACGAGCCCAAGTCATCGAAATCAGAGTCCGGATGAAAAAGATTTTGCAGTTTTTGTTTTGTTGTTTCTGTCAGTTTTCGGCAAACCGGTATTTCCGGTTTTGTTCTGGACAGGAATATCCGGTAGACCGGATTTTCCGGGTTAAGTTGGGACCGGAAATCCGGTCCCCTAGTTTGCCCAGGAGAAAACGGCTAAGGACCAAACTGCGCGAGCCACTGGACTAGGCCAGAAATTCTGGTCCAAACTTGAACCGGAATATCTGGCCCGCCCAGTTTCCTGAAGCGGCTAGACTTTGGAGGGGCTATAAATACCCCTCCCCTTCTTCCACCTTGTACAACTTTTGCCAAGCACGTTTTCTCCTCTCTCTCTCTCCCACCATTGTTGACCTTGGAAAGCTTGCCTCCCTCTCAATTCCTCCCATGATTCTTGCATATCTTTGAGGAAAAGTGAGAGGATACCTAGATCTACAATTCCACCAATCCATCTCCCTCTAAGTGAGGGGAACCTAGTGAATCTAGATCTTGGAGTTCATTTGTTGAGTTCTTCTTTGTTCTTCCTCTCTTCTCCCCATAAGCATTAGTTGCTTTTGGTGAGATTTGGGAGTGAAAGACTTGAGCACTTGTTGTGTTCTTGTCTTTGCTTTTGTGTTCGCATGTGCTCTCTCCACGAAGATTCGTGGAAATGAAAGTTTGTGAGCTTGTTACTCTTGGGTCGTTGGACCCTAGACGGTTCGTGGTGCTTGGGAGCTCCCAATCCTTTTGTGGGTTGTGCCTCAAGTTTGTTGTAACGGCTCCGGATTCCGCCTTGAAGGATTCCAATAGTGAAAGGTGAACTGAGCTTTTGTGCGAGGTTCATCGGAGAATAGGGTGAGGCTATTTGTGGCGTTTGAGTTTGAAACTCACACCCCTCCAACGAGACGTACTCCCGTGAAAAGGAGGAACTCGGGAATACATCATCGTCTCCACGTGCCACGGTTATTTCTACACCCGAGCTCTTTAGTTATGCAGTTTACATTGTGATAGCCTTCGTGCTTGAAGTCTCATATCTTGCTATCACCTTGTTACTTGTCTTGCTTAGCATAAGTTGTTGGTGCACATAGGTGAACCTAGTATATTTAGGTTGTATGCTTGTTCAATTAAAACCCTAGTTTTATTCCGCATTTATCAAGCTTAAACCAGAAAAGTTTTAATCGCCTATTCACCCCCCTCTAGGCGACATCGTTGTCCTTTCAATTGGGATCAGAGCCTGGGCTCTCATTATTAGGCTTTACATCCTAGAGAGTACGATGTCGTTTAGAGAATTAGTGCACGATCCCACTTTTATATTCGATGGCACAAATTATGATGTTTGTAAAATTCGCATGCTTAATCTTTTTAGGGCCATGGGTCCAAATTATATAAGGAGTATTGTAGATATGGGTTTTTCTCCTCCAATGGATTCCCAAGAATTATCTATAGAGGATGAGGAAAACTCTTATCTCTATACTCTAGTATCTAATGGTCTTATATGTGTTTTGAGCGATGTAGTTCTTGCATCAATCATGCCTTTTCGGAACGCTCATGAGCTTTGGACCAAGCTTCAAGATAAATATGAAGTGTCCAACATTATTGAGGATGATTGTTCTCCCTCCACCTCGGCCGCGATGAGTTCACAACTTGTTCCACTTCACCAACATGTGATTTTTCACAAGGTAATGATATGGTGAGTGGTGATAGAAATTGCATTGTTGATGGTGAATCCACTATTGAGTATACGTCATCCTATCTCATTGCAATGTTCTATCTTTGGACTTAAACTCTTCTAGCACCCTAAATGTCTTACATGCTAGTGTTGATAGTCCTTGCATATCATGTAATAGTTGTTTAACTAAATCTCATGATGATATGCTTCATATGTCTTGTTGTCATGAAAACAATACTTCCATATCCTCTATTTTGTGTGCTAACAATGTAGAGGAATCCCAACATTTGTTGGCAAGACATGGACCTCAATGGTGCTTCAAGCAATTCTTCATCATCATCGTCCATTACTCACTTTTGCCTTATGGCTAGAGATTCAAAGGTTCTCCTTTGGAACCCTCTACATCTTGTGATGATGAGGATGAGGATTATGGTTTAAAATATAATGATGCCGACTCCTTAAAAGAGAAGGGTGAGATGATATTTTGTGTTCTCCCTAAAGGTAGTAAAGCTATCTTCCCTTTTTGTGAAATTTTGACTTATGCTATTAAGAGTTGCGAAGTCATTGAAGAAAAGGGAAGACTTGAAAGAGATTATGCTAATCAAATTGCTTCTCTCACCGTCACTCTTGAGGAAGAGCATGAGCTTCGAGTTTCTATTGAAGAGAAACTCGATAATCTTGAGGAGTCACAAAATGAAATTGTTTCTAAAATCATTAAAGAACGTGACCATGCTATTGCTAAATATAAGTTTTATAAGAAAGAAAAGGTTGAATTTGGTTTCGCTCATGATAGACTAACCGAGGAGCTAGAGAAGCTCACCAAGGCTCACAAGGCCTTGGAGAATGATCACTCTACTCTCACAAAGTCTTTTGAACAAGTTCAAATTCAACTAACTAAAATTGTTGTGCCTAGCTCTTCTACTTCCTCTTGTAATCATTCAATATTATTGAGGAAAATGCTAGGTTGAATGATGAGCTTACCAAGTTATCTTCTTCCATTTCTAATATTAATGATGCTTGTGCTACTAACTCCACTTCATGTGAAGCATCTATTTTGAAGGAGAATGTTGAGCTAAGGGCTCAACTTGAGTTGTTAACTAGCAAGTATGGGAAATTGGAAGAAAGTCATGAAAAGCTCTCTAGCTCTAATGAGGATCTTCTAGCATCCCATGCTAGGCTAAAGTTAGCTCATGAGGCTATCACTACAAAGGTAACATCTTGTGAGCCTCATGTGGACAAAGGCACAACTTCTACTAAAAATCCTATATTGCCTTGTGCTAGTCCTAGTAATTCGTTATCTCATACTTTGCTAAATCTTGCAATGAATTACTTTCCTTGCCTTGTTGCTCTAACAATGAAATATCTACTTCCTCTAGTATATGTGTTGATACTAACCATGTAGAGGAATTAAAAGAGCTCAAGGCCCAAGTCACTTATTTGAAGAAAGACTTGGAAAAGCGTCATGTTGGGAAGTCTACACTTGACAATATGTTGAGTGTACAAAGACGCCCCAATGACAAGAGTGGACTTGGATTCAACTCCAATATCAAGAACAAGTCCAAGTATAACAAGAAGAAAAAGGGCCAAGAACAAGTCAAAGATTCGGCCAAGATTTTTGCTTCAAGTGCAAAGTTGAAGGGCACCATGTTAGATCTTGCCCTTTGAAGAAGAAGTCTCTTAGTGAGAAGCAACAAGGGAAGAGGCCTCAAGCTCAAGTTCCTCAAGTTGAAGAACGGCCACTTCCCAAGAAGAATCAAGCTACCCCTCCTCAAGTAGAGATTCAACTAAGAAGAAGGGAGGAAGCCAATGTTGCTACATATGCCGTGAGAAGGCCACTTTGCTTCTTCATGCACTAATGGTACCTCATCCAACCCCATTATAATTGATGATGTTTATTCTCTTCGGAAGGATAAGGTTGGCAATGTGTTTGCCAAATATGTTGGTACTCAAAGTGGTGTCAAGAAAAGAACCATTTGGGTTGCCAAGCCTATTGTGACTAACCTCTTAGGACCCAACTTGGTTGGGGACCAACAAGCTAAAACTTGATCAATAGGTTTGTTGGAGGGCATTGGAGACTTGGCTACATCATGAAGAATTAAGGGATCTTCATCAATTATATTCTCTCAAGCAAGTCATTTGGATTATATTTCTATCTTATCCAATGTTCCTCCTTGCGGTAACTTTTATATCATATATACATTAAAAGTTGCTTGCACCCTTGCATGTGTTTGGTTTTGTACCTTGCTAGTTTTGTATGTGTTGTGCTCTCTACTTACTTATCTTGAGAAATCAAGTATGTGTATGTTGGTTTGCACACCATTACTTGTTTTGAGCCTTATTGCTTTTATTTGCTATCTTATCTTGTTGGCTCTCTTTGAGAGATTAATGGACTATCCCATTTTGGGAGAGTGATATGCTTCGTGCACTTCACAATCCTAAAAATGTGTGTATATGAGGAATACCACTTAGTGATGATATATCAATATTATCTATTCTCTATGTGGTATGTCATGCTCATGAGAAATTCAAATTCTATAATGTCCATTAATTATCTCTAGTTGGTTTGTTTGCCTCTTGTTTAAAAGAAATGGATTATCACATTATGGGGGAGTAATAAGCTTTGTGCATATTACAAGCCTAGAAAATGTGAACATGTGAGGTTTTGCCACCTAGAATTGATGTTGTTAATAATCTTATTCCTATGTGGCATGTTGCTCAAACAAGTCTATTTGCTTAATTGCTTTTAGTCTCTCACTCTTTTGGATCTTGTTTGTGATGGAAGTTCTTGGTATGGCTTTCCCAAATATGTTCTCATATATCTTTTTGGGAAACCAATTGCTTCAAGCTACTCTTTGTAATGCTTGCATGATCGCGTGAATATCGAAGCTATCGAGAATATCTATCTATCTAAGCATGGCTCTTAATTCCTATCCTTTGCCATATGCTTATTTGTTTTGAAGTTGGTCTTGAATATCATTCCTACATACCACCGAGAAATATCTCTATATACTCCTTGTTCATGACAAGGATACTCATAATTGTGGTGGAATTTGTAGACCATCTTCATTTTGGCTCTCGCTTTGAATTGCCTTATTTTGTTGCCAAAATTTGTTTTATCAAACTCCTTTTTTGTCTTCCTTGTTCTTTTGGATCCTTTTGCTCTACTCAAATTTTGTTTTACGCTTTCTTGAGTTAGGAAAAGTAATGATCCCATTCTTGTGCATTTACTTTCAAGTCATTCTTCTAGATAATGCACTATTCTTGGGGAAGGTATCCTACTTTGAGTAGAACACCATTTTTTAAATTGGTACTGGATCTTATTGCTTTTTCTTGAATATGACTAGTGTTTGCATAACATATATGAGAGTGATGATCCCATTTGTGTGATTTTTTATTCAAATGCAAGATCATAAATAATGCACAAATCTTGGGGAAGCTATCCTATATGCTTTTGAGCATTAGTTGTCTTCAATTGGCTTTTGATACCGATGACGTGTCTCTTTGGAAGACAAACATTTTTCGTCTTGGTACTTTGTGCCATCATGAAAAGTGTAGAGGGTTTGATTCATTCCTTGAACCTATTTTCATTTGGTATGTTTTTCAACTTGGTATCTTAAATCATGTGTTGATTTGGGTCTTTGATATGATTTGGACAATTCTTTTCTTGTCACACTTGTGTGTGCTTTCTTGGTTTAATTGGTGTTTTGTCCAAATTGTATCTTGTTTGGTTCTTGAAAGTCTGTGCATGCATACTTACTATAAGTATATCTTATGGCATGCTTACTTTTGTTGATCCAATATATAGGATAAATTCCATCAAATCCTAAATGGCTAAGATGTGCATGAAATTCAATTTCATATCAATATGCACATATTTATGTGGAGTTTGTCCTATGTATTGTAGTTGCTCTAACTACTTTGGACCCAATGATTTTGGGTACCATGTTGTACTTTAATTTGTTTTGGGTACACTTGAGATGCATTGGAAGCTTGTCTCATTTACGAGGAAGGTGTTATCGCCATGTACTTATTGAAGCCAAGCTCAGATGATCATGAACTCTTATCTTCTACATCACCCAATGCTATCTCGGTAACTAGTATCTACCTCATGCATATTTTTCTAGCTTTCAACTTGTATAGGTTATTTCTTGGCATGAATCTCTTTTGTTGCAATTGATGTGGTTCTTGCAAAGTTCTTATCAAAACATCTTTATTGCAAATGTGGTTAAGCCGGGATGATTACATATCAAGGGGAATATTATATATATATAATCATTTTCATGATTCATCGATCCCATATATGTTAATCTCGGAAATTCTTCTCAAAGCTTTCCATGTGCAATATTGATGAATTCTCAAAATCATTTGTCTTTTGTGATACTTGTTATCTTTCTCGGAGCATCCCAACTATCACTTATCCCTTGTGGATATTTTTGATATTATGATGAGTGTGTGTTGGAAGTTCATCTATATCCCTTTAAGATAAAATTGAGGTTTGTGCTATGCTTTTAAGCAAGGATCTTATTGGTGTATTTATGACTTCCTCTTTGATATCTTGTTCTTTACCTTTGTACCTATTTTGTGTGTGCATGTTTCTTTGTGGACTTATATCTTCATGATTGTGTCTACTTAGAAACTTTTACACATGAGAGTAGTTACATATTTATTTTGTATTCCAATTCTTTAGTGACTACCGTTTATTGCTTTTGATTCTTTGGTGGTTTCTAAAAGGCAAAGCTTTGTTTTTCATTTGGTATACTTTTGCATCTTAATAAGCTTGTGGATCTATTTGCTATCTTCTTTGGGTTGTCTGTATGTGAAAGACATGATATGCACTATGTGCCACATATATTGAAAGACTATGTTGATGCATAGGCTCATCGTTTTATTAGTCTCATAAAATCTCTCTCTATCTCACACCCATCTATTTTCGGTTGAGCAAGTTTTTTTTTTTACCGCTCCTTGCTCTTGTTGCTCAACATTTTGTTTGTTACAAGTTGTATTGCTTATTTCCCATTTATGTTCTCTTGCACGTGTTTGTGTTCAAAATTATCTAGGAGGGAGTGATGATTCCATGTTGTACACACTATATTGAAATGCAAATCCTACTTTGTGCACGTACCTTGGGGAGTTCCCTGTTAATTTTGAGAACACTTTTCGGATCCTTTTGATTGCTTGCTTCTTTCATCGAAGTATCTCTCTTTGATATTCTTTTGCATTTTTTAAAGCTTATTTGCATTTTTTTGGATCTCAATATAGTTTGGTCTCCCTCCATCTATTCGTCATTATATATGTGCATTTGATTTCACTCATATCATGAGAAATGCACACATATGGGGAAACTCTTACTCCCTCCGTTCGGAAAAGGATGTCACAAAAATGGTCTATCTATAGTTCATTTTTGTGACATCTTTTTCCGAAAGGAGGGAGTATATATTTGTCTTCTTAAGTTTTCACCCATTTCGGCAATGGATGCCAATGGCGGGGGGGGGGGGGGGGGGGGGAGATTTAGAGGGTTTAAAGGAACATGGTTTTGTTCTCTTGCATCCTGATTTTTGCGTTGCATGGTTGCTTAAATTCTTTATAAAAAAAACTCGTAAAAGGATTGTTATCAATTACCAAAATGGGGGAGATTTGAAAGTGCATGTTGCCCCATGTGTGGTTTTGGTAATTAATGACAATCCTTATGGACTAATGTTTGTATTGAGTTATTCTTATAGGTTTGTCCATAGGCGTCGCTTGTACTCCATGTGTTGGAGTCAAGGTTGTATGCCATCAAGATCATTGATTATAATGGACATATTTGATATGATCAAGTAGAAGAAAGATACAAGGTTGATCAAGACTAAGTGCAAAGAGTGGATTCGAGTTGATCAACACACAAAGCTAAATGATGTACCATGTGGATTCTTGTGATCCAATGTATGGTAAGAAATTGTCCATATAGATTTGTGAACTAACCATTATGTGTGTGTGTGGCATTCCTTTGTTGGGTTTAGGTATCTCTCCATGGGCTTGCATCAAAAGGAAGATTTCTTATAGCTCATGGAGGTTGACGTCAAGTGGTGATCGTCTTCAAGGTTGTGTTGTGCAAGTTCAAGATGGGCATCTAGAAGATATCATATGCTTGAAGCTTGCCACCCATTTGGAGATAATGGTCAAGTGAAGATGTGCCTAAGAGAGACTCTCCCATATTGGTGTACGGGGGAGCGATATGTGAGTCTTCACCAAGCAAAGCGCAATCAAGAAAGGTGGTCCACTTGAGGAGATCAAGATCGTCATCATCTAGCTGATGCATGTAAAATGCATACATGAAATTTGCACTTTAATTGCTTATATTCCAATCATATTTGCATCATATAAGGGTTATATATATGTTTTATAATGATTTTTGGGAATATTCATTTATTTCCTATTTTTATGGAATTAACCCTGCACAGGCAGAAAACCCCGTTTCTTATTTTTAATGTTTCAGGGACCCAAACGCCAACGAAATCACCTGGAAATTTACGGGCGTCAATATTTGGAAGGAAGAAGACCTGTGGGCGAAGGAATCGAGCAAACGGAGGCTCGAGGGCCAAACGAGGGGGCCCACGCTGCCTGGTACTGTAGCCGCGTGGGACCCACCCATTTGGGCCTCGTGGCTCCGTTGCCTTCGATCTTTTCTCCACCGACATCGTTTTGACCTAAAAACACCTATATAAAAGGTCCCCCGACGTTCTCTGGAAGGAGCGCCGCAAAAACACAGAAACACCGAAACGAAGATCAGGAGCTGCAGATTGGAGGGGGAAAACTCCGGCGGGGCGCTGCTGGCGTGGTCTCCATCTTCTCCATCGACTTCTCCACCGTCTCCATGATGAAGGGGAGTAGTCCACCTCTGGACTATGGGTTTGTGGAAGTAACTTATGTATCTCTCCTCTCTTGAGCTTCACTAATTAGCACCGTATGAGCTGCTGAACATGATTACGGTCACCGTTGTAATACCTTTGTGGTGGATCTTTATGAGTTAATATATGTTTGAGATTGCAATGTTTGTTTCAGTTATGAGTATAGATGCATATTATGTACCCCGTTCTTGTCTACTTGTTTTGATCAAGCATGTTTATGAGAGCGTGTGTGGGGGAACATGTGCATTAGTTGGAGTAACGGGGGGTGGCTAGTGCAGTGAACGTGAGAGAAATTCTGCGATCCAGTTTGGTATCTTTACCTTACTTTGTTGCCTCACTAGGATAAACTAAAATACCATGCTACCGGGGATGTGGGCGTGACCATTGCCACTACTCCATGACTAGATCTAGCATGTTCTTATTTTCACTTCATGTCATGATACTTAATGCTATACTCTGAGTTATCTTAATTACTGAGGTGTTATGATTTAGTTCGCATCTTGGTGGAGTATAAGAGAGGTTAATAACCAAAAGATCTCAATGTTAGGACGTGATGCCCATATATCTAAGTAACTTGTTATCAAACCCTGTGTTGCAATCTCATATGTTAACTGTGTGTGTTCCATTGTCTACCACTTTATAAAGAGAGAGTGCATTTGTGAAACCATGAACCCCAGTCCATTTTTAATCATAAGAAACACCTTTCCAACACCATATACCACTTTTCTATTTTCAGCCATCATTAAATCCGAAAATACAAAAATACTTTTCATCTTGCATACATCATTCAAAAATCCAAAATATCATTTATCATTGCATCCACCATCATTGCATTTTATTTCTTGTTTGCATTGCATAACTATCCTGATATCATTCTTACACCTTGTGCTTGACAACCACTGGTGAGGTTGAGGACCAAAACATCTAACCTTGTTTTGTAGGTAACCAAAAGAAGGATAAGAAGATAAATCTACCACTTCAGATTCCCCGAGAGTTCGATATTAAACCCTCGAGTCACCCCTCGTGGGGAAAACTGTCTTCCACTTACTATAAACTCTGCACTTGGAGTCTCAACCTAATCCCGTTTACTTTTGTAGGTATCAAAGCCTTGCTCTTCGGGATCATCAAGACGTTTTCTGGCGCCGTTGGGGGAATCGTAGCTGAGAGATTTATCCAAGGGTGTGCATCATCGCATTCATCTCACACAAAGTCAACGTCACCAACTTGTGCTAACACCTAAGCTTGGGGAGGTTGCACCTACGTGAGCACCATCTTATCCATCTTACTTACAAAGCAATTTTTTTGTTTTGTTAGTGTCATTGCATGTCATATCATATTTATTTCAGTTTTGCATAAAAAATTAAAAATACTAAAAAAAACATGCTAAAATGGGAGAAAGAACTAAGCTGTGTGACTACACAAACACTCCTAATGATCAATTTATCACGAGAGCTATTGCCACACCTGAGATTAAAACTGATAGTTATGAAGTAAGTCCTAGTTTGTTGAACTTGATAACTAGGGAACAATTTGGTGGTAGTGCTATGGAGGATGCCTCTATGCATCTTCATGACTTTGTTGAAATATGTGACATGCAAAAATTTAAAAATGTGGAAAGTGATATCCTAAAACTGAAGTTATTTCCTTTTTCACTTAGAGGAAAAGCTAAAGAGTGGTTGCATTCATTGCCATCTGGTAGTATTAATTCTTGGGATGATCTAAAAGAAGATTTCATTAAGAAATATTATCCCCCTGTTAAAATTTTGCAAAATAGAAACAATATCCTTTCTTTTAGGCAAAATGAAAATGAACATGTGCTATGGCTTGGGATAGGATAAAACTTATGCTTAGAACTTGTCCCTCACATAGAGTTAATGAATGGACCATATTACACTCTTTCTACAATGGTTTAATTTACATGTCTAGAAACATACTTGATTCTGCTGCTGGAGGTGCTTTTATGAGTAAGACTATAGTAGAAGCTAAATATATTGGAAATCATTTTACAAAACTATAGTCAATGGCATACTGATAGGCACCTAATCCTTCTAAGAAAGTGAACTCTATTGAAGAAACTAATAATTTGTCATCTAAGATGGATACTATTCTTGGTTTGCTTAATAAACCTAGTGTTGAAAATGTTACTTTGCAAGAACTAGTTGGTAACAATTCTGAAAATATTGATATCAACTTCATTAGGAACTATCTTATATTTACTAATTGGAGGCATCATACAAGCCACCACGTTAATCCTGAGAATTAATAAATTATGTCCATCAGATTAACCGAAGGTATGTCTGTAGCCATCAGATTAAGCGCGCGTCATCGCCGTGCTGCAACGCGAGTCGTCGTCTGTGGTCTCCATAAAACGGAAAGGAAAATCTGAGCGTAATCTCCATCTAGATTTCCCGTCGAAAAGTTTATTTGTCGCACCTATCCCCTAGACTTCGCGGCTCCGTGGATCCATAGCCGATTGGCAGGAAGTTCTCCCTGCATACCTCTCCATAGTGGGAATCCTCCCACGGCCCCGCGCGCTGTACAAGAAAAAAAAATCTTGCACCACCACGATCTGTGTTTAGCTGCCGCCGCCCATGATCCAAATTTCCAGGCGCCTGGCCGCAAGAGCATGGAAGATGCACTGCATCGCACCTATCCCCTAGACTTCGCGGCTCCGTGGATCCATGGCCGATTGGCAGGAAGTTCTCCCCTGCATACCTTTCCAGAGTGGGAATCCTCCACGGCCGCGCGCTGTACAAAAAAAATCTTGCACCACCACGATCTGTGTTTAGCTGCCGCCGCCCATGATCCAAATTTCCAGGCGCCTGGCCGCAAGAGCATGGAAGATGCACTGCATGGTGAGTTAGCAGATTTCAGTTCTGTTTTGTCCATCTCTCCGTACTTTTCTGTATGTTCCTATTGAATATAATTATTTTTTTCATATGGTGGCAAGCAATCAAACCTGGCGACAGAATCAAGATTAGGTTAGTGCGCTCCAATATAGGACCGGTGCCTCACGTTAAAGTTTATAATCCTTGCTTTTCAGTCCCGAGTGTAGATTTGATAAAATGTGTAGTATGTTTGGCATGACAACAGAGATTTCGGCGTGAAAAAAGTTATCCATCTTCATGAATAGTTTTACTCCCACTTTCCGGAAAAAAAATGACTTAGATTTGTCCAAATTTGGATGTATGTACACACTAAAACATGTATAGATACATCTAAATTTAAGACTTCTTTTTTCCGGATGGAGTGAGTATATATTATCCTCTTTCCTGTTGACTCCTGTGAATATGTGGTCTGGTACATGATATGTATATTCAGTCACAAATTTTCAGTTCCAATGGAACAGCTAACAAAGGTGTGCGCTAGGCTTAGCAGTAGCATTAATGCCACAAACGTGACAATGATTTTGGGAGTTTCGGGTGTGCCTTGAACGAACACAAAAGATTGACAAACGAGTGTGGCTTCCACATTTCTTGGTGCAATTATGGATTTTCGTACTATCTAAATTCAATAAAAAAATTGGACATTAGATTCAGAAAATTTCAAACTTGAGAATATGTACGTTGAATTTTACTATTCTGTAGGTCACTAGATATGGTCATAAAGATTTCGACAGAAATTTTTATTGTTGTTTCCAATAGATGAAAACTTTTACATGCCAGAAAAATCAGATTATGGTAGCTTATCATGCTTGCATTAGTTTTTCTATGTTTTCCGATATTTGTCGGATACTTTGGTACCCACGATTTGAAGAGCATTATAAATGGAAGCCATTTTGCTCCTGGCCTGGCAAGGTATTAGTGATGAGGTTCCATGTGGAAGGCTGCAGAGCATAATTTTAATTTATATTGTACATTGGTATCTCATCAGATACGTTGTTATTTATAATAACTTCATACTTGCCGTGCAATTTTGCAGATCAACTAGAATTATATGTTGTGGCCATAACGGAACCTTGCAAGCAAAAAATATCAGGTTATGTAAACACCTGATTCTCGCATCAGTATTTGTATTTATGAAGTATCGTAACCTGAATATTTTACCTCCCACAAACTGCAGCTTCCTAATGAACATGTTGTGGACTTTTGGGTTACAGTTGAATTTGTCTGCATGGCGGATCCTAAGAATTTGAGCCTACACATACGTATCAAGAAGAGTGGCTGTACAGATTTGCTATATATATATGCGGAGCGATCCATAGTCTTCACGTGAAATATTGTCAGATAAATTTCCTTTCTGAATTTACACAGTCCCATATTTGTTTTTGTTACGACCTTACAATGGAGCTTCCATTTTGGGTTAACTGATGTCTTTTTTGTTGAATTTTGTGTGCTAGATAAAGTTTTCTAACATAGACCACACGTTCTATAGAACTGTAGTACTCCCTCCGACCCAATATAACTGTTTTAGATTTCTCAAAATATGAATGTATCTAGACATGAAATACATATAGATACATCCAAATTTGGACAAATCAAAGACAGTTATTTCTGGACAGAGGGAGTACTATATTCCGTGTAGAACAATACAGATGTAGTAAATCTCTTTCCATATAATGTCTCATGATAGGAACCACTCAATGTATTTTTTTCAGATACAGGAGTCAGGACAATGCATGCTTTTCGAGGTATTTTTTATGCTCACATTATAATTCAGACACAGCATTCTTCGGTGTTACCTCCGAAATTCAGATATGAAGCATTAATCAACTCATATTATTCCAGGTTTCCACAATAAGCTTATATCATGCAGACTCGGTTAGATATGCCATGTTAGTTTTTTTTTACAGTTTGAACCTTTGTTTTGGCAGTTGCTAGACTTGGCGCTTAATGAGGAATCAGAACAATAATTTATAGTCAGCTCTGATTTAACAACACAATCGCAGTTAGACATGCGATGAGGATAAAACAAGGTATGGTAGAATTCTGATAGTCAAATAGGTCATAAGAAGTAACTATTGTCTTCATCCTGGCAAGATGTGTTATTTCTGATTGAAGCCCGACAGTATTCCACAACACAAAGAGCTGATGCAAAATAGGCTACTCGAAATGTTCAGTGTGGTGGAGAGAGCACTAGCCCGTGCAGATGCACGGTTGATGACTAGTGGTAATAATGGGTATGGTAACAACAATTATAACTCTTATAATAAACCCCCATATGTGCCAAATAAATATGCTTCTAGTGGTAATGTTTCTAGTGACTTGGAAAACACCATTAGATCTTTTATATCTACCCAAAAAGAGCTTAATAAGGAATTTATCTCTAAGTTTGAAAAACAAGATGCTTTGTTTGAAAGGGTAGATCAGCTTACTAAGGAAGTCTCATCATTAAAGAACATCATTACAGCCCAAAAATATGAGGAAACAATAAAATATTGCCAAGAGGTTATCAATAAGTCTTGGGAACACATTCATGAGTAAGAGAGAGTTGCTAAATAATCTATTGGGGTAATGAAAGAGGTTGAAGTTGAGAAAGTTAAAATGCTTAGTGAAGTCAAGGATCCTTTGCTTGACTTAGAAAATTGTAGCTTGCATGAATTAATATCCATCTTACAAAAACTAGCAAAGTGCCCGTGCATTGCTACGGACAAACAATAAAATTAATTATATATTTTGAAAGTATGGTAAATGTTTTCATAGAAGAATCCAAATGACAAGAACATTTAAATTGTTTGCGAGTCACCAAACAATTTGTTATCTCTGTCAAAAGGAATAAACAAAAAGAATAAGAAAATACTGTACAATCGTAAAAAAAATCAAATAATTATGAATGTTAGACCCAAGCATAAAAACTGAATTCGAAGACTAAATCCAGAAAGACCAGGAACCGCAAGGACCGAAACTTCAGTCGCACTTTAGGTGGCGATTGGAAGACACAAATAGACCAAGTTGGCACCCGATACACTTCTTTTTACTTACTAATTACTAAATAAAGCTATTGCTAAAATTAAAGCACCCTGATACACTTCTTAACACTCTAGAAAATGCATTAGTGAACATACAAAGATTTGACCAGATGCCCAGTTCAGCCTAAGGATGACTCTGAGCCTGAGTCTGAATACACAATAGTCTATGAGGAGAAAATATTGATGGTACATAAGCTAAAGTTCCTTGAACGTATAAAAATCTAATATATGACCAAGATAGTATTTCGTTTTTCGGTGAATACTACGGTGGTAAGATATAACTCCAAAATGCCTGAAAACATCTGTATGTATATAAGGATTTTGGGCACTGACCCACGGTAAATATTTTGAATAGCAAAACTCCTAACTCAGCTCACCTAATATCACAATTTTTATTGAGACTATACAAAACGATCATCTAAAGTTCTGAAGCAAGTTCCGTTAATCGTACAGGATTTCTGATTTTTCCCAAGACCTGAGAGATAAGCAATCAGAGGAAACAAACCATTTAGAATCAGCGTGGATGTGGCCTGGACGGAAACATACGTATTTGCCTTATCGATCCCCTTTCTCCTCTCTGCTCCATGGAGGGCGCTGCGGCCTGCGCAGTTGCGCTGCCGATTCCGGCTGCCCACGTCGCCAATCAAAATAGCAGCTCACCAGCCTGATTCATCGTGGCAGCTCGAGTGAGTCAGTGCAGCTCGTTCCCCTGCACGGCGTTGGTCCCCAGAAGCTCCACCATGAGCTGCGACGCCGACCCCTCCCTACTCCTCGGCTGGGCCGAGCTGTGCGCCGAGGAACCGACGGCGGCGTGGATCTTTAGGAGAACGATTGGAGGACGGGGCCGGCGGCGGCGTCCAGGGCTGAGACACGGCAGCGCTCTGGTGCGGGGATTCTCGTCACCGGAGCCAATAGCGTCATTCCATGTCTGTATTGCTGGGAGGAAGGTCTTGGCCGACGGGGAATGGCCTCGGCGGCGTGGCGGTTCAGCGGCCGACGGCTGGAAAGTGGGGTGGGCGGCGGCGTTGGGCCAGCCACCGTGGAGCCGCGGGCGATGTGCGCAGGTCGGTGAGGTGAACCTCCTTGCACGCGGACACCTCCGATCTCCTTGTGTGTGCCGCTCCATCCCCGAGAACTCCGGCCGCCTGGAATCCGGCCTGATTTGTTCTCTTTCCCAACGCCACCATGAGCGACAAAAAGGGATAGGGTCGGGAGAGAGAGGACTGCGAACCGATCCGAACCGGTACAAGATGTTAGAGAAAGGCCTGCGGGTTGATTTTTGAAATTGTTTAGGGGTTTTGTGCAAACGGACACGACGTACGACCGCCACGGTTAACAATATTATATAGTAGAGATTTGCAAGTGATCCTTCCATCAACACTAACCAAGCAGGTTTTGGTTCTTATGTTGCTAATCATGTCTTGAAAGAAAAGATTGCTAGGTACAACCAAGAGGCTATGATACCACCTAAGCTTGGGGATATGTGGATACCTAAGGTACTAGTAACTATTGGAAAAGAGACACACCATACCATACTTGATCTATGATCTAGTGTCTCTGTTTTATCTAAAGAACTATATGAAGTGCTTGAATTGAAAAATCTTGAAAAATACTCTATTGAACTAGCACTTGCTGATGACTCTATTAAACATGCTTTGGGAAAAGTAAGTGATGTTATGATAGAGTTACATATGACTTTTGTGCCTGTGGATTTTCTAATCATGGACATGGGGAGTAAAACCTCTAGTCCTATTATTCTTGGAAGACCTTTTATTCGTACCACAGGTGCTATCATTGATTCAAAGGAAGGGAATGTAAAGTTTCAGTTTTCACACAAGAAGTGCATGGAACACTTCCCAAGGAAGAGGGAACCACCAAAGTTCAAGCTCCCTCATGAGCTTCGTCCACAATAAAATAACAAGTAAGAAGCCTAGCTATATGGCTATAAAGAAAGCGTTTTTGCGGGAGGCAACCCGGTTATTTTATGTGGGATTTTCTTTGTGTCCTCTTGCTGTACCAAGTGACTTTGTTTATAGTTTAGGTTCTGGAGTTTTCAATAAAGTGCCAAGTTTTACCCTTTTTGGTTTGAAAAAGTTGCTTATAGCGTTCGGAGATTTTATTCCTGCACAAGTCAGTGCACGGTATGATTTTTAATTGTTATTCTGTAACTCCGAATGAGCTCATATTTAAACTGTAGTTGCAACTTTTCATCCTCTGTATGCATGAATTTTTCCGGAATTTTTCGAGAAAGTTTGGTAGGGTATAAAAATACGTTTTTCTGCTGCTGTTTTTCTGGACAGATTCTGTCCCATTTTGTTTGATGCATGCTTTGAGCTTTTAAGTTGAATCTTTTTGATCCAATTGAGTTTATGAGTAGGCATACAACATTATACACTTTCTGGACATGTCATATGAATTTTTGTTCAAGGATTATATGCAGCAAGGAACCTATTTGTTTATCACTATTAATGCATCCTACAGAAAAGAGATGGGAGAAACGGTGTTTTGAAGTTTTTTCACAGGGATTTGAGGACATGCACCAAGAGCTATCCAAGGATGGTGAAGACCATAAGCTTGGGGATGTGAAGACAACCCCGCTGGACCTACACACTCTCGGTTTGCACACGTCCAACTTCTGTTTTTCGATCGAAACACTTTATCGCATAAACTTGGAGCGTCGTTTTTTGTTTTTGTTTGAGTCTTGAGAGACCACCATACTATCTTTTATATATGAGAGAGCTACTGAAAATATGGGTTGAAATATGTTGGATGCTTTTATAAGATTGGGAAAAGGGATGTTTGACTTGATTTTTTATGATACATATAGTTGCATGATTCATGAGCTTGTTTATGAGTAATAGTTTGCAAATTCTTTTTGTAGAGCTATCACTTATTCATGTTTTGGTGCTGATTGTTATATTACTTGGTTTAACATGGATTAGTTAGTTCTATGGACACTCATGCATGCGTCTAGATGGTCAACTTTCTCACTTTTACTAGCCCAAAAACTCCAACAAGCAAAAACTTGTTTCCAACACCTTCAACCAAAGTTATTCCAGTGAGTCCACCATATCTACCTATTGGCTTTATGCTATTCCGAGTATGTTTAACATGTTGTTTGTGTTATCTTACCTCTGAATGAAAATGTTTATGTTATTGATTGCAATGAAAAAAAAATTTGGTTATATAGCTCTCACGAACTTGATGCACAATGTTCTTTTATTTGCATAATAAAACTTGACCCATTGTGATTAAGATTATGATGTTTGTGACTTGATGAATGTTTTGGGTTGGAAGTTAGCCCATATGTGCTGTCACATGGCAAGCTTTCAACACGCTCTTCATCTCATTTAGTTGATATCATGTGATTTTGTCTATGGATTCTTATCATGTTGAAATAAATGTGGAAATAGAGTGTGTCGGAGAATGACTCCCACGAAACAGGGATAGTCAAGCTCACGAAGAAAGTTCGTGTAAGGGGCTGAACACGTTGGTCAAACAACCCTCAACCTGCATGGCGACGGTGCTCGTCGAGCAAGCGGAGGGACATCACGACAGAGATGAACACCAGCCCGTACCCAGATTCACGGCCCTCGTGTGGAGGTAACACCGCTACTCCTGCTTGTCTGTATTGTACTGCTTATAGAGGTTACAGTACAATGAGCTTGCCGAGGGCTCTCTTTTGGCAATGGAGTACACGAGGAAGGGAAGCTGTGGTCTTCTACTTCCTTGCGCGTAAGTGGCTAGGCTAGAATGAGAATGCAATCTTTTGCTACGGTGCTGCTCCTCCTCCTTTTATAGGCGCCCCGGGCTTCCTCCCTGCGCTTGCGCTACGGAAGAGCTATCACGTGGCGGCAGAAGGTGGAGCGTGGTGCACCGCAGCCCAGCTGTCCATGGACGCGGTCCATGGGCGTAAAGCTGACCCCTGTGGCAGAGTAACCACCGTCCATGCAGGACGGCCAGCTGGGGCCGCAGAGGAACGTGGGGGTGCCCACGGTGACGTTGGCCGTGGAGCGTAGCGCCGGCCGGCCCCCTTATCACCAAAGAGGAAATCCTTTTAGTCCGGTGCGGATGGCGCAGCTTTGTTGACTCCTTTAATCTCCAAAATGGCAACTGCGGCGTTGACCTCTCTCCAGGGGAGATTACCTTGAAGAGGGGGCAGCAGTGAAGAGGGCCTCCGCAGGCCTCTGCTGCCTCCAAAGCCCTCGCGAGGCAAATTGCCTCGCGAGGCTCTCCAAGCCGTAGGCTTGGTCCTTAGCGAAAATTGGCCATCAGGCGTCGAGGGCCGTGGCGGACAGGCCCAGCACACCCCGGTTTTCACTGGGCCGACAGTAGCCCCCGGGCCCATGATGGGCACGATGTAGTCCAATGGACGCAGGCGAATCGTCATGGGCCCAAAGTGTCCGGCCGGCCTGAGACACGTGTAGGGTAGTTGCGCCGCGGCGACACGTTCTCCGGAGATGATGGGCGTAGTGGGGGGACCCACCACGTCTCGGTAACTGCTCTGAGGGGAATAAAGCCTGCAGCGCCGGTTCAGGCAGCAGTTACTGCATCATTTGCGCGCCCGTCTCCTCGCTCTTGACTTCTGCGCTTCCGTGTCTCCTGCGCTCTTCCTTCGCAATCCTACTGCAATGGCGCCCAAGAAAGCCACCGCGGCCTCGAAGGGAAGGCAGTGGTGCAGGGCGGCGAGCCTGCCGCGATGCAGCAGGACGGAGACTTCGAGCCGGCTCTGACCGGCTTCCGCTTCAAGAACAAAACGCAGCTGGAGAAGGTGCATCACATGGCGGCTTCGGCGACCAATGAGCACGGCGCTACGGTGCTTAAGACGGCGGACAACTCCTTCGGCGGCTTCTACCCCATCTTCATGCACACCCTATTCGCCGGGCTCGTGCCTCCTTTCTCCGACTTCTTCCTGGCGGTTCTGGAGCGCTACCAGATCCAGTCTCTTCATCTCCATCCTAACTCCATCCTTGTCCTCGCCATCTTCGCCTACCTCTGCGAGGCATACATCGGCATTCCGCCCTCGTGGACCTCTTCCGCAGCTTCTATGCGCTCCGGTTTACGGCGAACAAGGAGCGGTCGGGGTGCGTGTCCTTCCGCATCACCGATGGCATGAAGGGCATCTACATCCCCATCGCGCGGAACGGCGAGAACATTGTGACCAGCGTGACGAAGAAGGTGGAGGACTTCCGCAAGCGCTGGTTCCTCTTGAAGTTCGGGCACCGGAGCGCCTTCTTCGAACTGCCTGAAGCGCCTCTGACGAAGAGGGCGAGCTGGTCGTCCAAAGCGCTCAAGGGCGCTACACTCGGCCCCGTGGTTAGGCACTTGAGGGACCTCCGCGAGGCAGGCCTCACTGGGCAGATGGTTGCCAAGGACTTCGTGCGGCGTCGCATCGCTCCGCTCCAGACACGCGGACGCGATGTGGCTGTATTCCAACCAGAGGGACAAAATGCGCCTGAGCGCAACCCTCTTCACGCAGCAGGAGGTGCACACCATCATGGAGACTCTCTTCACGTCTCCAGACATCCCCAAGCCCAACGACAAGGCTGTTCCGCTCCACAGGATCGATCTCGGGCGTCGCGTCTCGCTCGTGCAGACAATGCCAAAATTCGACCAGTGGGGCCTGGTGCCTGAGGGGCATGTCGGGCATCCCGAGGATCCGGAGCCTGCGGCACAGGGGGCGCCAGCTGAGGGCGACGAGGAGACGACGGAAACGCCCGCGGAATCTGACGCAGGCGCGACCGGCACCTCGGGAGGCCCTGCTTCTTCGGGGAGAACTCGAGCACCTCGAAGAGCAGCGGCCAGTTCGTGGTCGCTGCCTCGCAGCGTGTTGGGGACAGGAGAGCGATGATGACGGAGCTTCATCGGTCACTGCGAGCCCTGCTCCAAGGCTATTCATGAGAGGGCCGCCAGGGATCCAGCGGGCACTTCTCTCAAGAGGAAGGCCGAGGCTGCTCTTGGGGGTCTGGCGCCGGTGCCGCGCCGCCGAGGCCGTGGCGGTCGTCGAACACGGTGTGGGTCGACTCCCGCGCCAAGACATCTGGGTAAGGACTGACTCCCTTTTCTGTTTGGTCTTATTCTGGTGTAGACTCCTCGAGGAGTTTTTGAGCTTTATCTCTCCAGGCGCCCCGAGGTGCCAAAACGGCGGAGGCTCCGGAGGCTTGGAGAGATCCCCAGCGCTGCAGCGGCGTCTGCAGCGTGTACAGCCGACGAGGTGCCTCCCGAGGGCACTGCTTCTTCTCCCGAGGCTGCGGCGCCGCCTCCTGAGGCAGAGGAGCGCCGCGAGGAGAAGGAGGAGGAGGCAGAGGTGACGACGCTCCGCCTATGCGGCCTGACGTCTCTCCTATGCGGCAGGAGGGGACGCCGGAGGTGGATGCGGCGAGGTCCACGCCGCCGGCGAATGAGCGTGCGGCGGAGACAGAGGCGTTCGCGGAAGCGCGCGCCGACGTCGAGATGGAGGAGGCCGCCGCGTCATCGCCCCCTCCGAGCACGAGCCTTGGAGAGCCCACAGCGGACTCTGAGGCCGCTGTGGAGGCGGCCTCAGCTGAGAAGGCCAACCCTGTCCCTGGGGAGAGGAGAGTGCTCCCCAGGGGCAGAAAAATGGTGGGTTGATGGTGAGGGCGCCTCGAGCCCCCAGAAGGCCTCCAGCGCGGGAGGCGAGGGGGTTCTCATCAGAGCCCCCAGAAGGCCCCTTGCGTGGACGAAGGGGAGGCTCGCACCAAAGCCCCCAGGCGCGTCTCGAGGCCACTCAGAGCGACGCTCCGGGATCCTCGGCAGGCGCCGGTGTTTCCAGGCCCTCCGGCGAGCCATGGGCCTTAGTCCTGCGGGGGCGGCGCCCAGTTGCAGCTCGCCGTGGGCTGTCCTCCGTCGGCGAGGGAAATTCTCGACGGGCTTGAGGCCCAGCTCGCTGAGGAGGATCGCTCCAGGGCGGAGGAGGACGCCGAGCTTGCGCGGGGCTGGGCTTGTCTTCATGAGACCGTGGAGAGCTGCCGCCGGAAGAACGAGGCTGCCCAGGCGCAACGCGAGGCAGCGCTGCGCTCCGCTGAGGAGATCCGCATCAGCGTGGTCGCGAAGTTGAGGAGACCCTTGCGGACCTGGGTGCCAGGCGCGAGGCTCTCGAGGCGGAGACCGAGGCCAAACACCAGGAGCTGGCGGCGCGTGAAGCGGCGGTCTCCACCAAGCACAAAGAGCTTCTGGACCGTGAGGCGGGATCGTTGCCGAGTCGGAGAATGTGCGGCAGAGCTTGGAGAAATTCCGTGAGAGCCTGCGCATCGCGAAGACCTGATCGTGCAGCGCGGAGTTGAGCTCGACGCCCGCGAGGCCGAGGCGCGCAAGCGCGAGGAACAGGTTGAACAGATCGAGAAGGATCAATCCGCGCAGCGGGAGCACCTGGAAGCCCGCGAGAACAAGGTTACCCAAGACGAGGAGTTCTACCAGAAGCGCCTCGCGCAGACCAACGAGAACCTTCGCAAAAAGGAGGAGAAGATGGCGGAGGAGTCTGCGACCAAGGAGAAGCTCTTTCGCGACAACTGCAGGAAAGATTTCGCGGAGAAGGCCAAGAAGCAAGAGGATCGCTTCATGAAGAGACGCAACGAGCTTGAGGCTCGCATCAGGGATCTTGAGGCCCAGAAGAAGCGATTCGACTCTCGCCTCCAGGCTGCCGCGGAGGCCCGGACGCGCGGAGCAGAACCTTGCTCCTTGATGGCTGACATGAAGGAGTTGACCGCTCAGGTGGGCCCTGTCGTGGAGCGTGCTGAGGAGGCTGAGCATCACGTGCAGGCGGCACAGGTCTTGACGCAGCAGCGGGAGCGCATGTTCAAGTCCTTGGTGGCTCGGGGGAACTCCCTTGCGGCGAACCTGGGAGTGGACGCCCCTGCGGTTCCCGTCCATGGGAATGCCGATGCTGCGCGTACCTCGCCTACTTCGACCAGCTCTTCTCCGCGCTCGAGGGCCCTGTGGCGGAGATGGGCGACGTTGTCGATGAAGAGTGCCGCAAGCTCCTGACGGTGGCGATCGACCGCGTCTTCGCCAACCTCCAGCGTCTTTACCCCAGCTTCGACTTCGAGTCGGTGACCGAGCCTGTCGAGGCGGACCAAGCTCAGGACCTCTCCAACTTGGTTCGGGAGGAGGTCAACGATTACGTCGACCGCTTCAAGAGGGTCGAGACGGAGCAGGCCGCTGAGGAGGAGGAAGGCGCTGAAGCAGAAGCTGAAGGGAGGCTGAGGAGGATCGTGACGGCGATGCCCCTGCCTAGGCCGCTCCTGCAACAAGACGCGCTTGAGGCGCAATTATCTTTGTTTTAAGACTTGTTTTAATCCATTCTGGTTTGTAAGACACTTTATCGTGCGCTACTATGTGTGTGTCCCTCGATGGGCCTTTTATCCCTGTTCCATGTCTTTTTCGCTCTACGTCGTCAGGACCCATCTCTTTGCGCTATGACACCGCCGCTGCGGTATGCCGGAGCGTGACTCGGCAAGGCCGGGGGGTGTTTAAGGCTTGGAGAGGTAAGGGCTCTCGAGTCGCGGTGCTCGAGGGCCCCCCTTTGACGCACAAGCAGTCCATGGAGTGTGAGAGAGAAAAAACCCGCTCGAGGGACGACAGGTGCTCGTGAGAGGGAGAAAAACTCCTGAGGGGCGCGAGCGCTGACTTAGCTTGCGAGACTTTGGCCTCGTAGAGGGCGTTGGTTTCCCTGATGGTGCGCTCCCTCTAGGGTCGGAGCGTGGCTTCTCGACCTTGGGGGGACTCTTGTTCCCTGTATTGGTTAGAGAGGCAAACCCAAAGCAGTACATGGTAGTAAACACTCATGCGCGCTTATAGGCTTCCTCATGAGTATCTCGCGAGGAGAGTAAGTACCAAGGTCCTTTGGTGAGGTGGCGTGTTTGGGAGCAAGCCCATGGGCCAGAGCTCTTTGGGAGGTAACAGGCGTGAGAGCGTGCTCACGTGTTAGAGCTCGGATCCTTTGGATTTTGCGGTGCTGTTGGGGTGCTCTTGAGGCACAGTCACCGTACTCAGCCCCCGCTCGCGAGGTGCGCATGGGGAAGAATATGAGCGCGAAATGAACTAAGATGATGAAAAGTAAAAACTCACCACCAAAATATTACATAGCGGCGCCTCAGCGCAATGTTTCATTGAGAAACGAATTGGTTCATTACACTTGGTGTTACCAAGATAAAGTTTTCCATGTCGAGGCATGGGGACCACATTCAGTGGCTGAGACTCTTCACGGCCTGCGGCGGCACGTATCAGGAGAGCTCAGAGGGGCTGGCCCTCGGGAGGAGAAGCTTTTGTGAAGCTTGGAGGTGAAGTTGTGTGCTTCCCTCTAGAGACAAAAAATGTCTGGCGTGACTATGATCACGGGTAGAACTTGCGTAGATGCGCGATGTTCCATGGATTCTTGACCGGGATGCCGTCCTCCGTTTCGAGGCGTACCGCGCCAGGCCTGGCGATGTGTGAGACCCTGTAGGGGCCTTCCCACATTGGCGAGAGCTTGTGGAGACCTTCCCTGGAGAGGATTCTCCTGAGGACGAGGTCGCCTGTCTCGAGAGTGCGCGGACGTATGTGGCGGCTGTGGTAGCGTCGCAGGTCTTGCTGGTACTTGGCTGCCCTGAGGGCGGCACGGCGGCGCAACCCGTCAAGGAGCAGCAGGTCGTCGCTGTGGAGGTCTGCTTGATCGTCCTCGTTGAAGGCAAGGACCCGTGCGGATCCATGCTTGATCTCTGTGGGGAGGACTGCTTCAGCTCCATACACGAGGGCAAATGGCGTCTCACCAGTGGGCTTCGTGGGGTTCGTGCGGATGGACCAGAGCACGGACGGGAGTTCGTCTATCCAGCCCTTGCCGTAGCCCTTCAGGCGATTGAAGCTTCTTGTCTTGAGGCCCTTGAGGACCTCAGCATTTGCTCGCTCGGCTTGGCCGTTGCTCTGTGGGTGAGCCACCGAGGCGAAGCAGAGCTTGGTGCCGAGGCTCTCGCAGTAGGCCCTGAAGATGCCGCTGGTGAATTGTGAGCCATTGTCGGTGATGATGCGATTAGGCACACCAAAACGGCAGACCAGGCCTCTGATGAATTTTACTGCTGCCCTGGCCGGTATGCTGCGCACTGCTTCAACCTCTGCCCACTTGGTGAACTTGTCGACTGCCACGAAGAGGAAGCGGTAGCCCCCTTGCGATCTCGGGAAGGGTCCCAAGATGTCTAGCCCCAGACCGCGAAAGGCCACGAGAGCGGGATGGTTTGGAGTCCCAGTGCAGGCTGATGGACTTGCTTGGCGTGGAATTGGCACGCATCGCAAGACTGGACGATGGTGGTGGCATCTTGAAGCACTTGGGGCCAGTAGAAACCGCTCCTGAAGACCTTGCCTGCCAGGGTGCGTGCAGAGGAATGGTGGCCACACTCTCCACTGTGAATGTCTCTGATCAGCATGCGGCCTTCCTCGGGGGGGACGCACTTAGTGCAATTCCATTTGGGCGCTTGCGGTACAGGTCTCCCTCGAGGATGTAGTATGACTTGGCTTGTCGAGCCACTCGTTCCGCCTCCGCGTCTTCTTCAGGAGGACTCCCTTCAGCAGGTAGTCTTTGAGTTCGTCAACCCAGCCTGTCTCTTGATGCACCATAGCCAGCAGCAGACGCTCCCCTGAGGATGGACCGCAGTTGGGTGCCCCACCTACAGGAGGTGGTGGGAGTACTTCGTCTGTGCTTGTGGCTGCTGCTTCTTGTGGCTGCTTTATGGACGCCTTGGAGAGTCTCTCTTCAAAGACGCCGGCCGGCTGGGCCTGCCTTCGTGATGCTCGCTTGGCGATGTCATCTGCCTCCTGGTTCTCCTTTCGCGGGATGTGCATGAGCTCCATGCCCTGAAGTGCTTCTCGAGCTTGCGGACCTCTTCAAGGTAGGCGGCCATGTGGTCGTCTTTAGGCGTGTAGCTCTTGTTGGAGAAGTTAACCAGGAGCTGGGAATCACCCTTTATGAGTAAGTGCTTGACGCCAAGGGCGATTGCGGCTCTGAGCCCGGCGAGGAGGCCTCGTACTCGGCGATGTTGTTGGAGATCTTGTCTATTGTGAAGCACAGCTGGATGGCGTAGTAGAGCTTGTCACCTTTTGGTGAGGTTAGACAACGCCAGCCCCACCATTGCGGCAGGCGAAAGCTCCATCGAAGTGCATGGTCCAGTGGCTTGGCATTGTATCTCCGATGACGCGGTTTCTTCTTCGCGAGGCTCTTCAGGAGTTGGGTCTGTCCACTCGGCGACGAAATCCGCCAGCGCTCTCCCTTTTATGACTCTTGTGGTGTCGAAGCGCAAGTTGAATGGTTGCAGCTCGATGTTCCATCCTGCGACGCGGTCAGTGCGTTGGGGTTGCGCAGGATCTGCTCCAGGGGGAAGGACGTGACCACCGTGATGGGGTGGCCCTGGAAGTAGTGGCGCAGCTTCCTGGAGGCGATGAGGAGCGCGAGGAGGAGCTTCTGCTGCACTGGGTACCGCTCGCGAGCATCTCGCAGTACAGTACTGACGAAGTAGACTGGATGCTCGACGAGGGTCGTTGATGGTGCGGCAGCGTCGGCTCCCTCGAGAGGCTCCTCAGGACCTTTGGCGAGGTTTGCCTGTGGAGGAGCCTCGGCAGGGGTGCTTGTGTGGACTCGACTTGAGGCTGTGGGTCTGGCACTGGGTCTGGAGAGACTGTTCCCTCGTCGGGAGGTTCTGGACTTGGTGTGGCAGTGCTTTTCTTGGGGAGAACTGGCTCTTCTCTTTCCACCACCAGGACGGCGCTTGCAGTTTGTGGAGTGGCTGCTAGGTACAGCTTCAGATGCTCGCCTGCCCTGGGGGCTACCATGACTGGTGAGCTAGCCAAGTATTTCTTCAAGTCCTCAAATGCTTTGTCGCCTCTGGAGTCCACTTGAAGGTGCCGGATTTCTTCATGATCTTGAAAAATGGCAAGGCTCTCTCGCCGAACTTGGAGATGAAGCGGCCTAAGCTGGCCATGCATCCTGCTAGGCGCTGCATGTCCTTGAGGCGGCGAGGTGGCTGCATGTCTTCTATAGCCTTGATCTTGTCAGGGTTTGCTTCTATGCCGCGGTGGGACACGAGGAACCCGAGGAGCTTGCCTGAAGGCACCCCGAAGACGCACTTGGCGGGGTTTAACTTGATGTTCACCTTGCGCAGGCTGGCAAAGGTTTCCTCGAGATCCTTCAAGAGAGTGTCTCCCTCGCGAGACTTGACCACGATGTCGTCGACATAAGCTTCTGCATTTCTTCCCATCTGAGCCCCCAAGGCGATCCTCATGAGCCTCTGGAAGGTGGCGCCGGCATTTTCAGGCCAAAGGGCATGCAAGTGTAGCAATACACACCACAAGGGGTGAGAAATGCTGTTTTCTCCTCGTCTTCCTTGGCCATTTTGATCTGGTGGTAGCCTGAGAAGGCATCCAGGAAACAGAGGAGATCACAGCCGGCGGTGGAGTCCACAATCTGGTCTATCCTTGGCATGGGGTATGGATCCTTGGGGCAGGCCTTGTTTACGTCTGTGTAGTCGATGCAGAGCCGGCCTCCTCCATTGGGTTTTGGGACAACCACACCGTTGGAGAGCCAAGTGGGGTGGGCAACTTCTCGAATGATGTCTGCTGCTTTCAGCTTCTCTACTTCTTTGATGATGAACGCTTGCTTCTCGGGGGCTTGTTTCCGCGCTTTCTGCTTTACAGGGCGTGCGTCTGGACACACGGCTAAGTGGTGCTCGATCACCTCCCTTGGTACACCGGACATTTCTGACGGAGTCCATGCGAACATGTCAGAATTTGCCCGAAGGAAGGCGACGAGCGCGCTTTCCTATTTGGGAGGCAAGCCAGCGCCTATGGTGACGCTAGCCCCCGAGCCCTCAGCCCCCGAGCCGCTGGTGCTCAGCGACACCTTCTTTGTAGATGCTTGCTCTTGAGTGAACAGCTGTTCTTCTTCTTGGGCCTCTCGAGAGGCTCCATGTCCTCGTCAGCGGGGAATGCCATGGCAGCGGCCTTGTAGGCGATCTCGACAGCGCGCGTGGCGTCCTGTACGTGACCACGTATGGTGATGGTGCCACCGCTGCCAGGGATCTTGACCATGTTGTAGGCGTGGTGCGTGACGGCCATGAACTTCGCGAGGGCGGGGTAGCCGAGGATGGCGTTGTAGGGCAGGCCAATGTGCGCGACGTCGAAGTCAATTAGCTCGGTGCGGTAGTTCTCCTGCGTGCCAAAGGTGACCGCGAGCCTCACTTGCCCCAGAGGCGAGATTGAGCCGCTGGTGACCCCGGTGAAGGGCCTGGAGGGCATGAGCCACTCGTAGGGCACTTGAAGCGTCTCGAAGGTCTCGACAGAGATGACGTTCAGGCCTGCACCCCCATCAATGAGCGTCTTGCCGACGGCGATGTTGTTGATGGTGGGGGTGCACACCAACGGGAGGTGCCCACAGTCTTGGTAGACTTGGGGTGATCTTTGGCGTCGAAGGCGATGGTGTACTGGGACCACTTGAGGGGGCGGGACGTCTCGACCCCGGGAAGCGCTGCGTTGAGCTCGCGAGCGAACTGCTTGAACTGGTTGTTCGACTTGGGCGCCTGGGATCCGCCGAGGATGCATGCCATGGCACCCTTGGGGCCTGGTAGCCTCCAGGCTCTTCGTCGGGAGATTGTTGTTTTTCTCGGCGGCATTCGCCTGAGTTCCCTGGGCCTCTGGAAGTTGCCCTTGCGTCCACCTTTGCGGTAACCACGGCCTCTGCCGCGGCCACCGCTGCCTTCTTCTTGCTCACGCTTCTTGCTCAGCTGCTTGAGGTCATAGCAGTTCTCCGTCGCATGGCCGCGCCTGTTGTGGTAGATGCAGAACGGGCGGTTGTCCACCTTTTTCTCGCCAGCCTCTGGGAGTCCTCGCGAACATGCTTGGCGTCGGGTTCAGCTGCCAGGACTGCGGTAGGCTTGCGCTTTGTCTCGTCACGCCTCTTCTGGGTCTTGGATCCCTCGACAGGGTCGTCTGTCGAGCCCACCTTGACGAAGAGGAGCCCTTCTTCTGCCTTGGCGCACTTGTCTGCGATGTCGAAGAGCTTCACCACGGAGGAGAGGGTATCATGGATGCCGAGCTTCTCGAGCATCCTGTGGTTGGTGACGCCCTCTCTGAAGGCCGCAATGACGTGCGAGTCCGGGATGTTCGGGATTTGTTGCGGACTTGGCTGAAGCGCTGGATGTACCTGCGGAGGGTCTCGCCAGGCTTCTGGCGCACAGCTCGCAGGTCGTTGTAGGTGAGGGCGCGCTCGTACGTGCCCTTGAAGTTTGCAACGAACTGCTGGCAGAGCTCCTCCCACGAGTCAATGGAATCCTCGGGAAGGTTCAGGAGCCACGACAAGGCGGAATCCTTGAGAGCGTGGGAGAACCAGTTGGCCATGACCTTGTCGTCTCCCCCCGCAGCTTGGATGGAGGTGGTGTAGAGCTGCAAGAACTCGATGGGGTTGTTCGTGCCGTCGTAGCCCTTGGGTAGGTCAGGCCTGAACTTCTGTGGCCAGACGACGCGACGCAGGTTGCGGGTGAAGGCCGCGCATCCTGTGGCGTACGAGGCGATGCCACCCTGAAGAGCACGGCGGTTCTGTCGCCCTGCTTGGCCGATTTCCTCGACGATGCGCTTCTGGAGGTCCTTCTGGCGCTCCATTTCCACCCGCGCGTCTGGGGGTGTCCGCTGCACGATTTGGCAATCGCGCGGCGAAGACGCGTGGGATGCGGCCTTGTGCGCCGCAGCTGGAGGCGGACCTGGCGGAGGCGGCGGCGGAGGCGGCGGCGGAGGTGCGCCATGCGCGGTTCCTGCGCGTCCGGAGTTGTGGTGCACCAGAGAGCGCGACGCCGCCGGAGCAGCGCGCGGTGCCGCCGCAATGTCGACGAGGTGCTGGAGGCGGCCGAGCCAGTTGTCGTGCGCCTCGGTGGGGCGGTAGCGGAAGAGCTCCGCGGCCATGAGCAGCGCGGTGTTTGGGCTGGGCGCTGGACGCCCAAGAGTGGAGGCGCTGTGGCGCTGGGACGGATGCGAGGACTCAGCGTCCTCGCCGTGCCCGTGGTCGACGTCTTCGTCGAAGCGGTCGTCGTGGTGGCCGTCGTCGTCCTCGGGGTGCTCCACACGCGGTTCAGCGGTGTTGCGCCCCGTGGCGCGGCTGGCACGGGGACGGCCGCGAGGGTTGGTGGTGTTGGCAGCGGGCTCGGTGGTGCCCTGCCTGACGCCCGCCGGGTGGCGCGAGCTGCGCGAGTGTCCGCCATGGTGCAGAGGTCGATGAAGGTTGAAGACGCGCCTCAGCCCCCTACCTGGCGCGCCAATTGTCGGAGAATGACTCCCACGAAACAGGGATAGTCAAGCTCACGAAGAGAGTTCGTGTAAGGGGCTGAACACGTTGGTCAAACAACCCTCAACCTGCACGGCGACGGTGCTCGTCGAGCAAGGGAGGGACATCACGACAGAGATGAACACCAGCCCGTACCCAGGTTCACGGCCCTCGTGTGGAGGTAACACCGCTACTCCTGCTTGTCTGTATTGCACTGCTTGTAGAGGTTACAGTACAATGAGCTTGCCGAGGGCTCTCTTTTGGCAATGGTGTACACAGGAAGGGAAGCTGTGGTCTTCTTCTTCCTTGCGCGTAAGTGGCTAGCTGGAATGAGAATGCGATCCTTGCTACGGTGCTGCTCCTCCTCCTTTTATAGGCGCCCCGGCTTCCCCCTGCGCTTGCGCTACGGAAGGGCTATCACGTGGCGGCAGAAGGTGGAGCGTGGTGCACCGCAGCCCGCTGTCCATGGACGCGGTCCATGGGCGTAAAGCTGACCTGTGGCAGAGTAACCACCGTCCATGCAGGACGGCCAGCTGGGGCCGCAGAGGAACGTGGGGGTGCCCACGGTGACGTTGGCCGTGGAGCGTAGCGCCGGCCGGTCCCCTTATCACCAAAGAGGAAATCCTTGTAGTCCGGTGCGGATGGCACAGCTTTGTTGACCCTTTAATCACCAAAATGGCAACTGCGGCGTCGTCGTCACCGCGCGCAGAGGCGCGCGTCACTCTGCGGCCGCTGCAGAGCCCATGTGCGCTCTGCAGAGGTTGCTTTGCAGCGAAGCGATCCCCACGAGGGCTTGGATGCCCTGTAGAGAATTCGGCGTTGACCTCTCTCCAGGGGAGATTACCTTGAAGAGGGGGCAGCAGTGAAGAGGGCCTCCGCAGGCCTCTGCTGCCTCCAAAGCCCTCGCGAGGCAATTGCCTCGCGAGGCTCTCCAAGCCGTAGGCTTGGTCCTTAGCGAAAATTGGCCATCAGGCGTTGAGGGCCGTGGCAGACAGGCCGAGCACACCCCGGTTTTCACTGGGCCGACAGAGTGAGTTTAAATGAGTTGTGTAAATGGTTAGAGAGACGCCTGGGCCGCTAATCTAAGCCATGCATCATTCATGGTGGAAATTTACTTACATACTATGGTGAACCTTCTGTGATACACCTTGCAATAAAAAACTATTCCAAATGGTAAATAAAAAGTGTGTTGAGATTGTTCATTTTTTTTTGTCTTGTCATTTTGATATGGGCTTGTTCCATATCTTGGGACAAGAGGTACCCCAGTTGACGCTCTTGATGATACTATTATGCTTACAATGATATTTAATTGAACTTGCTTTGTTTTCCAAGTTGAGTACCACATGGTGTAAGTACTTGTAGTCAAGGGCATGAGACATTCAACCCATTCTTTATCAAGCACACTACTCATATTTGCTTTCACTTTAACCTTAATCATTCAAGATGCTATGATAGGGGCAATGAGAGCTTGACACCAATGAATACCTTATTGCAATCATTAACTTAAGTAGAAGAGTTTGAAAGTTGGATGAAACTTATGCATGCTTTACCTCTACTCACATATACATCTTTCCAAAGTGTACACCTATCATATTCAGATTTTCATCTACACTCTATGACCATTGTAGGATGTTCTACTTATCATTATGCATACATGTGTTCCATATTACTTGCTACATGTTACACTTTGTGAACTATCAATGAACATCCTTGTCTTGAATACTTGATATCACTTCATAAACTATTTGCATATTGCTACTCCTTTGAAGAATGAATCATTTGACTATATGTAGCAATAGTAATCATCTTTGATATTCATTGTTAAGTATTAAATGCAAAGTCCATGTTAGTTTTATCATCTTCATACTCGAGGACGAGCATGGATTAAGCTTGGGGATGTTGATGCATGTAAAATGCATACATGAACTTTGCACTTTAATTGCTTATATTCCAATCATATTTGCATCATATAAGGGTTATATCAATGTTTTATAATAATTTTTGGGAATATTCATTTATTTCCTATTTTTATGGAATTAACCCTGCACAGGCAGAAAACCCCGTTTTCTTATTTTAATGTTTCAGGGACCCAAACATCAACGAAATCACCTGGAAATTTACGGGCGTCAAATTTGGAAGGAAGAAGACCTGTGGGCGAAGGAAGCGAGCAAACGGAGGCTCGAGGGCCAAACGAGGGGGGCCCACGCGGCCTGGTACTGTAGCCGCGTGGGAGCCACCCATTTGGGCCTCGTGGCTCCGTTGCCTTCGATCTTTTCTCCACCGACATCGTTTTGACCTAAAAACGCCTATATAAAAGGTCCCCCGAGGTCTCTGGAAGGAGCGCCGCAAAAACACAGAAACACCGAAACGGAGATGAGGATCTGCAGATTGGAGGGGGAAAACTCCGGCGGGGCGCTGCCGGCGTGGTCTCCATCTTCTCCATCGACTTTCTCCACCGTCTCCACGATGAAGAGGGAGTAGTCCACTCTGGACTATGGGTTTGTGGAAGTAACTTATGTATCTCTCCTCTCTTGAGCTTCACTAATTAGCACCGTATGAGCTGCTGAACATGATTACGGTCACCGTTGTAATACCTTTGTGGTGGATCTTTATGAGTTAATATATGTTTGAGATTGCAATGTTTGTTTCAGTTATGAGTATAGATGCATATTATGTACCCCGTTCTTGTCTACTTGTTTTGATCAAGCATGTTTATGAGAGCGTGTGTGGGGGAACGTGTGCATTAGTTGGAGTAACGGGGGTGGCTAGTGCAGTGAACGTGAGAGAAAGTTCTGCGATCCACTTTGGTATCTTTACCTTACTTTGTTGCCTCACTAAGGATAAACTAAAATACCATGCTACCGGGGATGTGGGCGTGACCATTGCCACTACTCCATGACTAGATCTAGCATGTTCTTATTTTCACTTCATGTCATGATACTTAATGCTATACTCTGAGTTATCTTAATTACTGAGGTGTTTGATTTAGTTCGCATCTTGGTGGAGTATAAGAGAGGTTAATAACCAAAAGATCTCAATGTTAGGATGTGATGCACATATATCTAAGTAACTTGTTATCAAACCCTGTGTTGCAATCTCATATGTTAACCGTGTGTGTTCCATTGTCTACCACTTTATAAAGAGAGAGTGCATTTGTGAAACCATGAACCCCAGTACATTTTTAATCATAAAAAACACCTTTCCAACACCATATACCACTTTTCTATTTTCAGCCATCATTAAATCCGAAAATACAAAAATACTTTTCATCTTGCATACATCATTCAAAAACCCAAAATATCATTTATCATTGCATCCACCATCATTGCATATTTATTTCTTGTTTGCATTGCATAACTGTCCTGATATCATTCTTACACCTTGTGCTTGACAACCACAGGTGAGGTTGAGGTCCAAAACATCTAACCTTATTTTGTAGGTAACCAAAAGAAGGATAAGAAGATAAATCTACCACTTCAGATTCCCCGAGAGTTCGATATTAAACCCTCGAGTCACCCCTCGTGGGGAAAACTGTCTTCCACTTACTATACACTCCGCACTTGGAGTCTCAACCTAATCCCGTTTACTTTTGCAGGTATCAAAGCCTTGCTCTTCGGGATCATCACTAGCTCAAGTGGAATACGCAAGGAAAAGGTATGATCTTGATAGGGTTTCTATTTTACCGGTCTCATGGTGTTAGTGGGAGACCGGATTATAGGATAGACACTGTACTATCAAGAGGTGCTCTCAAGTGAGTAACTTGATCGCATCTTTATGGAGAGCTCAAACCTTTGCATTCTTGGCATATAATCTTTCTTGGTTGTAATTTGGCTTTTATCCATGTGTGAATTTAGATCTTGTGTTCATCTCCATACCAAGCTCTAGTTCATCAAAAACGGATTTCATATGAATATCTTGTTGTGTTTTTGTTGTTGGAGGATTTATCGGTTGTTCCTTTTTGGAGAGGTTTACCTTTCTACATTTGGTTTTATCCTCTCTTGTTGGACTGGAATGTTTCTCTGCATGATCTTGTAGAGCTCTTCGTTGCGATTCCAACGAGCCCAAGATCATCGAAATCAGAGTCCGGATGAAAAAGATTTTGCAGTTTTTGTTTTGTTGTTTCTGTCAGTTTTCGGCAAACCGGATATTCCGGTTTTGTTATGGATAGGAATATCCGGTAGACCGGATTTTCCGGGTTAAGTTGGGACCGGAATATCCGGTCCCCTAGTTTGCCCAGGAGAAAACGGCTAAGGACCAAACTGCGCGAGCCACTGGACTAGGCCAGAAATTCTGGTCCAAACTTGAACCGGAATATCTGGCCCGCCCAGTTTCCTGAAGCGGCTAGACTTTGGAGGGGCTATAAATACCCCTCCCCTTCTTCCACCTTGTACAACTTTTGCCAAGCACGTTTTCTCCTCTCTCTCTCTTCCACCATTGTTGACCTTGGAAAGCTTGCCTCCCTCTCAATTCCTCACATGATTCTTGCATATCTTTGAGGGAAAAGTGAGAGGAGATCTAGATCTACAATTCCACCAATCCATCTCTCCTCTAAGTGAGGGGAACCTAGTGAATCTAGATCTTGGAGTTCATTTGTTGAGTTCTTCTTTGTTCTTCCTCTCTTCTCCCCATAAGCATTAGTTGCTTTTGGTGGGATTTGGGAGTGAAGGACTTGAGCACTTCTTGTGTTCTTGTCTTTGCTTTTGTGTATCGGTTTGCTCTCTCCACGAAGATTCGTGGAAATGAAAGTTTGTGAGCTTGTTACTCTTGGGTCGTTGGACCCTAGACGGTTCGTGGTGCTTGAGAGCTCCCAATCCTTTTGTGGGTTGTGCCTCAAGTTTGTTGTAACGGCTCCGGATTCCGCCTTGAAGGATTCCAATAGTGGAAGGTGAACCGAGCCTTTGTGCGAGGTTCATCGGAGAATAGGGTGAGGCCATTTGTGGCGTTTGAGTTTGAAACTCACACCCCTCCAACGAGACGTACTCCCGTGAAAAGGAGGAACTCGGGAATACATCATCGTCTCCACGTGCCACGGTTATTTCTACACCCGAGCTCTTTAGTTATGCAGTTTACATTGTGATAGCCTTCGTGCTTGAAGTCTCATATCTTGCTATCACCTTGTTACTTGTCTTGCTTAGTGTCGGAGAATGACTCCCACGAAACAGGGGCAGTCACCCTCGCGAAGAGAGTTCGTGTAAGGGGCTGAACACGACGTCAATCAACCCTCATCCGGCGCGGCGACGCTGCTCGTCGTGCCTGAGGAGGGACATCACAGCAGAGAGAGACACGCGCGTACCCAGGTTCACGGCCCTCTTGTGGAGGTAAAACCGCTACGTCCTGCCTGTCTGTATTGCTGCTTGTAGAGGTTACAGTACAACGTGCTTGCCGAGGCACAGTTATGGCAATGGCGTGTACAAGGGGAGGGAAGCTACTGTCTTCTTCTCCCTTGCGCTCAAGTAGCTAGACTAGGAGTAAAATGTGTTCCCTCCCGGTAGGGTGGTGCACCAGCTCCTTTTATAAGCGCCCCGGCCTCCCCTGCCCTTGTGCAGTGGAGGGCTACCACATGGCGACAACGGTCGGGAGCACGGTGCACCGCTGCTTGGGCGTCCATGAGCGCGGTCCATGGGCACAAAAGCTGAGGCCGCAGCAGAGAGGCCGCCGTCCATCCAGGACGGCCAGCTGCTGCCGCAGAGGAGCGGGGGAGTCCCCACGGTGACGTCGCGTTTGGCGCGTAGCGCCGGCCTGCTCCCTTATCACCAAAGAGGAAAGCATGGTGGTCTGTGCCGTTGCCCCCGCTTTGTTGACTCCTTTATCACCAAAGTGGGACTGTACCTCCGTCGTCACCCTGCACAGAGGCGCGGTCACTCTGCGGCCGCTGCGGAAGCCATGTGCGCTCCGCAGAGCTTGCTTTACAGTGAAGGAACCCTCGCGTGGGCGGGAACGCCCTGTGGAGGATTCTGCGTTGACTTCCCCTCAGGGAAAGCTTCCTTGGAGAGGGGGCAGTGGAGTAGAGGCTCCACAGGCCTTAGCTGCCTCCTCAGGCCTCCGCGAGGCGATTCTGCCCCGCGGGCTCCCCAGGCTTGCAGACCTGGTCCTTAGCGAGATTCACTCGCCGAGTGTTGAGGGTTATAGAGGCCTGGCCCAGTACACCCTGGTTCTTACTGGGCTGACAGTAGCCCCCGGGCCCATGACGGGCACGACGCGGTCCAGGGGGCGCAGGCGAAGCGTCATGGGCCCAAAGTGTCCGGCCGGCCCGAGACACGTGGCGAGCGGTTGGTGCGTCTCGGCTTCTCCGGAGGAGGTGGGCGTCGTGGCGGGACCCACGACGCCTGGGAAACCGCCCTGAGGTGATATAAAGGCTGCCGTGGCTGTTCCGGCAGCAGCTACGCTGCATTTACGCCCTTTCCTTCTTGCATACACCTCCGGTGCTCCACTGCTCCGGCGATTTCCGTTCTTCTCCGAGCTTTTCCGCCGCCCTTCCTTCGCGAGCCATGGGCCCCAAGAAGGGCAAGGCGGTGATGGTGGAGGCCTCCGCTGAAGCGCAGCGGGAGGAGGAGCTTGCGCCGGCTCTCATCGGCACTCGCGTCTCCACAGCGGAGGCGCTGGATAGGCTGAAGGTCCTCGTCGCCGGAGGAACAATGAGCATGGCGCCAGCGGCGTCAAGGCGGCGCGCTTCGGCAAGCTGGCGGCGGGGTGGTATCCCATTTTCGTCCACACGCTGTTCGCCGGCTTGGGCCGCCGTTCTCTCCCTTCCTTGCGGAGGTGCTGTCCTTCTATCAGATCCAGCTCCTGCACCTCCACCCGAACTCCATCCTGGATTCTCGCCATCTTCGCCTATCTCTGCGAGGCGTATCTGGGAGTGATGCCTTCCGTGGCCTTCTTCCGGAGCTTCTACGCGCTCCGCAACACGGCGCCTGGCGAGCGGTCTGGGTGCGTGTCCTTCCGCATCGCAGACGGGATGGGCGCCGTCTACATCCCCATGTCGTGGGATGGCGACAAGGCCGTTACGAGGGTGACGAAGAAGGTGGAGGACTTCCGCCAGAAGTGGGTTCTCGTCGACGCCAAGGAGAGGAACGCCTTCTTCGATGAGCCTGAGGCGCCGCCGCTGAAGAACTCAAATTGGTCCAGCGAGAAGTTCCAGCACCAGAAGATTGCCCACTTGGTCTCGCGCATGAAGCTCGTCCGCGAGGCTGGCCTCACGGGGCAGATGGTCGCTGAGGACTTCTTGAGGCGGCGCATCGCCCCCCTCCAGGCGCACACGAAGCCGGTGTGGATGTACTCCGGCCCGGCAGACCCAATGCGCTTGCACCTCAGCACCCACGCGCCAGACGACGTCGCCTCCATCTTAGGCACGCTCTTCATCGCCCCGGAGATCCCTGTTCCGGGCACTGAGCACCTGAGGCCCCACCACCAGCTCACTCCAAAGAAGCGCCTCGCAGTTCTGGAGATGATGCCGACGTTCACGCCAGAGGGCTTGGAGGGAGAAGAGGTGAAGGGGGCTGCGGCGCCTGTGGTGGAGGAAGACTTGTTTGGCGAATCCTCTGCTGCTTCAGACGCCGAAGCTGACGCCGCCATAGGAGGAGTCAACCCCCTCGTCAGGGGAGGCGAGCTCTTCAAAGCAGGCGGCCCCTGAGGAGGAGATCCTGGAGATATCGTCCGATGTGGACGTGGATTTTGTGGTGGCCCCGTCACGACGGGCCACAGAAGAAGAAGACGAAGACGGAGAAGATAGCGGCCCGGAGGCCGCGGCAAAGCGGCGCGAGCCCCGCACCAAGGCCATCCACGACAGGGCCGCCAGAAGCCTGAGAGCACCTCTTAAGAGGAAAGCTGAGGCGCCCTGAGGAGCCCAGCGCTGGAGCCTCATCAGGCCTGCGGCGCTCTGCCAACAAGGTGTGGGTGGACACCCGCGCCAAGCCATCTGGGTGAGTACTGTTTCTTCTTGACTTGTTCTTGCATCGAGAGTTCTTGCCTTTCTCGAGGATCTCACTGTCTTGATTATCAGGGATCTGGTTCATGCGAAGCGCCGCCGGCTCCGCAAGGCTGCGGACGTGTGCGGCGCGCGCTACGCCCGTTGTTGAGGGGCCTACGGCGCCCCTTGAAAAAGAGACAGAGGAGCCCGTGGTGACAGTCACCACAGGGCCAACTGTTGACGAGGCCATGAGGCCTGTGGGGGAGACGCCCTCGAAGAAGCAACTGCCTCGCCACCTCCTGCCGAGAGTCAGATTGAGGAGGTGGTGAAGGCTCCGTCGCCGCCGCGCCCTGATGCTCCACTGGAGCCCCCAGAGACACCCGCCGTGGAGACGGCGGGGACCAGCACACAGGCGCCGAGCGCCGACGCCGAGATGGAGGAGGTAACTCCTCCGCCGCCCCCTCCAAATTCCGAGCCTGAGGGGGAGTTGGTCGTGGAGAACAACGACGCACAAGACGGTGGGGGCCCGCTCCTGGGCCCCGTGTTGACCCTGGTCCAAGCACTGTGCTTTCAGCACCAGAGGCTGGCGCTGGGGTGGAGGACGCTGCGCCACGTGAGGGCTCTTGGGCCTTGGTCTTGAGCGACCGGAGCCGGAGCAGCGCGTGCCGCCAAGCTGCCCTCCGTTGGTGAGGGGCACCCTAGACGGGCTAGAAACCCAACTTGCCCTTGAGAGGCGGAGCTTGGCAGGAGGTACGACGCCCTTGCTGCTGACTGGGCCCGCTTCTTCGAAGTCAGGCGGCGGAGTGGCCCTGACGACCAAGCCCTTCAGGCGCAGCGCGACGAGGCGACGCGGCAGGCCCAGGAGATCCGCGAGAACGCGGAGCGCGAGGCGCAAGGGCCTTGGCGCCGGTCCAGGCGGAACGCAAGGCGGCTGCAGAGGATCGGGAGGCGGCTGTGGCGGAGCGCCAGGCTGCAGCCTCCGACCGAGCGGCTATCGAGACCTCCCTCGCCGACCAGCGCAAGGAGCTGGCCAGCCGCGAGGAGAAGATAATTGCTGAAGCTGAGGTGGTGAGGAAGTCTCTGGAGCAGCATCGTCTGTCGCTGGAGGCTCGCGAGCAGGCCATGACGACACGCGAAGCTGAGGTGCTCAAGCGTGAGGAGAAACTGGAGCAGGCGGAAACAGACATGAACAGAGAACGTGAGGCCTTGGAGTCCCGCGAGAGCAGCTTGGCTGAGGCCATGGGCAAGCACGACAAGGAGGTGGAGCGGCACCGGGAGCTTGTGGAGAAGGCCAACCAGAAGCTTGCCGAGAAGAAAAAGGAGGCGAGGCGGAGGCCCTCACCAAGCAAAAAGTACCGCACTGCTGTCACACAGGCCGTCTCCCGGGAGTAGCTGGGAAGTTCAAGAAGCAGGAGGACGGCTTCCAGAAAAACGCAGAGAGCTCGGCAAGCGCATTCGCCAGCTGGAGGAGTGGAACGCCAACTTGAAATCCTCGCTGAAGCGCGCCAAGGACGCTAATCTCCGCACGGAACAGGCCCTCGAGCGCTCGAGCAGGACCTCACAGCCCTGATGGCAGACATGCAGGAGTGAATGCGCAGGTGGCCCCTGTTGTGGAGAGGGTCGAGGAGGCTGAGCAGAGCGCGGTGGCGGCACGGGTCTTGACGCAGCAGCGGGAGCGTATGTTCCGATCTTTGGTGACGCGCGGGAACGCTCTTGCTGCGAAGCTGGGGGTGGATGCTCCTGCCGTCCCCGTCCACGGGAACGCCGACGTCGCCACGTATCTGACCTACTTCGACCAGCTCTTCTCCGTCCTTGAGGGCCCTGTGGCGGAACTCGACGATGTTGTCGACGAGGAGTGCCGCAAGCTCCTGCTGGTGGCGGTCGAGCGCGTCTTCGTCAACCTCAAGCGCCTATATCCATGCTTCGACTTCGAGTCCGTGACCGAGCCCATGGGATGCTCAGATCGAGACGCGCCTCTTCAACTCGCTGCGGGAGGAGATCAACGACTATGTCAACCGCTTCAAGAGGGTCGCTGAAGAGCCGGCCTCTGGCGAGGAGGAAGACGTCGAGGAGGAAGGCGCGGAGGAAGATGACGCTGAGGAGGATGAGGCCGCCAAGACTTCTGCTTAAGCTGCTCCTGCCACAAGACGCGCCTGAGGCGCAAGTTATCTTTGTTTAAAGACTTTGTTTCATTTGTGATGGTCTGTAAAACACTTTATTGTGCTGCAATGTGTGTGCCCCTCGACGGGCATTTTATCCCTATTCCATGCCTTTTTCGCTTTACGTCGTCAGGACCCGTCTCTTAGCGCTATGACTCCGCCACTACGGTATGCCAGAGCAATGACTCAGCAAGGCCGGGGGGTGTTTAAGGCTTAGAGAGGTAAGAGCTCTCGAGTCGCGATGCTCGAGGGCTCCCCTTTGACGCTCAAGCAGTCCATGAAATGCGAAGGAGAAAATACCCGCCCGAGGGACGGAAGTTGCTCGTGAGAGGAAAAACACAACGCCTGAGGTGTAAGCGCAGGACTTAGCTTAGCGAGGTTCTGGCCTCGTGGAGGGCGTTGATTTCCCTGAAGGTGTGCTTCCCTCTTTGGGTCTGGAGCGTGACTCCACGAGCCTTGGGGGGACTCTTGTTCCCTGTGTAGGTTAGAGGCGGAACCAAAGCAAAACATGGTAGAGAAACTCATGCGCGCTTATAGGTTTCCTCATGGGTGCCTCGCGAGGAGAGTAAGTACCAAAGGTCCTTAGGTGAGGTGGCAGGTTTGGGAGCAAGCCCCTGGGCCAGAGCTCTTTGGTGAGGTAACAGGCGTGAGAGCGTGCTCACGTGTTAGAGCTCGGATCCTTTTGGATTTTGCGGTGCTGCTGGGATGCTCCCGAGGCACAGTCACCGTACTCAGCCCCCGCTCGCGAGGTGCGCAAGGGGAAAGATATGAGCGCGAATGAAAACACAGAGTAATGAGAACTAAAACTCACCCCCAAAATATTACATAGCGGCGCCGCAGCGCAATGTTTCACTAGGAAACGAATTGGTTCGTTACACTTGGGCTTGCCAAGATAAAGTTTCCATGTCGAGGCATGGGGACCACATTCAGTGGCTGAGACTCTTCACGGCCTGCGGCGGCACGTTACAGGAAGAGCTCAGAGGGACTGGCCCTCAGAGAGAGAAGCTTTTGTGAAGCTTGGAGGTGAAGCTGTGCGCTTTCCTCTAGAGACAAAAAATGCCTGGTGTGATAGAGATCACGGGTAGAACTTGCGTAGATGCGCGATGTTCCAAGGGTTCTTGACCGGGATGCCGTCCTCCGTCTCGAGGCGCACCGCGCCAGGTCTGGCGACATGCGCGACCCTGTAGGGGCCTTCCCACATGGGCGAGAGCTTGTGGAGACCTTCCCTGGAGAGGATCCTCCTGAGGACAAGGTCGCCTGTCTCGAGAGTGCGCGGACGTATGTGGCGGCTGTGGTAGCGTCGCAGGTCTTGCTGGTACTTTGCCGCTCTGAGGGCGGCTCGGCGGCGCAACCCGTCGAGGAACAGCAGGTCGTCGTTGTGGAGGTCTTCTTGATTGTCCTCATTGAAGGCAAGGACCCTTGCGGACCCGTGCTTGATCTCTGTGGGGAGGACTGCTTCGGCTCCATACACCAGGGCGAATGGCGTCTCACCAGTGGGCTTTGTAGGGTTCGTGCGGATGGACCAGAGCACGGAGGGGAGCTCATCGATCCAGCCCTTGCCATAGCCCTTGAGGCGGTTGAAACTTCTCGTCTTGAGGCCCTTGAGGACCTCAGCATTTGCTCGCTCGGCTTGACCATTGCTCTGTGGGTGAGCTACCGAGGCGAAACAGAGCTTGGTGCCGAGGCTCTCGCAGTAAGCCCTGAAGATGCCGCTGGTGAACTGTGAGCCATTGTCGGTGATGATGCGGTTTGGCACACCAAAGCGGCAGACCAGGCCTCTGATGAACTTCACGGCTGCCCTGGCTGGGATGGTGCGCACCGCTTCAACCTCTGCCCATTTGGTGAACTTGTCAACAGCCACGAAGAGGAAGCGGTAGCCCCCTTGCGATCTCGGGAAGGGTCCCAAGATGTCCAGCCCCCAGACCGCGAACGGCCAGGAGAGCGGGATGGTCTGGAGTCCCAGTGCAGGCTGATGGACTTGCTTGGCGTGGAACTGGCATGCATCGCAAGACTGAACGATGGTGACGGCATCTTGAAGCACTTGAGGCCAGTAGAAACCGCTCCTGAAGACCTTGCCAGCGAGGGTGCGCGCGCAGGAATGGTGGCCGCACTCTCCACTGTGTATGTCCCTGAGGAGCATGCGTCCTTCCTCAGGAGGCACACACTTGAGGGCAATGCCATTTGGGCGCTTGCGGTATAGGTCTCCCTCAAGGATGTAATAGGATTTCGCTTGTCGAGCGACTCGTTCTGCCTCTGCGTCTTCCTCGGGAAGGACTCCTTTTAGCAAGTAGTCCTTGAGCTCGTCAACCCAGCCTGTTTCTTGGTGCACCATGGTTAGCATCAGACGCTCCCCTGAGGATGGGCCACAGTTGGGTGCGCCACCTGTGGGAGGTGGTGGGAGTACTTCGTCTGTGCTTGTAGCTGGTGCTTGCAGCGGCTGCTTTATGGACGCCTTGGAGAGCCTCTCTTCAAAGACACCTGCGGGCTGGGCCTCCCTTCGCGATGCGCGCTTGGCGATGTCATCTGCTTCCTGGTTCTCCTTGCGCGGGATGTGCATGAGCTCCATGCCCCTGAAGTGCTTCTCGAGCTTGCGGACCTCTTCAAGGTAGGCAGCCATATGGCTGTCTTTAGGGGTGTAGCTCTTGTTGGAGAAGTTGACCAGGAGCTGGGAGTCGCCTTTGATGAGTAGGTGCTTGACACCGAGGGCAATGGCAGCTCTGAGCCCGGCGAGGAGGCCTTCATATTCAGCGATGTTGTTGGAGATCTTGTCCATCGTGAAACACAACTGGATGGCATAGTAGCTTGTCGCCTTTAGGTGAGGTCAGGACAACGCCAGCGCCTCCGTTGCGGCAGGAGAAAGCTCCATCGAAGTGCATGGTCCAGTGGCTTGGCATTGTATCTCCAGGCGGTACAGTTTCTGCTTCAGGAGGCTCTTCAGGAGTTGGGTCTGTCCATTCGGCGACAAAATCTGCCAGTGCTCTTCCTTTGATGACCCTTGTGGTGTCAAAACGCAAGTTGAAAGGCTGCAGCTCGATGTTCCACCCTGCTACGCGATCAGTGGCGTTGGGGTTGCGCAGGATTTGCTCCAGGGGAATGATGTGACCACCGTGACAGGGTGGCCCTGGAAGTAGTGGCGCAGCTTTCTGGAGGCGATGAGCAGGGCGAGAAGGAGCTTCTGCTGCGTAGGGTACCGCTCGCGAGCATCTCTTAGCACAGTACTGACATAGTAGACAGGATGCTCGACAAGGGTTGTGGAGGGTGACGCGGCGTTGGCTCCCTCGAGACTCCTCAGGCCCTTTGGCGAGGTTTCCTTGTGGAGGAGTCTCAGCAGGGGTGCCTGTAGTAGGCTCGACAGCTGGCTGTGGGTCTGGCTCTGGGCCTGGAGGGACTTTTTCCTTGTCGGGAGGCTCTGGACTTGGAGTGGCAGCACTTTTCTTGGGGAGGACTGGCTCTTCTCTTTCGACCACCAGGACGGCGCTTGCGGTTTGTGGAGTGGCTGCAAGGTACAGCTTTAGATGCTCGCCCGTCCTGGGGGCTACCATAACTGGTGCGCTAGCCAAGTACTTCTTCAAGTCCTCAAATGCCTTGTCTGCCTCTGGAGTCCACTTGAAGGTGCCGGACTTCTTCATGATCTTGAAAAATGGCAGGGCCCTCTCGCCAAACTTGGAGATGAAGCGGCCCAAGCTGGCCATGCACCCAGCTAGGCGCTGCATGTCCTTGAGGCGGCGAGGTGGCTGCATTTCTTCTATGGCCTTGATCTTGTCAGGGTTTGCTTCTATGCCGCGATGGGACACGAGGAACCCGAGGAGTTTGCCTGAAGGTACCCCGAAGACGCACTTGGCGGGGTTTAGCTTGATGTTCACCTTGCGCAGGCTGGCGAAGGTCTCCTCGAGGTCCTTCAAGAGAGTGTCTCCCTCGCGAGACTTGACTACGATGTCGTCAACATATGCCTCTGCATTTCTTCCCATCTGAGCCCCCAGGGCGATCCTCATGAGCCTCTGGAAGGTGGCGCCGGCGTTCTTCAACCCGAAGGGCATGCAAGTGTAGCAATACACGCCACAGGGGGTGAGGAACGCTGTTTTCTCCTCGTCCTCTTTAGCCATTTTGATCTGGTGGTAGCCTGAGAAGGCGTCCAGAAAACAGAGGAGATCACAGCCGGCTGTGGAGTCCACGATCTGATCAATCCTTGGCATGGGGTATGGGTCCTTGGGGCAGGCTTTATTTACATCAGTGTAATCGATGCAGAGCCGGCCTCCCCCATTGGGTTTTGGGACAACCACGCCATTAGAGACCCAGGTGGGGTGGGCAACTTCTCGAATAATGTCTGCTGCTTTTAGCTTTTCTACTTCTTTGATGATGAAGGCTTGCTTCTCAGGGGCTTGTTTCCGTGCTTCTGCTTGACGGGGCGTGCGTTGGACACACAGCTAAGTGGTGCTCGATCACCTCCCTTGGTACGCCGGACATTTCTGACGGAGTCCATGCGAACATGTCAGAATTTGCCCGAAGGAAGGCGACGAGCGCGCTTTCCTATTTGGGAGGCAAGCCAGCGCCTATGGTGACGCTAGCCCCCGAGCCCTCAGCCCCCGAATCGCTGGTGCTCAGCGACACCTTCTTTGTAGCGGCCTGCTCCTGAGAGAACAGCTGCTTCTTCTTCTTGGGCCTCGCGAGGGGCTCCAGGTCTTCGTCAGCAGGGAACGCCATGGCAGGCTTTGTAGGCGAGCTCGACAGCGCGTGTAGCGTCCTGTACGTGACCATGGATGGTGATGGTGCCGCCGCTGCCAGGGATCTTGACCATGTTGTAGGCGTGATGCGTGACGGCCATGAACTTCGCGAGGGCGGGGTAGCCGAGGATGGCGTTGTAGGGCAGGCCAATGTGCGCGACGTCGAAGTCGATGAGCTCGGTGCGATAGTTTTGCTGCGTGCCAAAGGTGACTGCAAGCCTCACTTGCCCCAGAGGCGAGATTGAGCCGCTGGTGACCCCTGTGAAGGGCCTGGAGGGCATAAGCCACTCGTAGGGCACTTGAAGCGTCTCAAAGGTCTCGACAGAGATGACGTTCAGGCCTGCACCCCCATCAATGAGCGTTTTGCCGACGGCGATATTGTTGATGGTGGGGGTGCACACCAGCGGGAGGGTGCCTACAGTCTTGGTCGACTTGGGGTGGTCCTTGGCGTCGAAGGCGATGGTGTACTGAGACCACTTGAGGGGACGCGATGTCTCCACCCCAGCGCTGCGTTGAGCTCACGGGCGAACTGCTTGAACTGATTGTTGGACTTGGGCGCCTGAGCCCCGCCGAGGATGCACGCCATGGCGCCTCTAGGGGCCTGGTAGCCCCCAGGCTCCTCGTCAGGGAGGTTGTTGTTCTTCTCAGCGGCGTTGGCCTGAGTCCCTTGAGGCTTCTGGTAGCCACCTTTGCGTCCGCCCTTGCGGTAGTTACGGCCTCTGCCGCGACCACCGCTGCCTTCTTCCTGCTCGCGCTTCTTGCTCAGCTGCTTGAGGTCGTAGCAGTTCTCTGTCGCGTGGCCGCGCCTGTTGTGGTAGATGCAGAAGGGACGGTTGTCCATCTTCTTCTCGCCATCCTCTGCAGAGTCCTCTCGAGCGTGCTTAGCGCCGGGCTCAGCAGCCAGCACAGCAGTAGGCTTGCGCTTGGTCTCGTCACGCTTCTTGTGGGCCTTGGATCCCTCTGGGGGTCGTCTGCAGAGGCCACCTTGGTGAAGAGGAGACCCTCTTCAGCCTTGGCACACTTGTCTGCGATGTCGAAGAGCTTCACGACAGAGGAGAGGGTATCGTGAATGCCGAGCTTCTCAAGCATCCTGCGGTTGGTGACGCCCTCTCTGAAGGCAGCAATGACGTGCGAGTCAGGGATGTTGGGGATTTTGTTGCGGACTTGGCTGAAGCGCTGGATGTACTTGCGGAGAGTCTCGCCAGACTTCTGGCGTACGGCGCGCAGGTCGTTGTAGGTGAGGGCGCGCTCGTACGTGCCCTTGAAGTTCGCGACGAACTGCTTGCAGAGGTCCTCCCAGGAGTCGATGGAGTCCTCAGGGAGGTTCAGGAGCCACGACAGGGCAGAGTCCCTGAGGGCGTGCGAGAACCAGTTCGCCATGACCTTGTCGTCTCCTCCCGCAGCTTGGATGGAGGTGGTGTAGAGCTGCAGGAACTCGATGGGGTTGTTCGTGCCATCGTAGCCCTTGGGGAGGTCTGGCCTGAACTTCTGCGGCCAGACGACGCGGCGCAGGTTGCGGGTGAAGGCCGTGCAGCCTGGCGTACGTGGCCACGCCGCCCTGGAGAGCTCTGCGGTTTTGGCGCCCGGCCTGGCCAATTTCCTCGACGATGCGCTTCTGGAGGTCCCGCTGGCGCTCCATCTCCACCCGCGCGTCCGGCGGCGTCCGCTGCACGATTTGACAATCATGCGGCGAGGACGCGTGAGAGGCGGCTTTGTTTGCCGCAGCCGGAGGTGGTCCTGGCGGAGGCGGAGGCGGAGGTGCTCCATGCGCGGCGGTGCCTGCGCGCCCGGAGTTGTGGTGCACCAGGGAGCGCGAAGGTGCTGGAACCGCGCGCGGCGCAGCCGCGATGTCGACGAGGTGCTGGAGACGGCCAAGCCAGTTGTCGTGCGCCTCGGCGGTGGGGCGGTAGCGGAAGAGCTCTGCTGCCATGAGCAGCGCAGTGTTTGGGCTGGGCGCCGGGCGTCCAAGCGTGGACGCGCTTTGGCGCCGAGATGGATGCGAGGACTCAGCGTCCTCGCTGTGCTCGTGGTCGACGTCTTCGTCGTAGCGGTCGTCCTCATCCTCGGGGTGCTCCACGCGTGGCTCCGCAGTAGTGCGCCCCGAAGCGCGGTTGGTGCGCGGACGGCCGCGTGGCCTGGTGGTGGACGACGGGCTCGGTCTCAGCTCGCCTGACGCGCGCCGGTTGGCGCGAGCAGCGCGAGTGTCCGCCATGGCGCAGAGGTCGATGGAGGTTGAATGCGCGCCTCAGCCCCCTACCTGGCGCGCCAATTGTCGGAGAATGACTCCCACGAAACAGGGGCAGTCACACTCGCGAAGAGAGTTCGTGTAAGGGGCTGAACACGACGTCAATCAACCCTCATCCGGCGCGGCGACGCTGCTCGTCGTGCCTGAGGAGGGACATCACGGCAGAGAGAGACACGGCGCGTACCCAGGTTCACGGCCCTCTTGTGGAGGTAAAACCGCTACGTCCTGCCTGTCTGTATTGCTGCTTGTAGAGGTTACAGTACAGCGTGCTTGCCGAGGGCACAGTTGTGGCAATGGCGCGTACAAGGGGAGGGAAACTACTGTCTTCTTCTCCCTTGCGCGCAAGTAGCTAGACTAGGAGTAAAATGTGTTCCCCCTTAGGGTGGTGCACCAGCTCCTTTTATAGCGCCCCGGGCCTCCTCCCTGTCCTTGTGCAGCGGAGGGGCTACCACATGGCGACAACGGTCGGGAGCACGGTGCACCGCTGCTTGGGCGTCCATGAGCGCGGTCCATGGGCACAAAAGCTGAGGCCGCAGCAGAGAGGCCGCCGTCCATCCAGGACGGCCAGCTGCTGCCGCAGAGGAGCGGGGGAGTCCCCACGGTGACGTCGCGTTTGGCGCGTAGCGCCGGCCTGCTCCCTTATCACCAAAGAGGAAAGCTTGGTGGTCTGCGCCGTTGCCCCTGCTTTGTTGACTCCTTTATCACCAAAGTGGGACTGTAGCTCCGTCGTCACCCTGCGCAGAGGCGCGGTCACTCTGCGGCCGCTGCGGAAGCCATGTGCGCTCCGCAGAGCTTGCTTTACAGTGAAGGAACCCTCGCGTGGGCGGGAACGCCCTGTGGAGGATTCTGCGTTGACTTCCCTTCAGGGAAAGCTTCCTTGGAGAGGGGCAGCGGAGTAGAGGCTCCACAGGCCTAGCTGCCTCCTCAGGCCTCCGCGAGGCGATTCTGCCCCGCGGGCTCCCCAGGCTTGCAGACCTGGTCCTTAGCGAGATTCACTCGCCGAGTGTTGAGGGTTATAGAGGCCTGGCCCAGTACACCCTGGTTCTTACTG